>CM024527.1:35417913-35981465 GCA_014182385.1 Eucalyptus viminalis | reverse complement strand
GGTAGTTTACATTACGAGTTCGGAAAGGTGGCTTGATTATAGAAACATAAATAAAATGTCACAATTCTTTCAAAGTTTCAACATTAAATTTTATATCTTCAAAGTCTTTATTATTCCTTAAAATCGTTATACCGTGGGTAGGATTAAATGTGATTCACAAAGATGATCTAAATTTTTCATTTTATCATTGTTTTCACCAAACATTTTATTCTTAACTTAGGTTAATAATATTGGTAATCTAATAAATCCAAAATCTCGATAAGAAAATGCTATTCAAGTTCGTGATGAATCATACTCGAGATTTGTTTAGGTTCGATTGGTGATGTGTCACGTGGATGGTTGACGATGATTGGACAATCATGTTAGTAAATTTAGGCTAAAATTGACCAGAATGAGTACAATGAAAACTTTAGAAATACATTAGGAAAATTGAAAATTTAGGATTACATTGGATTATGTACAATAGCCCTCTTTAAAACTGAATATGTAATTTTTTTCTTTGAAACGGTTTTAGCATTAAAGTAGGCATCATACAATAGTTATGACAATGATAACATTCTTATCCTGATTTTTTTTTTTTTGATGAGCTTTTGCAAATTTAGGATCATCTTGGTCTTTCTCCGTGTCACATGTCCATCCGTTGTTTTATTCAAACATGAATAAGGTCCACCATCCACTGTAGGTCTTTAGAGGACAATCATATCCGCTTTTCGTTTTGCTTTATATTTCATAAGTGACTTTTACATTGTGAAGCATTTCCAGCTAGAAATGTGGTGCGTTTCAAATGGACATGTGACATTTGATTGGATGAATTTTTGTGAACTTAGGACCATCTTAGTCTTTTTCATGTCTTTGCATGTTCATCTGTTGTTTTATTCAGACACGAAGTAGCAAAAGTCTCTATAATAAGTCTATCCTCCACTGTAATGCCTGCTTTTCCATTTTCTGTTTTTTTCTAAAGTGACTTTAATGTTACGAATCATTTTATAGCTAATAAAGTGGCAACGTCACGTATAAGAGGGTAACACTCCACCACATGTCCATAGAGGACAGGACAATAGTGTCTTCCCCATTTTCTGTTTTCCCGAAGTAACAAGGGGTGTTTCACATGCCGACGTGATGTTTGATCCAACATGAATAAGACAAGTAATTGTACTAACAAGGTCCATCCGCCTACACCGTTCCTTAGATGACAATAACGTGACATTTTGCTTTTGCTTTTAACTAAAGTGAACTAACGTTGGTCCTACAGTGTATGATTGGACATGAAGAAGTTGAGTACAGCCACGATGTATTTCAATCAAAATAACCACAACTTGCCTTTTAAAGGAACAGCCATGAGGCTGCTCCTTAATCAATTAATAAAAGTTTTATCGTACTGATTTTTCCCCCCAGAATATGTAGGACCAGCTTTTTGGAAATCAATATCTCATTTTTAAGTACATTGAAAATGTACATGGAAGTAATAATTGCCCTAGCTTTCGAAACAATTGGAATTTGATCCGTGCAATTGTGCGGAATTGATTAAAATTTACACTTCAACACTTACATTTTGCTTTTTCGAATATGTTTTATTATTGTAGAAAATATCATTTGCAAAATATGTTATAAATGTCATGGTTACTTAGTTAATACTAGATAGACAAAAAAAAAAAAAAAAAGATCAGGCAACACAAGGAAATACATATAAATCAAACTAAAAATATATGTCATTACATTTATCTTGATTTTTGTTGCAAAATAACAAACAAATAATAGCAATAAAGAAAACAGAAAAGTAAATCGGAAATTGGATTTACGTAGTTCAATAACCTAGTATGTGGGGAGAGTAATATTGAATTTCACTATAGATTAAGTGATATTATGAAGGTTATGACAACACTTGAGTCACGTTATTACTCTCAAGTTTTTTCAATCTCTAATTATATCAAATAACTCACACGGTATTTGCATGCACAATTCCTTGCGAAACAATTACTAAATCTCACTAAGGAAATATATAAGCCTGACCAAGATTTTTACAACTATCTAACACTAAGTGATTAATTCTCTCTATATATAATTAACAAACTTATGCACAGCCTTGCTTGTAGAAGTTGGAGTATTCACCGAACTTGTGTGAAAAAGCACTCAACAAACAGCCTTCCCCTATGATTATAAAAATAATAATAAAAATCCTTCCTTGGAAATGGCAAGTATGGTCGTTGCAAATGAAGTTGAAGTATTCACTGCTTACTCGTCGGTCATGACCCGAGCTACTTTGTAGGAGCACAAAGAAAGATGTGGCATTTGGCAACAATGCAATTAGTAATTCTATTTTCATTTTGGCGTGACGTTTCTTGTGATTTTCATTTTTGGGACAATGATTTTGCAATTCTAATTAACATGTCTCCTATTGTTCCCCTACTCAGACCATTACCATGGAATAGGGATTGACCTGTTCTATAACCTAAGGCTTGCAGGTCGAGCCTGCCTCCTTAAAACATAGTACCAACAAGTCCATATTCAGACCTAATCCTTTATTGCTTAGATTTATAACTAACTTTCTAAGGTGCTGAAGTAGGATGAGCTATAGGTACTTTCTTATCACTATTACACTTCATCAAATATTACATGGTGACACAAAATTTATTCAATCTGAATGAATACATGTAATGACTCGAAGCATTTAACGTGGGTCAAACTCCCCATAAAAGGATTTTAGGTGGTGAATTTCTGGAGTGGGTTTCAACTTACTTCTCAAGTTCCTTTCTACTTTATGTGTGATTTGGAGTATCACAAACTCTTTCGCTTATAATGCTAGTGTCCTTGTAATTGTCAACTCATATTGGGTAGTGATATTTCCTATTCTACCGAGAGTTGCACTTTTTCAAGCTTACACATTATGGCCATCATTCGCCACTTTGTTGGATTAGCCATCCAGTCCATTCCCAAATCATAGATCTACCAAAAAGAATCTTGCTAAGATTCATTGTGGCAGGACGCATTTATTGTTCATGTCGTTGCATGGATTAACCTACTATCTAACTAATAGTTGACAAGCTTGAGTTAAACTATTTATTACAATCATGGGAATAAAAGAAGAAGAAGGGTTTGGTCTAGAAGTGACCATAAGTATCGAGATCATATTCTCAAATCAAATATGGCTTTATTTGGACACAAATAAGGTCCACAGTCCACCATAGGTCCTTGAGGATAATAATGCCTGCTTCTCCTTTTTTCTTTGTTTTTTTTTTTTCCAAAGTAACCCTAATGTCACGAATCATTTGTATCTTGAAACGTGGCACATTTCACATTGCTAGGCTTCATTTGATTAGATGAACTTTTGTGAAATTAGGACCATCTTGATCTTTTCACGTCTTGGTGTCCATTCGTTGTTTTATTCGGACATGAAGTGTCAAAGACTCATTTATAAGGTCCTCCATCCATTACACGTACTTAGAGGACAATAATGTCTCCTTGTCTTTCTGCCTTTTTTTCTAAAGTAATGTTGACATCAAGAATGGTTTGTAGCTAAAGACATGGCATGGTTCGCATAGGCATTTGAGGACCACAGAACCCTAAGGTCCTCAGAGGACAGTAATGTCTCCTCCTTTTGTTGTTTTTTCAAAGTAACACTAGTGTTAAGAATTATCTATAGTTGAAAAGGAGGCGTTTTTCCCACGTTGTACTAATAGCCACGGCTTTTTGTCAATGAAAGTAACTACAACTTGTTTTTGAAAGGAATTACCTTTAGGGTACTTATTTATCAATTAATAAAAAGTTTCATTGTGCTAATTTTCCCCTAAACATGCACGGTCGGTTTTTTGAAACGGATATTTCATTATTAAGTAAAAGTGCAAAAGCACATGGAACGTATAGTTGCTCTTGCTTTGAAACAACTAGAATCTATCTTGTGCGGCTGCTTGAATTGGTTGAAGTTTACACCTCAACACATGCAATTTACCTTTTAGAATTTAAATTTCATTATTGTAGAAAAGATAATTTGAAAATTATTTAAATATGTTATGAATTTCATTTTAGTAGGAAGTCACAAAAAATGACCAACATAAGAAAATACATATATGTCTAACTTGTAAGAAAAGAATCTACATGCCCTTACATATATCTTGATTATTGCTGCCAAAAAAAAAAAAAAAACACACACACACACACACACACACACACACACACACAATCGAACAATAATAAATCATGCAAAAATGTAAATCGCATACCAGTGATTATAGAAGTATCACCGAGATTTTTGCAGCTATCAAACACTCAGTGATTAATTCTCTCTTAATATAATTAACGAATTTATGCACAGCCTTGGATGTTGAAGTTGAAGCATTCGCCAAACTTGTACGAAAAAGCACTCTACAAACAGCCTTCCCCTATGATAAAATCAAAAAAAAGCCTTCCTTGGAAGTGGCAAAAAGAAGTTGAAGTATTCACTTGTAGATAATGACCCGAGCTACTTTGTAGGATCCAAAGAAAGACATGCCATTCAAATTTCATTTTGGCATGCCGTTTCTCGTGATCTTCACTTTGGGACAATGATTTTGCAATTCTAAATAACATGTCATCACCAATCATTCCCCACTCAAACCGTTAGCATGGAATAGGGATTGAGCTGCTTTGTAACCTGAGGCTTGCAAGTCGGGTTCGCCTCATTAAAAACAGTACCAGCTAGTCCATATTCAGACCTAATCCTTTATTGCTCAAGTCTATAGCTAACTTTCTAATGCGCTGAAGTAGGATGAGCTATAAGTACTTTCTTATCATTATTATGCTTCATCAAATATTACATAGTGACACAAATTTATTCAATCAGAATGAACACATGTAATGACTCAAAGCATTCAACGTGGGTCAAACTCCCAAGAAAAAGAATTTACGTGGTAAATTGTTGGGGTGGGTTTCAACTTACATCTTATTTCCTTTTCTACTTTATGTGCGATTTGGAATATCACAAACTCTCCCACTTATGGTGCTAGTGTCCTCATAATTGTCAACTCACATTGGGCAGTGACATTTCCTATTCTGCCTAGAGTTGCACTTTTTTAGGCTTACACATTGAGGTCATCATTCACCCCTTTGTTGGATTAGTCATCCAGTCCATTCCCAAATCATAGATCTACCCAAAAGAATCTTCCTAAGATTCATTGTGGCACTACGCATTTATTGTCCATGTCCATTGCATGGATTAACCTACTATTTAACAAGGAGAAATGTTTGGTCTTGAAAGCTTGAGTTAAACTATTTATTACTATCATGGGAATAAAAAAAGAAGAAGAAAGGTTTGTTCTTGAAGTGACGGTAAGTGTCAAGATCATATTCTCAAGTCACATGTCCACCTCTTGCTTTATTTGGACACGGATAAGAACCACAATCCACTACAGATCCTCAGAGGATAATAATGTCTATTCTCCTTTTGCTTTTTTTTCTAGAGCAACCCTAATGTCGCAAATCATTTGAATGCACGTTTCACATTGCCATGCTTCGTTTGATTGTATGGACTTCTGCGAAATTAGGACCATCTTGGTCTTTTCACGTCTTGCATGTCCATCAGTTGTTTTATTTAGACATGAAGCATCAATTGAGTACTTAGAGGACGATAATGTCTCCTTGTCCTTTTGCTTCTTCTTTTTTTCCAAAGTAATATTCACGTCCGAATGATTTGCAACTAAAGACAAAGCGAGGTTCACATGGCCATGTGAGGTCCACAGTACCCTAAGGTCCTTATAGGACAATAATGTCTCCTCCTTTTATTGCTTTTTTAAAGTAACACTAATTTAAAGAATCATTTGCAGTTTTTTTTTTTTTGGTCGGTAATCATCTGTAGTTGAAGAGGAGGTGTTTTTCCCGTGTTGTACTAATAACCACGGCCTTCTTTCAAAGAAAGTAATTACAACTTGTTTTTCATAGGACTTACCTTTAGGGTCATTATTAATCAATTAATAAAAGTTTCATTGTTCTAATTTTCCCCTGAACATGTATGGCCAATTTTTGAAAATGGATATTTCATTATTAAGTAAAATGTGAAAGCACATGAACCGTATAGATGCTCTTGCTTTGAAAACGACTAGAATCTATCCCGTGCGGTTGCCCGGATCGGTTGAAGTTTACACCCCAATACATATATTTTACTTTTTAGTATTTAAATTTCATTATTGTAGAAAAGATAATTTGAAAATTATTTAAATATGTTATTTCATTATAGCAGGTAGTCACAAAAACCGACCAATATAAGAAAATACATATAAGTCAAGCAAGTAAGAAAAGAAACTACATGCCTTACATTTACCTTGATTATTGCTGCAAAAAAAAATCAAACAATAATAAATCATACGAAAAAAATTAAATCGGACACCGTATTTCATGACTCAGTTGATGGGACCTACTCCACAAAGAGAGTAGTACAAGATCCCACTTTCGATCAAGCGATAAAATGAAGTTTCTAATCATGCTTAAGTTATTCAAACACTTTTCAATGTTTTCCTCAGCCCTTAAATACACTGATAATTCACTCAGTGTTTAACCCATACAATTCCTTACGAAACAACAACTAAATCTCACAAACAAATTCCTCTAAACATGTTCGCAACTATTGAACACTCAATGATTACACAACTATCAAACACTCAATGATTAATTCCCTCAGAGAGTAATTCACGAACTTGTGCTCATTCACTAAACTTGTATGGAAAAGCACTCCAGAAACAGCATTCTCTGTAAGTGAAAAATGTGATCATTGCAAATGAAATAAAATTATCTACTACTCACTAGTAGATAATGATGCGAACTACTTTACAGGAGCCCAAAGAAAGGCATTGCTCTTTGCAAATGAATAATTCTAATTGTAGTTTGGTGCGGTGTTTCTCGTGCTCTTTAGGACAACAAGTTTGCAATTCTAATTAACATGTCACTTCTATTATTCCCTTCTCTAAACATTAGCATGGAATAGGGATTGGCCTGCTTATTGACTTTAGGGTTGCGAGGCTTGCAAATTGGGCCTACCACTTTAAAAATAGTTCCAATCGGTCCACATTCAGATTTCAGGTTGGATCTTTTATTGATTGGGTTTAGAATTAACTTTCTAAGGCGCTACATAAGGATTAGCTTTAGGTAATTTCTTATTGTTATTTTGCTCCGTCAAATATTACATGGTGACACAATTTTACTCAATCTGAATGAACACATGTAATGACTTGGAAGATTCAATTTAGGCCAATCTCCCTAGAAAAGTATATAGGTGGTGATTCTTAGGAGCGGGTTCCAACTTACATCTTAACTTCTTTTCTATTTCATGTGAGATTTAGAGTTTCGTAAACTCTCTCACTAATAATGCTAGTGCCCTCATCATTATCGCTTATATCGGGCAACGACATTTCCTATTCTGCCAAGAATTACACTTTTTCAAGCTTACACATTATGGTGATCATTTGTCCACTTAGTTGGATTAGCCGTCCTGTCCATTCCCAAATCACAGATCTACCGTAAAAAAATCTTACCAAGCTTCAATGCACCACAATGCATTTATTGTTCATGTAAGTCGCATGGCTACCATCTAAGTGGAGCTAACTCTAAGCAACGTTAATTGTGATAGCTACAAAGGTTTGGGTTAAACTGTTTATTACTATCATGGGAATAAAAAATAAAAAAAGATTTGGTCTTGAAGTGACCATAAGTATCAAGATACAATCCCAAATCACATATCCACCTCTTGCTTTATTTGGACACGGATAAAGTCCACAGTCCACTGGAAGTCCTTTAAGGACAATAATGTCTACTTCTCCTTTTGCTCTTTTTCTCAAAGTAACCTTAATGTTGCGAATCATTTGCAACTCGAAACATGGTGTGTTTCACATTACCATGCCTGGTTTGATTAGATGAACTTTTGTGAAATTAGGACCATCTTGGTCTTTTCACAACGCATGTCCATCCGTTGTTTTATTTGGACATAATAATAGTATCAAAGACACAATTATAAGGTCTCCCATCCACTATCGGTCCTTAGATGACAATAATGTCGCCTTGTCCTTTTGCCTTTTTTTCCAAAGTAATATTGATGTCGCAAATGATTTGCAGCTAGAAACGTGGCACAGTTCACATGGCCATGTAAGGTCCACAACACCCTACAGGTCCTTAGAGGACAATAATGCCTCCTCCATTTGTTGTTTTTCCAAAGTAATACTAATGTCAAGAATCATTTGTAGCTGAAAAGGAGGCGTTTTTCTCATATTGTAATAATGACCACGGCTCTTCTTCAATGAAAGTAACTACGACTTGTTTTCATAAGCGGCCAGCACTTGTTTGTTGTTACCACACCGTCAATTTTCTTGACTCCGAATCCTCCCACAATCTGAAGTAGTTTTTCTTTTATTTACTGATTTTTTCCTGCACATCGATTGAATCACCATGACATCATATCATAAAAATTGGCCCATATGGAGGATTGCGCTCTTGAAATGGCCTGAGGAGTGGACTAGTTGAAGTGTGTGAACACTAGTTTCAGATACCACTTGATTGCTAGGTGAAAAAGAAAAAAAAACATAACATAAATAGTTCATTGGTCTCGAAATCAAATAAATGATATTTCAAGGCCGCAAGGTCAAATAAGATAGGCTTATGTTTTATGAGGAGAATAGTGGGATTCCCTAACTACAGTCCGTCTAGTACGAGCATTTTGATATAGAGATGAGACTTTTCCATCAATTTAACCATCGGTGAATGTCCACTATAAGTTCCCAACTAAATTGAAGCAGAGGCCATCCTTCTTTCTGACAACCTCAGAAAAGGATTGGAGCTCCGAACATCATGAGTGAAAATGATTGCAAAGTTAGACATGGATGTTTTGCTCTACCGTCTCGCCCCACGTCCTTGGGAGATTCAACCCCGGGTCTATGCTTTCTCTAACTCCAGAAAAAGGCCGAGATCGAGTGTAACCTGGTCCTCCCATTTCTCCAACAAATAATGTCTTCTTGGATGGCTCTTTAGATGATCACCAAATGACATTACTTTTCTAACCAAAAAAAAAAAACCGAAATTGTGTATTAAGACTCATTCATTAAATTGAAGAATTATGCGATGTTTCAAACTTCTCTTAATTGTTGCATATGATCCTTTTTTTAGAGGTTCTTATGTAGTTTGTTGCATCACTTGATATATCACCCTAGTTGACTGGTCTTAACATTGTTTATCTTAGTCATCCCTACAAATGAAGAGCACTGGCTAACATTAACTACCAATTGATTTAATACTCTACTCCTTCATTTTTTTCCATGGCTTTTAAGTAGTTTAGACATTAAAATACTCATCGCGTTCTTGACATGGGTTAATGTATAGCAAGATCTATCATCCTTCAAACACAAAATAATACATGAGAAAATTCATAAGATTTTCACTTCAATCAAATGTTATTCTATAAGGTAGTTTACATTTTGAGTTTGGAAAGGTGGCTTAATTCTTCTTGGATGGCTCTTTAGATGATCACCAAATGACATTACTTTTCTAACCAAAAAAAAAAAAAAACCGAAATTGTGTATTAAGACTCATTCATTAAATTGAAGAATTATGCGATGTTTCAAACTTCTCTTAATTGTTGCATATGATCCTTTTTTTTAGAGGTTCTTATGTAGTTTGTTGCATCACTTGATATATCACCCTAGTTGACTGGTCTTAACATTGTTTATCTTAGTCATCCCTACAAATGAAGAGCACTGGCTAACATTAACTACCAATTGATTTAATACTCTACTCCTTCATTTTTTTCCATGGCTTTTAAGTAGTTTAGACATTAAAATACTCATCGCGTTCTTGACATGGGTTAATGTATAGCAAGATCTATCATCCTTCAAACACAAAATAATACATGAGAAAATTCATAAGATTTTCACTTCAATCAAATGTTATTCTATAAGGTAGTTTACATTTTGAGTTTGGAAAGGTGGCTTGATTATAGAAACATCAATAAAATGTCACAATTCTTTCAAAGTTTCAATATTAAATGTTATATCTTCAAAGTCTTTATTATTCCTTAAAATTGTAATACTGTGGGTAGGATTAAATTTGATTCACAATGGTGATCTAAATCTTTCTTTTTTATGCTTGTTTTCACTGGACATTTTATTCTTAACTTAGGTTAATAATATAAATAATCTAATAAATCCAAAATCTTGACAAGAAAATGCTATTCGAGTTCGTGATGAATCATACTCAAGATTTGTTTAGGTTAGATTGGTGATGTGTCACGTGGATGGTCGACGATGACTAGACCATCATGTTAGTAAATTTAGGCTAATTGACCAGAAGGAAAATTGAAAAATTTAGGATTGCATTGTAATATGTACAATAACCCTCTTTAAAACTGAATCTGTAATTTTTTCTTTGGAATAGTTTTGACATTAAAGTGGACATCATACAATAGTCATCACAATGATATCGTTCTTATCCTGATTTTTTGGATGAGTTTTTGCAAATTTAGGATCATCATCCTGGTCTTTCTCCATGTCACATGTCCATCCGTTGTTTTATTCAAACACGAATAAGGTCCACCATCCACCACAAGTCCTGAGAGGACAATAATATCTGCTTTTCCTTTTGCTTTATATTTCAGAAGTGACATTTACATTGCGAAGCATTTCCAACTAGAAACGTGGTGCATTTCAAATGGGCATGTGACATTTGATTAGATGGACTTTTGTGAACTTAGGACCATCTTAGTCTTTTCATGTCTTTGCATGTTCATCCATTGTTTTATTTGGACACGAAGTAGTGAAAGCCTCTATGATAAGGTCCATCCTCCACTATAATTCCTGCTTTTTCCTTTTTCTGTTTTTCTAAAGTGACTTTAATGTCACGGATCATTTTATAGCTAATAAAGTGGCAATGTTTCACGTATAAGAGGGAAATACTCCACCACACGTCCATAGAGGACAGGACAATAGTGTCTTTCCCTTTTGCCGTTTTCCCAAAGTAACAAGGGGCGTTTCACATGGTGACGTGACGTTTGATCGAACATGAATAAGAAAAGTAATAGTACTAACAAGTTCTATCCTCCTACACAGGTCCTTAGATGACAATAATATCACCTTTTGCTTTTGCTTTTTTCCGGAAGTGATACAATGTATGATTGGACACGAAGAAATTGAGTACAGCCACCATACATTTCAATTAAAATAACCACAAATTATCTTTTAAGGAACAGCCATTAGGGTGCTCGTTAATCAATTAATAAAAGTTTTATTGTACTGATTTTCCCCCAGAATATGCAGGACCAGCTTTTTGGAAATGGATATCTCATTTTTAAGTAAATTGAAAGTGTACATGGACTTAATAATTGCCCTAGCTTTCGAAACAATTGGAATTTGATCTGTGCAATTGTGCGGAATTGATTAAAATTTCCACTTCAACACTTACATTTTGCTTTTTTGAATTTTTTTTGTTTTTATAGAAAATATCATTTGCAAAATATGTTATAAATGTCATGGTTACTTAGTTATCTAGATAGAAAAAAAAAAATCTGGCAATACAAGGAAATACATATAGGTCAAACTAAAGATATATGTCCTTACATTTATCTTGATTTTTGTTGCAAAATAACAAACGAATAATGGCAATAAAGAAAACAAAAAAGTAAATTGGAAATTGGATTTATGTAGTTCAATAACCTCGTCTGTGGGGAGAATACTATTGAATTTCATTATAGATTAAGTAATATTATGAAGGTTATGACAACACTTGAGTCACTTAAAAACCCTCAAATTTTTTTCAATCCCTAATTCTATCAAGGGAAAAAACCACGAAAAACCCCAAACTTTGCCCAAAGTGACAAATTTACCCAAAACTTTTTTTTTGTGACGTAAAAAACCCTGAACTTTGCCAACCGTGACACATTTACCCCCAAACTTCTTTTTTTTGTGACACAAAAAATCCTAAACTTCTATCGTGTGACACATTTACCCCAAAATTATAGGGCATTTTAGTCTTTTTACATATTAATTTTTTTTTATTTTTTTATTTTTTTATTCTTCTTCCCTCCGCCGGCGAACCATGATCGGCGGAGGGAAGCCGGCGTCCGACAAGGGTTGCCCTCGCCGGCATCGAGCGAGGGTTGCCCTCGCCCGGGCTGGCTAGGGCCGCCCTCACCGCGCAGCGAGGGCGGCCTTTCACTGGTCGGGCGAGGACCTCCCTCGCGCCCTCGCCCGACGCCCTCGCCAGGCCCTCATCGGCGCCGGGTGAGGGGTGCCCTTGCCAGATCTAGCGAGGGCGCGAGGGAGGCCCTTGCCCGACCCAGCCGAGGGCCGCCCTCGCCTGACGCTAGCGAGGGTGGCCCTAGCCAGCCCAAGCGAGGGCAACCCTCGCCTGACGCCGGCAAGGGCAGCCCTCGCCGAACGCAAGCTTCCCTCCATCGGCCAGCCATGGCCAGCAGAGGGAAGAAGAAGAAGAAAAAAAGGAAAAAAAAAAAAGAAGGAAAAACATAAATAATAAGACAAAAATGCCCTTGATGGGGTAAATGTGTCAGTTTGAAAAGTTTGGGATTTTTCACGTTACAAAAAAAAAGTTTGGGGTAAATGTGTCATTTTGGGTAAAGTTTAGGATTTTTGGTGGTCTTTTCCCTTATATCAAATAACTCACACAATATTTGCATGCACAATTCCTTGCGAAACAATTACTAAATCTCACTAAGGAATTATAGAAGCCTGACCAAGATTTTTACAACTATCAAACACTCAGTGATTAATTCTCTCTGTATACAATTAACGAACTTATGCACAGTCTTGCATGTTGAAGTTGAAGTATTCACTGAACTTGTACTAATTCTCTCTGTATACAATTAACGAACTTATGCACAGTCTTGCATGTTGAAGTTGAAGTATTCACTGAACTTGTACGAAAAAACACTCCACAAACAGCCTTCCGCTCTAATTATTATTTTTTTAAAAAAAGCTTTCCTTGCAAGTGGCAAATATGGTCGTTACAAATGAAGTTGAAGTATTCACTACTTACTCATCCGTCGTGACCCGAGCTACTTTGTAGGAGCACAAAGAAAGACGTGGCATTTGGCAACAATGCAATTAGTAATTCTAATTTCATTTTGGCATGACGTTTCTTGTGATTTTCATTTTGGGA
This sequence comes from Eucalyptus viminalis, assembly GCA_014182385.1. NCBI lineage: Eukaryota > Viridiplantae > Streptophyta > Magnoliopsida > Myrtales > Myrtaceae > Eucalyptus > Eucalyptus viminalis. The sequence goes on along the minus strand of CM024527.1, from coordinate 35,968,349 downwards.
CAATGATTTTGCAATTCTAATTAACATGTCTCCTATCGTTCCCCTGCTCAGACCATTACCATGGAATAGGGATTGACTTGCTCTATGACCTAAGGCTTGCAAGTCGAGCCTGCCTCCTTAAAACATAGTACCAACAAGTCCATATTCAAACCTAATCCTTTATTGCTTAGATTTATAACTAACTTTCTAAGGTGCTGAAGTAGGATGAGCTATAGGTACTTTCTCATCATTATTATGCTTCATAAATATTACATGGTGACACAAAATTTATTGAATCTGAATGAATATATGTAATGACTCGAAGCATTCAACATGGGTCAAACTCCCCATAAAAATATTTTAGGTGGTGAATTTTTGGAGTGGGTTTCAACTTACTTCTTAAGTTCCTTTCTACTTTGTGTGTGATTGGGAGTATCACAAACTCTTCCACTTATAATGCTCGTGTCCTTGTAATTGTCAACTCATATTGGGTAGTGATATTTACTATTCTACCGAGAGTTGCACTTTTTCAAACTTACACATTATGACCATCATTCGCCACTTTGTTGGATTAGCCATCTAGTCCATTCCCAAATCATAGATCTACCAAAAAGAATCTTGCTAAGATTCATTGTGGCAAGACGCATTTATTGTTCATGTCCGTTGCATGGATTAACCTGCTATCTAACTAGGAGTTGACAAGCTTGAGTTAAACTATTTATTACAATCGTGGGAATAAAAGAAGAATAAGAAGGGTTTGGTCTAGAAGTGACCATAAGTATCAAGATCATATTCACAAATCAAATGTGGCTTTATTTGGACACGAATAAGGTCCACAATCCACCATAGGTCCTTGGAGGATAATAATGCCTGCTTCTCCTTTGCTGTTTTTTTTTTCTTTTTCCTAGAGTAATCCTAATGTCGCGAATCATATGCATCTCGAAACGTGTCTCGTTTCACATTGCCAGGCTTCATTTGAATGGATGAACTTTTGTGAAATTAGGACCATCTTGATCTTTTCACGTCTTGCGTGTCCATTCATTGTTTTATTCGGACATGAAGCATCAAAGACTCAATTATAAGGTCCTCCATCCATTATAGGTACTTAGAGGACAATAATGTATTCTTGTCTTTTTGCCTTTTTTCTAAAGTAACATTGACGTCGATTTGCAGCTAAAGACAGGCGTGGTTCACATAGGCATTTGAGGACCACAGAACCCTAAGGTCCTTAGAAAACAGTAATGTCTCCTCCTTTTGTTGTTTTTTCAAAGTAACACTAATGGTAAGGATTATCTATAGTTGAAAAGGAGGCGTTTTTCCCTCATTGTACTAATATCCACGGCTTTTTGTCAATGAAAGTAACTACAACTTGTTTTTCAAAGGAATTAACTTTAGGGGACTTATTTATTAATTAATAAAAGTTTTATTGTGCTAATTTTCCCCTAAACATGCACGGCCGATTTTTTGAAACGGATATTTCATTACTAAGTAAAGTGCAAAAGCACATGGAACGTATAGTTGCTCTTGCTTTCAAAACAACTACAATCTATCCCATGCGGCTGCTTGAATTGGTTGAAGTTTACACCTCAACACATGCATTTTACCTTCTAGAATTTAAATTTCATTATTGTAGGAAAGATAATTTGAAAATTATTTAAATATGTTATGGCTTTCATTTTAGTAGGAAGTCACAAAAACTGACCAACATAAGAAAATACATATAAGTCTAACTTGTAAGAAAAGAATCTACATGGCCTTACATATATCTTGATTATTGCTGCAAAAAAAAAAAAACACACACACACACACACAATCGAACAATAATAAATCTTGCCAGAAAGTAAATCGCATACCGTATGTTGTGGCTCAGTTGATGGGACCTACTCCATAAAGAGAGCAGTACAAGACTCCACTTTTGATCAAGTGATACGACGGAGGTTATAATCACGCTCAAGTTATTCAAACACTTTTAATGTTTACCTCAGCCCTCAAATACATCCATATTTCATGCAGTGTTTAGCCCATAAAATTCCTTATGAAACACCAACAACTAATCTCACGAAGAAATGACATAAATCCTATGAATATTTTCACAATTATCAAACACTTGGTGATTACCCAACTATCAAACTCTCAATGATTAATTCCCTCTAAACATAATTCACGAACGTATGCATGGTCTTGCATGTTGAAGTTGAATTATTCACTAAACTTGTATAGAAAAGCACTCTAGAAACAGCCTTCTTTGGAAGTGAAAAATATGATCATTGCAAATGAAATAGAATTATCTACTGCTCACTAGTAGATAATGATGCGAACTACTTTATAGGAGCCCCAAAAAAGACATTGCCCTTGGCAATTGAATAATTCTAATTGCAGTTTGGTGCGGTGTTTCTCATACTCTTTAGGACAATAAGTTTGCAATTCTAATTGACATATCGCTTCTATTATTCCCTTCTCAGAACATTAGCATGGAATAGGGATTAACCTGCCCATTGACTTTAAGGTTGCGAGGCTTGCGGGTCAGGCATGCCACTTTAAAAATAGTACCAATTGGTCCACATTTAGACCAGATCCTTCAGTAATTGGCTCTAGAATTTACTTTCTAAGGCACTACATTAGGATTAGCTTTGGGTAATTTCTTATCGTTGTCTTGCTCCATCAAATATTATATGGTGACACAAGTTTACTCAATCTGAATGAACACATGTAATGACTCGAAGCATTCAATGTGGGTCAAACTCCCAGAAAAACATTTTAGGTGGTGAATTTTTGGGTGGGTTTCAACTTACATCTTAAGTCCTTTCCTACTCTATGTGCACTTTGGAGTATCACTAACTCTCCCACATATAATGCTAGTGTCCTCATAATCGTCAACTCATGGTGGGTAGTGACATTTCCTATTTTGTTTTTCGAGCTTACACATTTTGGCCATCATTTGCCACTTTGTTGGATTAGCCATCAAATCCATTCCCAAATCACAGATCTAACAAAAAGAATCTTTCTAAGATTCATATTGTTCATGTCTATTGCATGGATTAACCTCCTATCTAACTAGGATCTCACAGGCTTTAGTTAAACTATTTATTACTACTATGGGAATAAAAAGAAGAAGAAGAAAGGTTTGGTCTTGAAGTGACTATAAGTATCAAGAACATATTCCCAAATCACATATGCTTTGTTTGGATACGAATAAGGTCCACAGTCCACTACAGGACTTTGGAGGATAATAATGCCCGCTTCTCCTTTTGCTTTTTTTCTAGAGTAACCCTAAAGTCACGAATCACTCGCATCTCAAAATGTGGCACGTTTCACATCGCCATGCTTCGTTTGATTGGATGAACTTTTGTGAAATTATGACCATTTTGATCTTTTCGCATCTTGCATGTCCATTTGTTGTTTTATTTGGACATGAAGCATCAAAGACTCAGTTATAAGGTCCTCCATCCACTATAGGTACTTAGAGGATAATAATGTCTCCTTGTCTTTTTGCTTTTTTTCCGGAGTAACATTGACATTGCGAATGATTTGTAGCTAAAGACATGGCATGGTTCACATAGCCATGTAAGGTCCATAGTACCCTAAGATCCTAAGAGGACAATAACGTCTCCTCCTTTTGTTGTTTTTCCAAAGTAACACTAATTTCAAGAATTATCTGCAGCCAAAAAGGAGGCCTTTTTCCAATGTTGTACTAATGGCCACGGCTTTTATCAACGAAAATAGCTACAACTTGTTTTTCAAAGGAATTACGTTTAGGGTGCTTATTAATCAATTAATAAGATTTTCATTGTGCTAATTTTCCCTGAACATGTATGGCCGGTTTTTTGAAAATGGATATTTCATTATTAAGTAAAGCGTAAAAGCACATGGACTGTATAGTTGCTGTTGCTTTTGAAACAACTAGGATATGTCCGTGCGGTTGCACGGATTGTTTGAAGTTTACACCTCAACACATGCATTTTGCTTCTTAGAATTTGAATTTCATTATTGTGGAAAGGATAATTTGAAAAACATTTAAATATTTTATAAATTTCATTATAGTGGGTAGTCACAAAAACCAACCATCATAAGAAAATACATATAAGTCAAACTTGTAAGAAAATAATCTACATGGCCTTACATTTATCTTGATTATTGCTGAAAAAAAAAACACAAAATCGAACAATAATAAATCATACAGAAAAGTAAATCGGACACTGTATTTCGTGGCTCGATCGATGGGATCTACTCCACAAAGAGAGCAGTACGAGACTTCACTTTTGATTAAGTGATATAACGGATGTTATCTTATAATCACGCTCAAGATAGTCAAACACTTTCAATGTGTTCCTCAACCCTCAAATACATCCATATTTCACGCAATGTTTAGCCCATGCAATTCCCTATGAAACAACAACTAAATCTCACAAAGAAATTACATAAATCCTATGAAGATTTTCACAACTATCGAACACTCGGTGGTTGCACAACTATCAAACACTCAATGATTAAGTTCCTCCGAACGTAATTCATAAACTTATGCATGGTCTTGCATGTTGAAGTTGAATTATGCACTAAGCTTGTATAGCAAAACACTCTGGAAATAGCCTTCTAAATATCTACTACTCACTAGTAGATAATGATGCAAGCTACTTTATAGGAGCCCAAAGAAAGACATTGCCTGTGGCAATTGAATAATTCTAATTGCAGTTTGGTGCGATGTTTTTTGTTCTCTTTAGGGCAATGAGTGTCACACCCCGAACCTTGAGTGAGCACACATCCCTTGGTGGTCGATAAAATTGCGACGTTCCCAGGACGCGTCGCCAACCAAATTGATTATGCACATACGGAAGCGTATAATAAATAATCCCCAGACAACAATCAATATATGATAGAAAAGCAGGACAGCAATTTTCACAAAACACCATTTCATAAACATACCGGTTTATGTACAATACTAGTCTATAAACAAAAGCCTAACTCCAAAGAGAAGAGTCACTAAGCCACCTAGGCACAAGACTCCTCAACTGAGACCTTCGAGGGTTCCGGGTCTACCATGGCACCGTTAGGGATGCCGATGTCAAGCGGGTCAGCTACCTCCTCACCCTCAACGGCGGGTGCGTCGAACCCATCCAAGGGACCTTACCGTTCCCCGTTAGGCCCGTAAAAAAATCACGCCTTGAATCGATAAAGTACCAACTAAGATCGGCCCTCATCGACTAAGATCGTGGCCACGACGAGCTTACGGATCCAGGGACTCCCGGGGATAGAAAAATCGGTACTCTGCTCTGAATACCCTCGCGGCTGTCCAAAACAGACTGGCCTCTATCTAAGGACTTAAAAAGATAAGCCCACGACAGGGTGAGACAATGTCTCAGCGAGTTCACACCCTAAATCCCAATTCGGAAGGAAATATGCCTAGGGGCAGCCTAATCACACAATCAATGAGATTCACCTCGCCTCAGTTCCTCCCTACACGTTAGTATAGTTCATATACTCAACACATATAATAGATGCACACATCAATTGAAACGTCTCAATCACATCTCAATCAATCACAGGGGTCCCGATTATATGGCCAAATTGTTATGACACATTCCACACCATGCCACACAATTTTGTCCCATAATCCAGCGCATTTACCTCAATCAATCACGTGTTCCAATTGATTACTGCCCGTACAAGCACGATCTACTCAACGCACATCGGTCTTCTGGCGTAGCCAAGCTTCGTCTCATCACTTGAGCATGGCAACGTCCACCCAACGCATATCGGGGACGGCATTCCCGAAAGAGTATCGGTCCAGAATCTACTATGACCGGCATCTATTGTCCAAGGGCATCCCATATAGGGGCATCGTCCACCCGACGCTAGGGACGAGTTCTCTTAACCATCACACGATCATTCAATCCCGACCAAGGACATTGTGCTTTACACTCACAAGCCTCAATTAAGATAATGTGCTTAGCCTATTTTCTTCATATTAAAAACACCCGATAAAAATAATCGTGTATGGGTACACGGTCAGATCGAACCTTAAAAATTGATATCATTCCTTTTAAAATCCCACTATTTGATATAGTACTTAAAAACATTTTCGGGGTCCAAACCCGACACCCGGTATTTTCTAATTAAATGCCAAAATTTCACAATTTTGAAATAATAACTGAAAATCAACAATCATCACTCAATTGCACAAATTATCATTCAATTGCATAAACTGATCATACCGCAACAATCAGCACGAAATTCCAGCCACCGGCTATCTCGGTATAATTTCCGAAAAAATAATAAATAATTAAAGAAATAGCAAAATTAATTACATAAATGCAAATTAATTCAATAAATACTAATTTAACCACATAATTGCACCTAGAAAAATAATGTACCATACTAATTAAATACTACAATCTAATTAACCCTTAACTAATCTAATCTAACCACCTAATCGACCTAATTAACTAACTAAATCACTAATTAAACTAAACTAACCACCTAATTCATACTTAAGCTAATCTAATTAACTCTTAAGCATAATTAACCTCCTAAGCAATGTTTAGCAAGTAAACTCACCGGATTAGCGAACCGGTGAGTCCATGGCAACAGCGACGCGACAGCAAGCGGAACACAAGCCTACGGCGACACCCGACAAGGCTCAAAAGAGGCCCAAAACAGTCCACGAAGCCCACAACAAGGCTGCTGGGCTCGGTTCTATTTTGGAATAACCGAGCTGGACCGAACGACTAGAAACGGCAAGGTGAGATGGTGAGGACTGTAGCGGGGCTAGGTGGTGGCTTCGGTGACTTGAGGCCAACGAACAGCAACTGGACGACGGTCTGGATGGCAGAGGCGGCTCGGGATGGCGGACTGGCTCGTCGGGGACATTGCACGAGCAGGACGGCGAGCGGACGCGCGACTCAGCTTGCGAGCGATAGCGACAGTGTTCGACGGGCAGCTAGGGGGTCGACGGCTGCTGGCTGGTTCCTGCTTGCTTTCTCTGGTTTTTGAGCTCTCAACTACAACAACAATGGAGAAAGGGGCTGCAAGGAAGAGGAAGAAGGGGGCTGCAGCTGAAAGGGGGACCACAAGCCTCTAAAGTCTTCAAAAATATCCCATTTCACTCATCACAAGGCCCCCACTTGTTTAGCCCTATCCTCTGCCAAATTTCCCTCACCAAAGCTTCTCCAACAAGCCTCTCAAGTGGTCCAAATGTTGCTAACCACCATGGCCTACAAATTTAAACATTTCCCCTCCAAATTCATTCAATTCCAACTCAAATCAACTCAAATTGGTGCCCATAAATTCCAACTAAGGCACCCACATCCATTCCACAATTTTCCTTGTCAAAAGACCCAACTTGAACGCCAAAAGTCCACCAAAAAATGGTCCTCTGATTTTCTCGGTCCAAAATAGCCCAACTTCGATTTTTCGCCGAAAATCCGGAATTGTCAAAAATTCTTCGAAGGATGAGTCAACGTTCTTAAAATAAATCTTAACATGCCAGAACTTAGAAATCGGGTTTAATTTCACGGTTAATTTCAACTAGGAAATTTTAGCATGACCTAACCTACCGAGTAGCCTTTAGGAATTTTTAGCGCATTTGACTCGTGGTCAATTATTTTCGAGCCACATTATACATCTTCGACTCGTTGGCGACTCTCGATTGTCGTAAAAATCTCGAGGTTTCAAATACAGGCACATGGTATAGAAATGACAGAAAAATCGATTTAGTGCCATTCGATATAAATTTTGTAATCATGTGGAATCACCAACACTTTAATCACATGCCTCTGTAGAATCGACTTATCTCCGGCCTCTGATCGATTTTGACAATGTCGTAATGACCCTTGCAGATTAGCACGGCCGAACAGTCGATTTCTGGTCGAATTCTCAAGTATATTGCGTTTAGATTCCTTAATGGCTTCACCCGATAGACTAGTTCAGGGAAAAGAACTATAGGCACATCAATGAAAAGCCCAACTCATTCAATCAAAAACAGAATCAGAAAATCAGGTTGTCACAATGAGTTTGCAATTCTATTTAACATGTCATTCCTATTACTCGCTTCTCAAAACATTAGCATGGAACAGGGATTGACTTGCTCACTAACTTTAATGTTGCGAGGTTTGCGGATCGGACATAACACTTTAAAAATTAGTACCAATCAGTCCACATTCAAACTGGATCCTTTAATGATTGGGTCTAGAATTAACTTTCTAAGGCGCTACATGAGGATTAGCTTTACTCAATTAATTATCGTTATTTAGCTCCGTTAAATACTACATGGTGACAAAAATTTACTCAATTTGAAATGCATGTAATGACTTGAAAGATTCAATGTGGGCCGATCTCCCTAGAAAAGTATATAGTTGGTGATTCTTGGGACTGGGTTTCAACTTGCATCTCAAGTTTTTTCCCATTTTATGTGAGATTTGGAGAGTCACAAACTCTTCCACCAATAATTTTAGTGTCCTCATCATTGACAACTCATATTGGGCACTGAAATTTGCTATTATGTCAAGAGTCACATTTTTCCAACTTGTTAAGTCTTGACAATCACTCCCTACCTTGTTGGATTGACTAGAGTCCATGCAGTCCATCCCCAGATCACATACCTACCAAAAAAAAAAATTGCTAAGATTCAACGTACCATGATGCATCTATTGTTCACGTCCATCGCATGACTTAATTTACCATCCAACTGGGAGCCAACTCAAGCAATGCTACATGTGAGTTAAGCTATTCATTTTTATCATGGGAAGAAGAAAAGCAAGGCATGGTCTTAAGTTTACCATATGCGTCAAGATTCTAGATATCTGTTAAGTTTTTATTGCCATTGCTTCCTTCAATTCTTGCCCAACAAAATACTAAAAATAGAGTAAGAATAATGATGATGATGACAATGCTCGAACAAATGCAATTTGATGTTTGACATTCTCTTAGTCTCGAGACCGCAAGTGTTCAACCAGTGCAACTATATGAAAAACACATGGAACATATAGGCACAACTGCATGAGTGGACATTGCATAAATTACACCTACTAGATCAAGATAATCACATTTCAAGAATATCTAGATTCTACTTTGGATCTTGCTAAAGAAAAACAAATGTTCATATAGCTTGTACAGTTTAATTAGTTATGTCTATCACATTACCCAAAAACTCACTTTACATAAGTTTTCCATAACTGTCAACTTACGGAAGAGAGTTCTAAGTTTATATTATGTTGACACTTGTCAATCTCATTGAATTTGGATTGACTAAAATGGTACTACCTCATTTGATTATTCATAATATTGTGAGAAAAGCTCATCTGCATTACAGCGGTGTAGATATCTGAATTTTTGCCAACAAGCCAAACATGCATCCTTTGTTAAAAATTAAAAATATAATAATAAATAATAAATAAAAATGATAAAAATGAATAAAAAATAAAAAATAATGAAGCAACAGATCCATCAAAGCCGGGTTTTCCCGGACCGAGCTCATCCTGTTCTTCTCCTTTTAATCCATAAAGATCAAACTGGGCCGTTGACGTTTGACCAGCCTCTGGGCCTTCATTGGTGAAATTTTTAGTCGCCCGACCCAACAAGGTCTTGAAACTTCGACGTCTCTAATTCGAAATGCAAAGGACGCTAGGCAGAGAGAATGAATACAGGATGGAGATGAAACGAGTCAGACTTCACCATTGAGGCCGAATTCGACCGCTTAGATCATTTTCCACGAAAATGCGCGTTGGTTTTGCCGGCAAACTTCAGGCGTGATCAACATGGTTTCCATGCAATCGCATATAGTTGATTTCAGTTATTCTATTGTGGACTTTGAAGGGCGGAAGGAGGATGACACATAATACCATGACTCGGAAATTATCCTCAGCGAGTCCTTTAAATAATACTTGAAATCTGTTTGTTCTTTCTAGTTCCCCCATTGTTTAGTTCACCAAATGCTAGCCCCATTCCACTCCAGTTTATAACTTCAGTATTTCCTACATGACCAATGTATGTGATGTAAAACACAATTACAGAGCTCGAGAATTGGTCGCAACTCTTTACTTAGTGATCGGTCTCCAAAAAAAGAGGGCGAAAGTAAGTTATTCATATATACGACAGAGCAACCTTCTCATCGTTTTTTGATTTGCATTTTGTATGATATAACAGATGGAACATTTGATCAAATCATGGAGATCAATATACATTCTTCAAAAGCTCTCCAACTGCAACTACGTGCCACTCTGTATCATGAACCCAATGCTTCTTCTTCACGCGTTACCTCGGATTGTCTTAAAATACTGAATTCTAATGATTTCTGTAGTTGATGGAAACCGAAAACCTGAAACAGAGTGTTTGGATCAAAATCATTGTATTCTAATCAATTTGCATATGTTGGTAGGACGTCTAGTCCAATCACTTCACCATAGTTTTCTTTCACTTGTTTTTTATTGGACTATATCAAATTTGAGAGTGAAATATTGCTCACTGGATTATTATATTTGCGATCTCTTGGTTTAGATTTTGGTTCAACCCAACCAAGGAACACTAAAAAATGGGATTAGAGATCCACCCGATGTAATAAGACACTTGGAGGGGGCAAAAAGCACCAAAATACAATAGGACTTAACATCACATTTATACGTATTAACTCGAGATTCTCATTACAATCGGGTGACCTTATTTTTTGCAACATTTAAACATGTCATTCGATGGGGTCAACAATGAATCAATTGCTAAATGTTTTGATGTTACGTCCATATGTCACATATAACTGTTGTAATATAAGACTTTCTCTCCTTTTCGTCCTTTATTTTATAAGTTGTCTCCCATGTGAAAACATGAATTTAAATATTTCACTGGAAAGAATGATTCTCAGGATAGGTTGAGTCATCTTAGCATCTTCGTGCTCTCGAAAGAAGTGTAATTCCGTTTGTCATGCCCATGATGAAACAATTGATTAATAAACAAAACGAGATTGAAGACAACTCTAGTCTCAACTTATCAAGAGACCCAATTTCTTGAGTATATGTAATCTCCTTTTACTCTTAAGAAAAACACAACGCTCTCATTGTCTTGACCAGGCAAAACACCAATTTGTGTATTTACATACTGGCTCAATAATTTTGCCAAATTTCACCTTTTTTAGTACCAGTTACATAAAAATTATGTACAAAATCAACATATGAGAGACCCACATGTCATCAATCGTTCATGGTCTAATGCTCTTAAGGATTGATTGAGTTTAATTGCACTAGTTGGACAGGAAAGGGAACTTAGGGGCCAATAAATTCATGAAGAGATGATTTTTCCATTAGATATTGAGTGTCATAATTTATTCATATTACTATAAGGAAAGGGAGATCCAACTTTTAAAGGTAATAATCCAACTAAATCTCAATTATTCCTTATGTTTGGTGTAAGCATTATATTGCAATAAATTCAATATGATGATCAAAATTTTGAGTAAGATATTATGGTTACGAATCTAGCAACTACTGTAGCTCATTGACATCCAATTTTTTTCCTCACTTTTCCTATCTCTTTGAATTAAAAGTTTCTTGTGGGTACTATCTATTAAATTTAGATTTTACTCGAATCCTTTTTATTTTTTTACTTTGCACATGCATAACGGGAAAAATATCAAAAAAGTCCTAACATATTACATTGGTGCCAATTCAATTCTAAACTTTTTAATTGGACCAATTTAGTTTTAGATATTTTTACATTGGTACCAATTCAGTTCATCGGCCAATTTTGACAAGCCAATGTTGAGGTGGACGCCAGCCGTTGGCCAGACACTAACGTGGCAATTTTTAAATAATTTTTTTAATTATTTTCGAATTTTTTATGAATTTTTTCTATTTCTTTTCCTTCTTCTTCCTCCTAGGACTTTCTTGCAATGGCTGTGAAGCCCTCGCCAGTGGCCGATGAGGGTCACGGCCCTTGCTTGACCTAGCCTAGGGTCGGGGGCGAGGTGGCTTCGCCTAAATCTGGGCAAGGCCAGCCTCGCCCTAGCCTTACAGCTGGCGAAGGCGGCCTCGCCCATAGCCCTAGGTGAGCCCCACCGACGAGGGCTTCGTGGCCCTTGCCGAAGGCTCGCCGGCCACTACGAGGAAAGTCAAGGAAAAGAAAAGGAAAAAGAAAAGAAAAAATAAACAATTCAAAAAATTAAAAAAAAAAATTAAAATTATCTCGTTAATGCCGGCATGCCAAAATTGGTTAAATAAACTAAATTTGTATTGATATGAAAAGGTTTATAACTTAATTTGTCCAATTGAAAGGTTTAGAACTGAATTGGTTTCAATACAATAGATTTAGCACTTTTTTAGTACTTTTCTCCACACATAACCATGTGCCCTTTTTTCCGTTAAATCAAATGATAATTCCGCCATTCAAATGAGTATAGGCACTTACTAACTAGCTAATTGAGGGTGCAATAAGTTAAAAATCAAAAGAAATAACACTTGAAAAATCCCATCATATGGATTAAAACCAAAACTCACATCCGTTCGATTATGTTGACAATTATACTAATGGTACTCATTCCATTCACGGTAGACAAATTATATTGGAGAGAGCTAAAAGAGTGATATGGGAATTCAACACGTGACATGCTTAATCCGTGTAATAACGAAGGAATTTCTCTGTTTTCCGGAGTTGTTTTTGGTTCTTGTCCGTGGTGCTGAGGCATCCATAATGACGCGGCTACAAAGGAATCTTCCTGCCATCGTCAGGTGATTTTCTTTGATGATTCGACTGCGTAATATGGTCTGGCAAGCGTATTAAAGCGGTGACCTTGAGTTCCCAACTAAAATCCCCGAGTCAGAGCGTTTGACCCTTTGTCCCTTGGGTCAAAATTGAAGCGGAGGCCATCATTGTCGCTGGCAACCTCGCAAGAAGGACCTGGAGTTCCCCAACATCATCAATGTGCGCGCGCGCGCGCGCGTGTGTGAGAGAGAGAGAGAAAGAGAGAGAGAGAGAGATTTTCTCCGGTTTGACTTAACTCTTTTCAGTTCGGCGTCATTCATGCGTTTGAATTCAATTGGTGACGCTGTGGCTGATGCTGCACTATGCTGCTTAGATGTCGTTGTGGATATTGGATACAGGGGGTTGTTTGTGTGAAGATTTGGATAGATTTCTCATTGGAAATGCCCTCAGTTTTGCGATTCTGGCTCTGTCCCGTTGAATCTGTAATTGTGCTCCAGGGAGCTTGAAACTTCTCTTGACGTTTGTTCTTTCGATACTCTTTAGTCCATTATAGTGTTTCTATCACTGGAACTAGGAAACTAGTTGGTTTCATTCATAGTACTTGGCCCAAAAAACAAAATTAACTTTCGTGTAACGAAGCTAATTTTCATACGTGGTTGTCTTGTCGAATTGGCCTTTGCAGACGTGTTTGTTATTTTGTAGTTAGAATACGATTTTTTTTTCTTCAGAAGCCCGTTGTTCCGATAAGTGACTTGATACGCTGGATGGGTAGCGAAGCAGGCTGTTGGGATGAGTTCACCATGAAGTCTGATCAAAGATATTGATGCAAACCATTGATTCTTCAGTTTATTGCAATTCTGATTTAGATAAATACAGCATCTTTGTAGACATAGCCGGTCATGAGTTCCCCAGGCACGGGAGATTCCTATATATCCACTCATGTGGTACTTTATTTGGTTGTTTGATTGAAGTTTTCAATATGATTCATTGGTTTTACAGCTTCTTGGATGCTGTTTGAAATGAATACAATTATTACTTGCTGTCCTCGACTTTCCAATAGAACTCACTCTTTTTAGTCTTTCCACATGTTACCTGAAAGCTTGGGGACCAGGCTTTACGAATGTTTCTTATTTTCCTTTCTACAGGTTGACCTAATCTTAAGTTTAAGGACTTGTGGACGCATCGCAGTCTGACTGCCTACTTAAATGCGTGAAATTAGTGTGTTTTTGTTTGCCTTGTTAATGGAATTTCGTCCATGAAATGAACAGATACGGATGTGTGTTTTCTTCGCCTTTTGCTGGCTCCTAAGAATTTTCGTGCACTTGAATTTAAAGATGATACAATGTATGTATGTTATGTCTAGCTAATTCCATGGTTCATTTGGATCATATATGGCTGAAGCTTGAGCTTTGTCTATGAGGCCTCCTGACTTTCATGGGTCAACCTATCAAAGGGGAAATTACCAAAAAAATCTTAAGCATATTATAATTATGTCAATTCAATCCTAAACTTATTTTTTTGATCAATTTAGTTCTAAACCTTTTACAATTGTGTCTATTCAGTCCATCTAGCTAAAATTAGCCGGCTGGTACTAACGTGACCTCCGACCAATGCTAGCAATCATTTTTTGTTTATAATATTTTATTTTTCAAATTATTTTATTAAATTTTCTCTTTTTCTTTTCTCTTTTTTTTTTCCCTCCTCCTCCTCCTCCCTCCTTCGTTTGGCTCCAACGACCAGCAAGAGAGGAGGGCTAGCTGGTCACCAGACTGAGGGGGCTGGGTGAGCTCGTCTCACCATCGCTAGGTGAGGGTGAGCTCGCCAAACCATTGGTGAGGCGAGCCCCCGCCAAATCCGGCCAACAAGGGGGGCCTCATCGTCACTGGGTCTGGCAAGGCAAGCCCCGCTGGATCGAGGCAAGCTCTCGCCAAATTCAGCGAGGGCTCGCCTAGCCGCCAGCCGCCTCAATCCGACAATTGGCCAGCCCTCCCCTCTAGCCGGTCACCAGAGCCAAAGGAAGAAGGAGAGAGGAGGAGGGAGGAGGAAAGAGGAGGGAGAAGAGGGGAAGAGAGAGAGAGAGAAAAAAAAAAAAAATGGAAAAAAGATAAAAAAAAATTATTAATAAATTAATTCAAAAAAAAATATTATCAAAAAAAAAAGGTCACCAGTGCCAAGCGGCGGCCACGTCAGTGTCAGTTGGCTAATTTCGGCCAAATTGACTAAATTAGTACAATTGCAAGATGTTTAAGACTTAATTGGTCAAAAAATAAATTTATGACCGAATTGGCATAATTGTAATAAGTTTAGGACTTTTTTGGTAATTTTTCCACATATCAAGGACTTTGATATTAGTGTAACAAAGCTTTGATATTGTGTGTGGAGACCTAAGCACTTCGCGCCTTTTTTATTATACTAGCACATTTGTTGGTATGTTGCAGAAACTTGTGTTCGCCATTTATTTATCTTGTACATTAAGTACAGGCTTCAGATTTCATCTAGTGGATTGCACATCAAGTTAAAACAGGGTTCCCCTTCAGCATCTTCTCCTAGACTTAATACCGGTGAGGCAATGGCGAAGGAAGGGTTTATAGGCCTTTCCATAGGTTGCTGGGTTGTACCGTAATAAGGAAGACGAGACAGAGCACGGCGATATCAAAAGAATTGGATGGGGGAATGCAACAAATTGCTAGGATGCAAAAATAAGCTGAGAAACCCGAAATTCAAACGTGCCCCGCCATTAAAGACACCTCGGATTCATTGACATTTTCGCTGGTTCGTTGAAATCACATGAAGCATTTCAGAGGACAGGAAAATTGACGCCGAATCCGAGTAGTGAAGTGACTACAAGGAGGAGAATAGCGTAAGAAAAATAAATGGCAAGATCGTACCTAATTTTAATGGAACCCATCGAGGCAAAGCAATCTTGGTGAGATCGGATATATCATAAATCATATATGCAAACCCTCCCCCTAAAAGAGTCAGAATCAACGAATCTTAAAGGAGTGTACTCAAAAGTACTTTTGGGCGCTGAATATTGCCTCCACAAGAAGGTTTCTATCTAGGAGGTATATGTAAAATTTCTGACATCTTTAAATATGGTTAACAAACTTTGCCATAGGGGAGGTCTAACAGGGTTTTTTTTGTACTTCTCGAGGGAAATGAGTTCCTTTATCCTTATTTGTGCCATCGTAATTCCGTAATTAGTATCTCGTTCATCACAATCAATCATCCATGTGAATAGGGATAATCGTGAAATTTACAACTTAATATATTAATAATAGTTGACACTTATCAAGATGCCAAATAAAGACATCGTGTGAGATAGAGAATCTCCAGCCTTATGCGACCAGCAGTTGTTAGCACTTTACCGTCAACTTTTTAGCTCCAAATTCTCTCGCAATATTTCCTTTTTTCTTTTTACTCGTGGCTTTTTTTTTCGGCACATCAATTGAATTAGCAAAATTTTCCCATTCCTTCTATTGGGCTTTCATTTCTCGTAACAATACCTTATCATACAAAGATCTTGCAATAAAAAGAAGAAATACCAAACGAACCCAAAAATCACTTTCAGAAATAATGTGTTGTATTTATCATTAGGATTGATCTTAAGAAGCACTACTCGTATAAGTCATTAATTAGATTTCGCAAAGGCAACGACCTCAAGCACGCATACAGTCTTCCCAATTCTACGCTGTGAGACTTACAATTTAACCATGTTATCATCATATTTAAATGCCCTATAATTATATTAAATATATAGAGTTTCAAGTGGGCAAAATACTTCCCAAGCTGGATTTTCTTGTCAAAGACTTGGGCTGGTTCTTGGAAGGTGACAGAGCAAAACATGCAACTCTACACACCAAAAAAACAACAATAAGCAACCCTCAAACAAACCTCACTTTAGCTGGATAGTTTTTGCAAACTTAGATTCCAAGCAAGACACAGCCTATGATGCTTATCAATGCCAATCTTATTTTGAGACCAAGGCAACTCTCAAAACTATGCATAACAAAGAGCTTGAAAATTTTGATTCCATCAACATCCAAGGAGGAACCACCTGTACATGATACAAAATTTCATGGACTCAAGATATAACAGATATGGTGGTTCCACGTAAACTCCAATACACTTTTGAAAATCTTTCCCTGAGCAGCTTGTTTTATCCAACCAAATTATAGGAGTTTTATGAATTCAACTAAAGCTGCAACATTCTTGCTCCACGCTTGATTAGAATAACTACACTAGAAAAATTGATGAGAGCGAGATTCAATGCTTATATTACAGAACAAATAGAGAGATCTAGTACTCCCAGCAGACCAATTGTAAATCCTCTCAAAAGTGGGGAGTTTAACACGTATTACTAACCAACCAGCTCTCGGCACATCAGGGAAGAACCACACAAGTTTGTGCCATTCAACATTAGCAATCTTGTTCTGAATATTTCTCAAGCGAGTTAAAGCAACCATTTGTAGCAGCTTTGCATACAACTTCATCTGCAGCTGAGGAATTAGGGAAATTCACACCACAAACTGCACCTTGGACAGAAACCAACTCTTCAAACATAGCAGCGGACCACTTTTAATGAGTCATGAATTCCAGCAGATACTTTGGCCTGCAGAGGAAGAGAAGGGTCATAAATTCTTCACCTTGAGAATGATTCTGGCAAGATCCCAGCATGGTGCCACAAATCATACCAAATTATCTCTGTTACCCACCATATATCTGGTGCAGGGTTTCAATGTATTCCTAACCTTTAATAACCTCTTCCAAGCACAAGTAGCATCTGGTTTAAAGTCAAAACGATAGCTACAGAGCTAGGCAAAAATAGAGACCCACACCTCAACAAAATAATCCAGACACTTCAACATAAAAGCAAGATTTCACAAAGCCAGTTTTTCAAATGCCAAGGCCTTCAAATTGCTTAGGAAGGCAGATGGGGTCCCACCTAACTTTCGATCCCTCTGTGGCATCGAGATCTCCCTTCCAAAGGAAAGCTCTACACTTTTGCTCAATCATTTTAATAACTTTCTTAGGCAACAAAAAGAGTTGACACCAATAGTCAACCAGACTACTAACAATAGATTTAATAAGCTGAAGTCAGCCAGGATATGAGAGTTTGTTAGCTGTCCAAGCTTTAAATCTTCTTGTAATTCAATCATTTTATGAGAGGCCTACAATCCTCGTCTGAAAGTCTTCCAGACAATCCAAAATTACTAGAAGAACCAACTAAACAAGAACTTAGGGTTGGCTGATTGTTCATGCTGTTTGGATTTGATTGCTGCACGCTAGACAAATGCGTTTCCTAAAAGCTTAACCTTTAGGAAACATGCCAACCAATGTATACATAATTTATGACTTAACACTCCCCCTTGTGTAGAACCTATCCCTTAGACACATATGACAAAATGTGGACGTAATTATGTCAATGAGATAACCATGGAACAGGAAGTGGACAACGTAACAGGCAAGAAATTTTGGACCATTTTGCATGTGCTTTGGTTCAATGTTAGAAATGAACAAGTAGAAAGTGGACAATCTAATGGAAATTTAACAAAACAAGTAGAATGTGGACCATTTGCTCATCCTCCATAAGAGATTCTTTCTAGATTCTGATTATACCCCAGGATCATTAGCCGTTCTTTCAAACCGCCTGTCAAAAGATATAGCAGAAACAAGTCTACCCACCCTTTAAAGTTTGCCAACTAGTGACCACAGGGCAATGCTTCTTGGTTCCATGAAGCAGAACATGAATAGTTATCAAAATGAACAATGGGCAAATTTCATCGAGTGCTATCCAATCCATGAAATGCCTTCATTTGTGTCTGTTCTCTAACCAATTAAACCAATCCCTAACCTTGGATGGTGAGTAAAATGCTGGAATGGATTGAGGCACAATAAATCTATTTCCCCCATAGATTTCAATGCGTGTCACAGTATGCTCAGAAATGAGAAGATTTGCATGTGTGGGAATAAGCAAATTGTATCGGTAAATGCAGACGGAAGGTTAATACGAGTTCTTTCCTCTTCTGGTGAATGCTGCAGAAGTAAATTTTGCATATCAGAATCAAAGACATAAGGGAAATTAGTCAGGTACACTCCACAACTTAGGGCTTGCATGAAAACGTTTCTTAGAAACGTTTCTGGAATACTTCTGTACGGATTTTGTTAACGAAAAAAAGAACGTAAACGCATTTGATTGCGTTTATTCTTTTTTTTGTTTTTGTTCCTAACAAAATAAAGAACAAAAAAAGAAACATAAAAAAGTTGTTTCTTTTCAAAAGAAACACTTCTTGGAAGGCACAAAAGAACAGAAACGAAAAAACAAAACCGGAACAAAGGAACAACACCGGCTGAAGCTCTTCTCCTTCGTGCGTGCTCGTCGCTCTCGGCTGAAGCTTCGTTCTCATGCTCTCCCTTTTCCGGCGTCTCTCCCATCTCTCCGGCGGCTCCCACTCGGCTGGCTCTCCGGCGACTCCTCACTCCGGCGACTCCAGGTACGTTTCTGGTGCTCCTCCTTCTCCGGTCAGCGTTGCTCCCCCTTCGGCGCGACAGATCTGGGACGGCTCGCTCGAGGCTTGAGCGAGCGTTGCTCGCCCAGATCTGCCGCACCGAAGGGGGAGCAACGCTCGCTCGAGAGCGAGCTGCAGCTCGATCTGCAGCTGCTCGAGCAGCAGCTCCAGCTGCTCGAGCAGGTCGCTGGAGCTGCTCGAGCTGCAGCTCCAGCGAGCTGCAGCTCAAGCGAGGCTCGATCGAGCTGCAGCTGCTCGAGCAGCAGCTCCAGCAGCAGCAGCTCGCTCGAGCTATTCGTCCTTTGTTGGAGCAGCAGTTGGGTTGTTAGATCACTTGGGTAAGATCCGAAATCTCGAGCAGTTGAGATTGCGGTTCCAATTCTTTGCGAGCGCTGTTCAGTTTAATCTGATGCCTGAGGAGCAGCTTTTGCGAACGATAGGAAACAAGTTTGAGGATTTTCTTCACCGACTGAAGCTGAGGTATGGGCTTGGCAAGCCATACCAGAAGTTTGAACCTAACCAGATCGAAGCGCTGAGGTTCGCTTTGCTTTGGAATGAGATCATAACCATATTAAGGGAAGAGGATATAGTATCTGATCGGGAAGTTGAGCTCTTAGAGATACCGAGGAGTGCTTGGAGTGTAAGAGTTATTTCCTGGCCCTGTTTTCTCCTTTGCAATGAGCTGTTGCTTGCTTTGGGACAGGCCAAGGAGCTAGCCGATGCTCCTGACAGGTGGCTCTGGCGTAAGATCTGCAAGAACGAGTACAGGCGCTGTGCTGTGATCGAAGCATATGACAGTGTCAAGCACTTGCTGCTCGAAATTGTTAAAGTCAACTCCAAGGAGCACTCCATCCTCACTGTTTTGTTCCAAGAGATCGATCACTCCATCGAGGATGAGAAATTTACGAAGCTTTTCAAGTTGTCTGTGTTCCCTAAGATTCACGACCAGCTATCAAAATTGGCTGAGCTATTGAAAGATTCAAAGAAAGATCTGGACAAAATTGTACACACTCTGCAGGCCCTTTATGAGATTGCCATTAGAGATTTTTTCATAGAGAGGCGGAACAATGAGCAGTTGAAGGAGGATGGCTTGGCTTCTGGCGATGGATTACTTTTTGTGGATGCAGTTGGATTGCCCGAGCTGAGTAATAAGAAGTTCTATAGGCAAGTTCGGCGGTTGCACACCATTCTTACCTCGAGGGACTCTATGCACAATGTTCCTTCAAATGTTGAGGCGAGACGGCGAATTTCCTTTTTCAGTAATTCGCTATTTATGAAAATGCCCCATGCACCCCAAGTGGAGAAAATGCTGGGTTTCAGCGTTCTGACTCCTTACTACAACGAAGAGGTAGTGTACAGCAAAGAACAGCTTCTCAAAAGAACGAAGACGGAGTTTGCACTTTGTTCTATTTGAAGACTGTATATCCTGACGAGTGGAAGTATTTCATAGAAAGAATGCTCTGAAAAGGAAAGGTGAAGAAGGCCGATGAGGATGATGAAACAATGGCCAAGTTGAGAGATCTTAGGTTTTGGGCATCATACAGAGGCCAGACACTTGCTCGAACAGTCAGAGGAATGATGTATTACTATCGAGCGCTTAAGATGCTGGCTTTTCTTGATTCTGCATCAGAGGTGGAAATTCGGGAATTGGTAAAAAGACTGGACTTAGCGGGCCACAATGGTAGCGAGAACAGTTCTGGCGCAGAAGATTACCCTTCTTTCCAAAGTTTTAGTACTAGTATTAGTCCAGTCAATCTTTTGTCCGAAGACCATATAGCCGGTACTGCTGCGATGAAGTACATATACGTGGTTGCTTGCCAGATTTATGGGTCTCAAAAGGCAGACAAAGATAACCATGCAGAGGAAATATTGAACCTGATGAAAAACAATGAAGCGCTCCGAGTTGCTTATGTGGATGAAGTCTCCACTGGGAGGGATGAAAAGGCATACTACTCTGTTTTGGTCAAGTACGATCGGCAATGCCAGAAGGAAGTAGAACTATACAGGGTCCAATTGCCTGGTCCCTTGAAGCTTGGAGAGGGAAAACCGGAAAATCAGAACCATGCGGAATCTGCTGGAAGAATTCAAGACTTACTATGGCATTCGGAAGCCTACCATCTTGGTGGTTAGAGAACACATCTTCACTGGTTCAGTTTCATCGCTTGCTTGGTTCATGTCAGCTCAAGAGACGAGTTTTGTCACACTGGGGCAACGGGTCTTAGCAAATCCTTTAAAAGTTCGAATGCATTACGGCCATCCAGATGTTTTCGACAGGTTTTGGTTCCTAAGCAGGGGCGGTATCAGTAAAGCATCCAGAGTGATCAACATCAGTGAAGATATCTTTGCTGGATTTAATTGCACGCTGAGGGGAGGCAATGTCACACACCATGAGTACATACAAGTGGGTAAGGGAAGGGATGTTGGATTGAATCAGATATCGATGTTTGAGGCCAAGGTTTCTGGTGGCAATGGCGAACAGGTCCTTAGTAGAGATGTCTATAGGTTGGGGCATCGGCTTGACTTCTTCCGGATGCTATCCTTTCTTTTACACCACCGTCGGATTCTTCTTTAACACAATGATGGTCATCTTGACAGTCTATGCATTTTTATGGGGCCGGTTCTATCTTTGCCTAAGTGGGCTTGAAGGTGCCGCTGCAAGCAACAGCAAAACAATAAAGCACTTGGTGCAATTCTAAATTAGCAATTTACAATTCGGAAGCAAGCACTTGTTGTAATTGCATGTTGTGCTTTTCATAATTACATTCGTGATCAAGATAGGATGGACATAAATTTTTCCATGTATGGAGATCCGGAGTATCCATTTGGACCTACAGGAGGGGAAGTTGCAGATGATACATCGGCTGAGCAGTTATCTGGGATGAACAGCCTTAGGATAAGAATTGCAAATAAAATGGCAAGGGATCACAATATGCATAAGATTTGTTGACTTTTGTAATATTACTTTTACGTATTCACTGTGATGCAGTTGAACAATGAACTATATTACTTCATTATTGTGATGTCATGTATGGAAGGGTTCATGTTGAGATGTATGAAATTTTCGTTTAAGGGCGCACATATGAGCATGTTGAAAATATTTTTCATTTCACACCTCATTTTTCAAAAATTAAATTTATAAGTATTTAATGAGAATGAGAAATCAATATCAAGTTTATATGCTTTAAAACTAAAAAATAAAAAAGTACTTGAAAAAATTTGATACAAACTTTAATAAAAAAAATTTCTACGAAATATGCCATATGATCATGCTAAAAATGTTTGTCTTCACTAACCATGAACAAAATAAAATTAATGAGCATTTCATAAGAATGAGAATTCAATATCAATTTTAAACTTTATTAAAAAAAAATGTTTTTAAAAAAAATTTAAAAAAAAAACAGAAATTTTTTTGTCGTTTATCAAACGTGTTTTGTTCTTTTTCTATTCAGGAACAGAAATCTGTAGCTTATCAAACATGTTTTACGTGCTTTTTTATTCCAAGAATAGTTTTTTTTACACTTATCAAACGCGTTCTTTTGTTGCTTAGAACAAAACACTTTTTTTTTTATTTCTCGTTAGAAACAAAAAAGAAACAGAAGTGTTTCCATGCGCACCCTTAGTGACTGTGCTCAAATGGAGTTTCCAAACTAAAACAGGTAAGAGGATTTAAAGCACCTAACGAACATCAACATTACATGAACTTGCTCTATCCATCTGAAGTCCTGAGCTACACTTTTTCAATGTGATGCAGCTTTTGAACATTTTCAAACTTGTGTTTGCTATCTATTTATCATATAAATTATGTCCAGACTTTAGATTCACATAGTAGATTGAAACATCAGGGGAAAAACAGACACTTATTGAACAGGGCAAGAGAACATATACATATACAGACCTATCCCGGTGAGTAATCTGAGAAGCAACTAATCATGGAAAGAGTTTCCACAGAAGTCAAGATCTTTAGAACAAAGTCTGCAGTGGCATCTCCCCTTCGTCTCTACAATGAGGAGCAATCTCACATCCGAGGGTCCCCCACTCCAGCAGCATTTTCTCCTCCTAGACTTAGCAACGGCAAACTTCACCAATGGGAATTCCAACGTAACCTACAAGGCGAGCAAGATTGAGAGAATCCTGGCGAATGACACAGACCAAAGCGATGACTAAAGAATCGGATGAGGGAGTGCAGAGAACTGTTCAGAATGCAAACATAAGCTGAAGATATAGATTCGAGGGCAACGGGCCTTCAACAACATCCTAGATTGTCACGACATCTTTTTGCTGGACCAATGAAATCATGCGAAGCAATTCAATGGATAGGGGCACCTGATGCAAAATGTGACATCCCGAATTTCGGCCCCGTCCGGAATATATGAAATGAGCATTATTAGAGGAATTTTGGGTCACCAAATTTAAGTAAATGGTGAGGAGATGGTGCAAATTCGTAGGGATGATGGACTACCGTAGTTCGGTCCTCAAATTGACTTCATTTGGTGTGGAATTGTGGAGAAATTGGCCCCTTGAGTGACCCATTGGAAAGGTTGGCTGAAAATGGGCATAATTGTCTTCAACAAAATGATTTAATTTGGGGTGAAATTGGAGCAAATTCTCCATTGGTTGGGCTAAAGACTTTTATGGTTTGTTAATCATGAATATTTTGTTTTGACTTGACTCCCTCTCATTCGGCTTCTCCAGCAAGTCTCGCCGACTTCATCTCCACGGCACTTCTCTCGTTCTTATCTCTTCTATTTCTACTTTCCTCTATTCTCTTTCCTTTCCATCGATCCAGACCGAAACAGCTCCGTCATCTCTCCTCTATCCCCCTACCACCTTGCTGTTTCTTTTACTCGCACTCATCACCACCGAATTCCCCATTCAGTCGACCCACCGAGTTCTCCTCTGCGCACCAACCTGCTCCACTATGCTTGGTTTCCCACAGTCAATCTTCAGTAGAAGTCTTCAAGCGACACCACTTGGTTGACCCGGCAAAGCCACCGAGCGAAGCCCTCACTGATTCGCTCAGCCCACATCCCACGAAGCAGCCGCGCCACTCGTCCGTTCCTCCTCATCTCCAGTCAACGTTCAGCGAAGAGGAAGACCGTGTGCTAGCTGCCGTGCGTCTGTTGCAACTCAGACGAAGCTGCTTCCATCTTCAACGCTCGAAGTCCTTCTCCGAAGCCCAGCTCTCCATCTTGTTGACCGCAGCTCCTTCGCGCGTAGTCCAGCTCTGAAGATCAAAGAAGACCGCTGCAGCTGCCACGTTGAAGCCATCAGCCACCGAAAGAAGCTCCTTCGGTCAACAACCCATGCACGAAGCCCCCATCGTCGACCCACTCAGCTTCTCCGCGCGTCCAGCAGCAAATTCGTGTTCACGTCTTCAGTCCAGCGAATCAACCGAAGAAATCCAGTCCGTTTGCTACCGCTTGATAGCGCCAGCCCACTTCTCGGTCTTCCCCATCTCACGCCAGCAAAGGTGCTTCCCGTTCGTTGATTCCATCTCCGTGCTCAGCTTCTGCGGGACGCCTGCACGCCGGTCAACAAACGAGCCAGCAGAAGCTCCTCTGTTGACTCCGCATCTCCATCCCACGAGTCACCAGCAAGCCCACGCCTCTGCCAGGCATCCCCTCTTCCTGCGTACAGCGCCGAACGAAGCAGCTCCGTTCTTCACCGCGTCTTCTTCAATTCGTGTGAGCAGCCCAGTCACAAGTCCACCGAAACAACTTCGGCCCAGCAGCTGCTTCTCCAGTTCGTGGGCCAGCCGTAGCAGCCCAGCCCACGCGTGACATCAGCTCCAACAGTCTTCGGTCTTCTCCAGCGGCGTGCCCTTAGCCCAACACTTTCAATCATTTGGGCCCAGTAAAGTTCAGTCCAGCTGAGGGCCATTTCAAGCCCAGCCCAGCCCAGTCCACGTGAATTAATTGGCCAAGCCCAATTTCCAGCAAAGCAATTGAAGTCCAGCCCATATCTCGAAGCCTAGTTCAGTTTTGTTTCAAGCCCATCTCAGCCCGAGTGTCGAGTCCAACATCATTTGTATTTCAGCGAGGCCCAGCAAGTTCAGCCCGTCTTGGGCCCGTGAAGCAAGTCAGCCCAAGGCCAGCTTTTGTTGTGGGCTTGCGAGGCTTGTAGGCCCGGCTCGAGTGTCATCGTCGCCGCCGAAATTTTGGAATTCGGCCGCCGTCGCGGTTGTCGATCTTCGCTTTACCAAGTGAGTTTTACTCACTAATGCTTTATTAGTTTGCTAATTATGCCTTAGGGTTGGTTAGATTTAATTATATGCACTTAGGTGGTTAGATTAGGTTAGAACAATTAATTTAGTGACTTAATGATGCATATTAGGTGATTAGACCTAGCTATTAGCAAGTAGAAATGTTTGGTTATTTATTGAATGCATCTCGGGATTTTTCCCGACCCGTTTCGGGCTCCAATAAGGCAATATGGGTCTAAATTGGATTTTCAATGTTTATTTATTTATTTTCGAAATTTATTTATTTAATTATTTATTTTTCCGGAAATTCAACCGGGATGGCCGGTGACCGGAATTTCGTGCCGATTGTCGTGGTGCAGACCGTTTATTTATTTGAGCTCTACGTTGTGTGGAATTGAATTTATTGTGGAATTTTAGGAATTGTCCTAAATTGTTTGTTATTGAGTATTTGATTGGTAATGGCTAAGCATGGATATATAGCGCCAGTACATTGATGGGCTATATAGTAGGGAGAATGGTGAGACCAATCAGGTACGATATGATTGGACATACGTGGTTCGGTGATTGGAAGTATCACTGGCGAAAACGGCGCCTTAAAAAGAACGCACGTAAATGACTTATAGACAAACGTGGTTCGGTGATTATGGGAATATCACTGGTGAAAACGGCGCCTTAAAGAACGCACGATGTTGTCTATAGCCGATGTCACCTTGGCGAAAACGGCGCCCTTGAAAGGACACGTGGTTCGGTGATCAAGGTTATCACTGGTGAAAACGGCGCCTTAAAGAACGCACGGTGACGGTGATCGGTATGTCATTGGCGAAAACGACGCCCGAGAAACACATGTGATTTGGTGAATGAGTACACCGCTGGGAAATCATGGTATGAGTGGGAATGACCTAGAGATGGTCAGATTGACATGTAATCGACTTAGTCGATTGACCAGTGCTTGATCGGATGTCGTGAAATGTTTGAATATCTGTGTTTAACCTTGAATTGCAGGTTGGAACTGAGGCTAAGGTAAGTCCTCGACTCATGTTGTGCTTAGGCAACCGTATGGTGTATTAGTTTACTAATCGAGTCGTAGGGGTAGGACTCGCTGAGACGTGGTCTCATTGGTTATTGAATAACCATTTCAGGACCCTGAGGGGAAGCTAAGGAAGAGGAACCTGAAGGGGAGAAAGACTTTTGAAGAAGAAGAAGATCCAGAGAGGGATCTTGAGTACAACCCAGATGTGGATTGAGATCCCATCCCTTTTGTGCACCCTGTCTTAGTGTAGATAGGTGTGAGACTTTTATCTTGTAAATAGTATTGTAAATATTCTATGAGTGGTGCTGTTAATGAAAGTGTGGTTATGAATTTCAATATGAAAAATATGGCCTGCTTTCCTATCCCATTGTTTTATTGTCGGGGATTTATAATCGCTTCCGCATGTGCTTAATAAAAAGAAAGGGTCGGCGATACATGGTCCTGGGATATCGCATTATAAAATCGACCAAGTAGAAGGATGTGCGCGCGTCCGAGGATCGGGGCGTGACACAAAATCTAGTTGTTGATAGAAGAGTAGAGTAGGAGAGTGAATGGCAAAGATCAATACCTGATTTTAACGAAATATATCGGGGCACGGAAATCGTCATGAGATGGAGATGATGATCGAGGTGAGCGAAAATTCCAAAATGGGACTTGAAGTGCCATCTTTTTTCTTAAATAAGGGTCTGAAGTGAACATTATTTCAAATAGAGACCCGAAGTGCCATCACTTTCTCAAATAAAGGCCTGAGATGGATGTTATTTCAAATGAAGACCTAAAATGGTTATGTTTGTTTCAAATAAGGACTTGACTTTTTGGCGATCAAGGGTATTTTTGTCTTTCCATTTTCAACCTTTTTTTCTTTCCTCTTATTTTCTTTTTTTGGTTCTCCTTCTTCCTCTTCACCATTGGCCAGCCGACCACCGGCGATGCCCACAGAGGGCTGGGTGAGGGCCGCCCATGCCGGTCCTTACTAGTAGCTAGTGAGGGCCAACCTCGTAGATAGCCCCTAGGTGAGGGTCGCCACACCCCAGCCCTTTGTGGGCATCACTAATGGCTGGCAGTCATTGACAATGAGGAAGAAAAAGAACCAGAAAAAGAAATGGGAAAAAAATAGGAAAATGCAAAATGACGAAAATACCATTGATCGGTCGAAAAATTTAGCTAGTCGGCAATCGGCGAGGTGGGGTCCATATTTTGAAATAACCAAAGCCACTGTAAGTTATTATTTGAAACAAAATCCACTTTGGGCTCTTATTTAAGAAAATAAGGGCACTTTGGGTCATTTTTTGAAATTTCCCCCCCCCCAAAAAAAAGGAAAGAAAAAAGGTGGAAAATCACAAAAGACAAAAATATCCTTGATCACCGAAAAGTGAAGTCCTTGTTTGAAACAAACATAACCACTTTAGGTCCTCATTTAAAACAATATCCACTTTAGGCCCTTATTTGAGAAAGTGATGGCACTTCGAGTCTCTATTTGAAACAATGTTCACTTCGGACCCTTATTTGAGAAAAAGAGGGTACTTCGGGTCCCATTTTGGAATTTTCCCTCGAGGTGAGGACGACGGGTTGGAGAGCCAAAGAAGCACAAGCGATTGAGGTGCAGACGACAAGGGGGGAGGAGAACGCCCAAAAACTTCAACTTGCTAATCATCCGCTAAAATTAAAAACAAACTTTTTTAAGTAATATAATAATAATTATTGGGTCTAAAATACAAAACCCCTTTTCAAAGAGCCACGGCTCCGATGATTATACCATTTAATATATAAATAGAGCGATGTTGCGAATGAGGGGCCAATCGCAAAATCCTTGGTCTGGAGACAGGGAGGTGGATTACAGACCACCTTTCACCGCCACTGGGGAAAACCTATGATGCACGGACACGTCCCACATGCCTCCGTGTCATATCCGATACGTGTCAGAGCGTGTCAGACACGTCGACACGCTCGGACACGCGTTGACCGCGTGTCGGATTTGTCGACATGTGGTCAACTTTTGTTGACACGCTTCGACATGCGTGTCCAGAAGAGAATGGAGGGCGGAGGTGAGGGCGAGGGAGTAGAGATGAGGCCGCGAGCGAGGGCGAGCCCGTGACGGCGAGAGACGGCCAAAAAAAAGAGGGCGAGGGCCATGAGGAGAAACTTTAGGAGGGAGGCACGCGTGGGGGAGGGCGGCATCGTCGAGTGGGGCGGCGGCGGCAACGGCAGCGGCAAGGGGGAGGAGGAGGAGGAGGAGTTCGCGGCGGTATGCAGCCTCTCGGTGCATAGGGACCACGCGTTCCGCCTTCTTTTCCGATTCCTTTTTACTAAAACTTTTTCTGGGTTACTCCCTTTTTCGCTCCTTCGGCAAATGCTGGTGCTTTTCTTGATCGAGTCTTCGATGTTTTTGGAGATAGGCGTCGTGCGGCGAGGAGGAGGAGGAGAAGGCGCCGTGCCGCGTTGCTAGGGTTTTGAAAAGAATAAAAAAGGACTTGGCGTGTTGGAGGGAGGGGGAAAGTGACGGGAGAGAGGGGGAAGTGATGGGCTATCAGGTGGTGGGGAGGGAAAAAAGTGAAAAAAAATTTGGGGGAAAAATATGAGGGAAGTTTGGGCGCACGGGGTGGTTTCGAAAAATAAAAGTAAATTTGGGAGAGGGGGAATTTTGAAAAATAAATGTAAATTTGGGATAATGAAAAAAAAAAAAAAAAAAAGTGTAAGATTTATGTATAAATTCATTGTAAATTCTTTATTTAATTTAAAATATTTATTTAATATTTAATGTGTCGGAACGTGTCGAAATTCTCAATTTTTTGAAAAATGACGTGTTGCGTGTCGTGTCGTGTCGTGTCATGTCACGTATTGTGTCGCCGTGTCTGTGCTACATAGGGGAAAACGTCCTTGACAGAAAGATGAAGCACAGAGGAAGGGAGAGGAATCAGAGGATCCTCCTCCTCTCCCACCTGACCAGCCTCTGCTATTGGAACAAACTTCGAGGGAGGTGAGGGGGGGGCAAAGCTACTCCCTCATCGGCTGCTTCGTACTCCCGTATTCATATACCCTAGGTTCCTGTAGCTGGGGCGGCAATCCTCCATCGGGAAAGAGCGTAATACTCTCACACCCTTCTATTGTCAGAACACGGAGACATGTAAGTTGATGCAACTGATTAGGTAGGAATTTTATCTTTGGATAGTTCAAAAGTACAAATTTTGAGATGTTGGGAGGAAGAGGAGGGAAGCACTCCAGCTCCAGAGCAAGACAGGTGTGCAATTTCAAGGTAGTGAGATGGGAATTCCTAAATAAGTTTGACTGCTGTAATACTAAATAAGTTTACAGAAGTCCATCGATTGTTTATAAGACTCCCTCAACAACGATGACCATCAATGGTCCTAGAGAAATATGCTAAGGAGAAAAGACTTCACGAGTTGGATATTCTTATCAAAGGTTAGGGCTGCTTCTTGGAAGAGGCCTTCATCAGCAAACTTGCTTTTAAAAGTAAGCCCGAAGCACAAATCGACCATTCCAAATAATATCTTCTTTGAAATGATGATGACATTATGGCCAATAACTACAAGAGAAAGTCCGAATTTAGAGGTTGAATTTCCTACGGATGTAACCGAGTTAAATTACCATGAATGCACAAAAAGAAAAAGTTGTAAAGTCTCTCTTTGAATCTCAGTCAATAAATATTTCTCTTTTTAATCTTATAACAACTCCTTTTTCATCCATTGTTGTTCTTCGTCCGGTAACTATCTGGAGAAATGCAAAGGTCAGTAACTAGACCTCATAAAAATTGAACCTGAAAAGAGAGGGTTGAAATTGAGATCTATTTGCCATCACCGGATAGTTTTCAAAGCAAAACACGCATTATTACACGCCAAAAAACGATAATAAGCACAATCTCAAACAAACCTTACTCTAGCTGGATAGTTTTCACAATCTACATTGCTTATCGGTGCCATTCTTATTTTGAGACCAAGGCAATACTCAAAACTATGCTTAACAGAGAACTTGATAATGTTGACTACATTAAACATCGAGGATTAGATGACAGCGAGATTGACTGATTACTTTGACAGAATTAAGACCTTCCTCTGTACTTCATTAGAGAAACTACGCTAGAAAATTAGATGAGAGCAAGATTTAAAGCTTAGATTACTGAACAAGTAGAGAGACCTTGTTCTTCCAACAAATCAACTGTTAATACTCTCAAAAGTAGGGAGTTTATCATGTATTACTAACCAAGAATTAAAGCCCAATCTTGGCACGTTAGGGGAGAACCACACAAGTCTGTGCCAGTTAACATCAGCATTCTTGTTTCTTACAATTTCCCGAGCAATAAAAGAATTAAGGCAACCAGTTGAGGAAGCTATTCATACAATATTCTCTGCAGCTGAGGAATTAGGAAAATTCACACCACAAACAGCAGCTTGGATGGAAACCAAATCTCTATAGACCTAGCAGCAGGCCACTTCCAATGAGAGTTACGAATTACAGCAGATAATTTGGCCTGTAGAGGAAGAGAAGATTCATAAGTTATTGTCCTTGAGAAATAATTCTGGCAAGATCCCAGCATGGTGACAAATCATACCAAGAGAAATGTTACCTCCATTACCCACTATATATCTAATGCCGGATTTCAAAATATTACCGGCTTTTAATAACTTCATTCAAGCATAAGTAGCATCTGGTTTATGTTAAGATGATGGTTATGATTTAGGCAAAACATAGAGACCAACCTCAACAAAATACTCCACAGATACTTTAAAATACAAGCAAGATTTCACAATCCAGTCTTCGAATGCCAAGGCCTCCAAACTGCTTAGGAGGACAGACAGTGTCCCATCTAACTTTTGCTCCCTCTTTATCATCAGGATCTCCCTTCCAAAGCAAAGCTCTGCACTTTCGCTCAACCATGTCAAAAACTTTCTGGGGCAACAAAAAGAGTTGACACTAATAGTTAACCAGACTATGAATAACAAATTTAACAAGCTGAAGTTCGCCGGCATGTGAGCAGCTTTTAATTGTCCAAGCTTTAAATATTGTGGCAATTTGATTATTGTATGAGAGACTTATAGGCATTGTCTTAAAGTCTTCCAAACAATTCACAATTATAAGAAGAAAGAACCAAACAAGAACATAGGGTTGGTTGATTGGTCATGCTGTTTGATTTGATCGCTGTGGTAGAGAAATACATTTTTTTAAAAGCTTAAGCTGCTAGGAAACTTGCCAAGCAATGTATATGTAACATATAACTCAAACATCTTCTTTGCGTAGAACTGAGCCCTTGCACACGCACAACAGAATTTGGACGTAATCATATCAATGAGATAACCGGGAAATGATAACAAGGAACATAACAGACGAGATTTAAACCACTGACATTTGCTTTGATCCAATGCTAAGAAGTGAACAAGTATAATGCAGACAATATGTTGGAAATTTAACAAAATAAGTAGAATGCTAATCCTTCAGAAGAGATTCTTTCTAGATTCTGATTATACCCCATGATAATTACCCGCCTCTTAAATAGCCAGCCAAAAGAAGCAGCAGAAACAAATCTATTCAACTTTTAAACTTTGCCAACCAGCAACTCTAGAGTCTAGGGTTACACATCTTTGATTCCATGAAGTAGAATATGGATAGTTATCAAAATGAACAATGGGCAAAAATTTCATTGAGTGCTATTCAATTTCATTTGTGTCTGTACTCAAATTGACTAAACCATCCTTTTTTTTGGATGGTTAGTAAAATGCTGGAATACAAGGGTTGAGGCACAATAAATCTGTTTCCCCATAGATTTCAATATGTCACAGTATGCTCGGAAATGAGAAGATTGCGTGAGTGGGAATAAGTACTTTGTATCGGGAAATGTAGACTGAAAGTTAATACGGAGTTCCTTCCTTTTCGATGAATGCTGCAGAAGTAAATTTTTTTATATCGGAATCAAAGATATAAGGTAAATTAGTCAGGTACCTTCCACAACTTAGTGAATGGGTTCAAATGAAGATTCTAGACTAAAACAAGTAAGTGGATTTAAAGCACCTAACTACCATTAACATGACATGAACTTGCTCTATCCATCTTGAAGTTCCGAGCTACACTTTTTCAATGTGATACAACTTTCAAACATTTTCAAAACTTGCCTTTGCTATTTATTTATCAGATAAATTATGTCCAATGGATTTAAACATCAGGAGGGAAACCGACATTTATGGTGCGTTTGGTAACGTTTCTGTTTAAAAATTGTTTTTGGAAACAGAAATAGAAAAAAAGTGTTTTTGTTCCAGGGAACAATTTTTGAACAAAAAAACGCGTTTGGTAAATTTGTTTCAGGAATATAAAAAGAATAGAAACACGTTTGGTAAGTTTGTATAATTTTTTTATTTCTTTTAATTTTTTTAATATTTTTATTTTTATTTTCTATTTTCTTTCTTATTTTTCTCATTTATTTTTCCTTTTTTTCTATTTTCTATTTTCTTTTTCCTTTTTCTATTTTTATTCTTTTGGCCGGTCGCGGCTCGGCCATGGCCGGCGATCGGCCGATGAAGGCCGGGCGGCCTCACCCGCCACGGCGAGGCTCGCCGGCCCCCGGTGAGGCTCAGCATCGCCGGCCGCTGGGCGAGCTCGGCCTCGCCGGAAAAAGGCGAGATCGAGCTCGCCCAGCCAGGCGCGAGGTCGGCCTTGCCGCGCTGGGCCGACGGTGACCCAGAGCCACACCGTCGTCTCCCTCCACCGCATCGGCGACCGCCCCTCCACCTCACGCCCGCTGGGCGAGCTCGGCCTCGCCGGAAAAAGGCGAGATCGAGCTCGCCCAGCCAGCGCAAGGTCGGCCTCGTCGCGCCGGGCCGACGGTGACCGCAGCCACACCGTCGTCTCCCTCACCGCATTGGCGACCGCCCCTCCGCCTCACGCCCGATCGACGCATCTGCAGGTCTCGAGCCTCCGTTCACCACCGCCGCATCAGATCTCACCGCTCCGTGACCCATGACTTCGAGATCCACTCGATCGTCGACCCCGCGCCGGCCCACGACTCGACCAGCCGTCCTCGCCGCTCCGCTCCTAGACGTCCGCCGCTCAAGACCCACGGCCGAGCCCCGCACCGCAGCCGCCACCGCCGCCCGCCGACCCGCAACCCAGCTCCGTCACCCGCTCGCAGGTGGAGACGCTCGCAGCGGCTGTCGGCGCCGGAGAAGACGACGGTGGAGATGCTTGCAGGAGGAGAGGCTTGCAAAGGAGAAGACAAGAATTTGTTTCTTTTTTGTTCCTCAAACCTATTTCAGAAATAAGAAACAAGAAATTCTTGTTTCTGTTCCCTTTTTGTTTCTGGGAACAAAAACGCACCCAAACGCGTTTCCGTTCCTTTTTTGTTCCCAGGAACAAAAAAACAGAATTTTTTGTTCCTGGGAACAGAAACACGGTGCAAACAAACGCGCCCTTAATGTCCAGTGGATTCGAAGACGAGATCTGTCTGCATCCGAATCGAATGCCGGTCCATGTAGCCAGCTTTGGTTGACTCCCATTTTCTTGCAACCAAATGCATCCTGAATATTTAGGGGTTTTACGAACTAGTCCGCTTGACAAGAGCCATACAATGATATTTGAGTACGTAAGTATTGGAAAAGTCAACAATGGATAGCAGTTGCTTTATGTCTGAATTCTTATAGAAGTTTCCCAGTCTTCATCGCCTCGATGCTTAAGATCACAGGAAAGACAGCCTTCTTTTTCTAGAAGCCTACCAGAATAACAGGCCCAAGGGGAAGGAAAAGCAGACAAAATTGATTAAGCTGCCAGATTAGCTTAATGGATTAAATAATTGATACACGGGAAATTTTTTTGTACGTCTGTGTAATTCAAATTTTTGTACCATGGGATGCAAATAATTCTATGATTAATTAGGTAATTCAACCAAGTTTCTTTTAATCAGATTGTTACGTAACTCATAAGAATAGTAGAGTACTTCATAAAATTTAGGTTTTATCTAGAGAAGGTAGTTTTCTCGTTGTCAAGAGGAAAATATCATTCATGTTAGCAAATAATCTTATTGTTTCTTAGAGTAGTGAGAGATATGATAAAATACATTAGAGGTAAATCTCAAAATTTGTGTGTTTTAAGTTCCCTTTAATCACTCTTTTCCACCCTCTCATTTATAATTTATATATTGCATTATTCTATAATTTAAGCCCAGAGATATTTAAAAAACTCAATACTTTGCATGCTCTAACTTAAGTCATGTGAACTGTTGATGTCTAGCGTTCGAATTTTCTTGGTAGGAGAAGCTTCCCAAAAATCTAGCTACTCAAGACACGTGGCAACTTCTGAAGAACTTCCTGATCAGCTACATGCATCTGTACACTTTAAATCTTTCACTTAATGACCATTTCTTCCATGGTGATAAGTCTTTTGGGCCAGAAGAAAGAAGAAAGAAATTGTGATAAATCCGTGAATAGTCTTATGTTTCATTAACAAGGCCACGAGCATTGTAGTTGAGATACACACGCATTACATTTTTCAAATCCTGAATCATCCTCGACGAGAGGGCTTTTATCAAGTAGGTAGGTGTAAGGATTTTAACATCTCTAAATCTTCTGAGAAGGACTGTAAGCATCAACTAGATGAAGCTAGAGATCAGCCATCTCTGGTAAGTTGATTAGCATAAGGAAACCATAAAAAATAGAGAGGAATAATATAGGATAATGCTAGGAGACCTACCACTAGTTTGCTAAATTGGTAAAGTGATGAGATCAATTTTCATTCACGATGAATATGACCCGCTTTATTAATTTCTTTTGAAGATCAACTGATTGTTCTTATATCATGTCAATATTATAGCGTATGCACATAGGACAAATGTGAAATTATGAGCGTATATACACACACACATTGGTTTTTTGTTGATTATCATGTGTTTTTTTGTTGTTATCGTGTAATTTTTCGTAATTCAGGATTACCACGTGCAAAAAAAAGTTCATAGACTACTTTCCCCTTTTATGATTTTTTTTTTATTCCATCTTAATGTATTAAGAAAGAGTTTTCATTTAGGTCGGTCTTCTAGGGTTCTTGTGTGCTTGTCGGGGGAATGAGATCCTTTATCCCTATTTGTGTCCCCAGAATTTAATAATTAGTATCTCACTCATCTTAATCACTAATTCATGTGAATATGGATACATGTGAAATTTGTGACTTAATGTATTAGTACTTAGAGTTACCGAGACGCCAATAAAGACATCGAGTACGACAAAATATCTTTTATCTTATGCGACCATCACTTGTTAGCTGTTGTCACTCACCCTCAAATTTTAGCTCCAAATTCTCCCACAAGAGTTTTTTCTTTTATTTGTGCCTTATTGCCTGCACATCAACTGAACTATATACAAAATTTTCTCGTACTTTTCTATTCTGCTTTCATTTCTCGCAATAATACCTAATCATACAAAGATCTGGCAATTAAAAAAAAAACTAAACAAACCCAATTTATCATTAGGATTTATCTAAGAAACAGCCCTAGCATAAGTCATAATTATCTAGATCTTGCAAGATACAACGAGCGCAAGTAAGCACACGTCTTCCCAATTCCACGCTGTGAGAATACCATTCACCATGTTAAAATCATATTAAAATGTGGCCAAGTTTCGCACGTTATCTCCTTTTTCAAAATTGTATTATTCTTTTCGACATAGTTCAAAGGACACGAGTTTGAACTTTGAAGTGCGCAAATTGCTAGTAAGTTGATTTTTCTTGTCAAAGACGTAGTAGAGCTACTTCTTGGAACAGGTCTTCATCGGCGAACTTTGCTGTACATTAAAAAAAATGTAAGCACAAGCACGAACACCCTTGATGATTCCATGAGGACGAGATGACGAATGACTACAAGAAGAAAGCCAAAAATTTCAGAGGCCGAATTCCGTGTAGACATAACTAAATGAGATTACCTTGAACCAATAAAAAAGGAAAAGAAAAAGAGTAGATTGTGGTAAATTCTCTCTTAGAATCTCGTAGTTAAGTATTTACTTTCTTACTCTTGTAGCAACTCCCTTTCATGAATTGGGGTTCTTCCCCAAGAACTACTTGAAGAAATGCGAAGGCCAGTAACATAGAAATGGGACCTCATAAAGAATTGGACCCCAAACAAGAGGGTTGAAGTTAATATCTGCATCACAAGCATAGAGATGACATAGAGCAAGACATGCAACTCTACACACCAAAGAGCAACAATAAGCACCACGTCAGAACCTTTGCTCTAGCTAAATATTTCCCATAAAGTCAGATTCCAAGCAACACACAGCCTATGATGCTCATCAGTGCCAATCTTATTTTGAGACCAAGTCAACTCTCAAAACTATGCTTATCAGGACTTGTTAATTTTGATTTCATTAAAACATCCAAGGAGGCACCTGAAAAGGCAACAAATTATTCATGGACTTCACGATATAATAGATGCAGTAGTTTCCATATAAACTGCGATAGACACTTCTGAAAATCTTTCCCTGAGCAGCTTGTTTCATCTAAACTGAATTTACAATCACAAACTCCAGGAGTCGGATGAATCAAACAAAGCTGCAGCAGCTTTCCCCATACTTGATCGGAGAAACTACACTCAATAAATAGAAGAGAGCAATATTCAATGCTTAGATCACAGAACGAGAGAGAGATCTAGTACTCCCAACAGATCAACTGTTAATCCTCTCAGCAGTGGGAAGTTCATCATGTATTACAAACCAAAAAATAAAGCCAAATCTTGGCACATTAGGGGAGAACCACCCAAGTTTGTGCCTGCCGACATCAGTATCCTTGTTTCTGACAATATCCCATTCAACAAAAAAGTTAAGGCAACCATTTGAAGAAGCTGTGCAAAAAACAACTTTGTCTGCAGCTGAGGAACTAGGAAAAATCACATCACAAACTGCAGCTTGTATGGGAACCAACTCTTCAGACCTAGCAGGCCATTTCCAATGATAGTCACGAATTACAGCCGATCCTTTGACCTGCAGAGGAAGAGAAGAGTCATAAATTATTCCCCTTGAGAATGATTCCAGCATGGTGCCAGAATTTATACTAAAGAGAAATATTATCTCCATTATCCACTATTTGTGTAATGCAGGATTTCAAAATGTTCCTGACTTTTAATAAATTCTTCCAAGCGTAAGTAGCATCTGGTTTATAGTCAAGATGATAGCTATAGAGCCAGGCAAAACACTTAGAGACCACAACTCAACAAAATACTCCACAGACAATTTAAAATACAAGAAGATTTCACAAATCCAGTCTTCCAATGCCAAGTCCTCCAAATTGCTTAGGAGGACAGACAGTGTCCCATCTAACTTTTGCTCTCTCTTTAGCATAAGGATCTCCATTCCAAAGGAAAGCTCTACACTTCTGCTCAACCATTTCAAAAACTTTCTCAAGAAACAAAAAGAGTGGACACTAATAGTTAACCAGACTATAAATAACAGAAATAATAAGCTGAAGTTCACTGGCATATGAGCAGCTTTTAACTGTCTAAGCTCTAAATGTTGTTGTAATTTATGATTTTATGAGAGGCTTATAATCCTTGTCCGAAAGTCTTCCAGACAATCCACAATTACTGGAAGAAAGAACCAAACGAGAACATAGGATTGGCTGATTGGTCATGCTATTTGATTTGATTGCTGCATGTTAGACAAATTCCTTTTTTAAAACACCTTAAGCTATTAAGAAACGTGCCAAGCAATGTATGCATTTTGCATTCGACCAAAAAAAATGTATATATGATGTATAACTCAACACTCCCCTTGCGTAGAACTGATCCCTCAGACATGCACAAAAGAATGTGGACGTAATCACGTCAATGGGATAGCTGGGGAATGATAACAAAAAACATAAAAGACTAGAAATTTTAAACTGTTGACATGCTTTGACACAATGCTAGAAATAAACAAGTGGAATGCAGACAATTTGCTAATCCTTCAGAAGAGATTCTTTCTAGATTCTGATTATACCCCATGATCATTAGCCATGTCTTTCAAACGGCCTGTCAAAAGAAATAGCAGAAGCAAATCTACCCACCCTCTAAACTTTGCCAACATGCAACTGCAAGGCTATGCATCTTTGATTCTATGAAGCAGAATATGAATAGTTATCAAAATGAACAATGGCCAAAGATTTAATCGAGTGCTATCCAGGACATGAAATGCCTTCATTTGTGTATGTACTCAAATTGACTAAACCATTCAATGAGAGGATTGCGTGTGTGGGAATAAGTACTTTGTATCAGTAAATTGCAGACAAAAAGCTAATACCAAGTTGCTTCCAATTATGGTGAATGTTGCAAAAGGAATTTCCACATATAAGAATCATAGATATAAGGGAAACTAGTCAGGTACATTCCGCATCTTAGTAGATGTGTTCAAATGGAGTTTTCAGACTAAAACAGGAAGGAAGATTTAATGCACCTAACTGCCATTAACATAACACAAACTTGCTCTATGCATCTGAAGTTCTGAGCCACACTTTTTCAAGGAGATGCAACTTTCAAACATTTTCAAATTTGTCTTTGCTATTAACTTATCCTATAAATTACGTCCATACTTTAGATTCATCTAGTCGATTGAACATCAGAGTAAAACTGACACTTACTAAAGGGGAAAGAGACATATATGCATACCTATAACCGTGAGTAATTTGAGAACCAACTAATCATGGAAAAGTTTCCACATAAGTCAAAGATCTTAAGAACAGAGCTTGCAGTGGCAAATCCCTTTGTCTCTACCATGAGGAGCAATCTCACTTCCAGGGTCCCCTTCAGCATCTTCTTCTCCTAGACTTAATACCAGTGAGGCAATGGTTAAGGAAGGGTATATAGACCTTTCTATAGGTCACTGGGTCATACCAACACACTTCACCAATGGAACGTAATCTGAAAGGCAAGCAAGATTTAGAGAATCTTGGAGAATGAGACAGAGCACGGTGATGACAAAAGAATTGGATGAGTGCAGAAAACCGCTAGAATGCAAAAAATAAGCCGAGGATCCAAATTCAAATGCAACAGTCCGTTAATAACATCCCAAATTTTTATTTCATTTTTGCTGGATTGAAGAAATCATGCGAAGCGTTTAAATGGATAGGGGAACTAATGCTAAATTTGAGAAGATAAGTGACTACGAGTAGAAGAAGAGTAGGAGGAGTAGTAAATGGCAGGATCAATACCTGATTTTAATGAAATCTTCATGAGATGGAGACAGTGATGGAGGTGAGGATGATAGAATGGAGAGATGAAGCATAGGTATTTAAGGTGCAGACAACAAAGGAGAAGGAGACAATGATGGAAGGGGCATTTTTCACATCCCCTAGTTTTGCCCGATTGCTATCTGCAAAAATTAAAACACCCTTTGTTAAGTAACATAATGTTTCCAATGAGTATTACGAATTACATAAGATACTTTGGCCTGCAGAGGAAGAGAAGATTAATATTCTCCTTGAGAAATTATTTCTGGCGAGATCCCGGTATGGTGTCAAAAATCATGCCCAGAGAAATATTATCTCCATTGCCCACTATATGTCTAATAAGGGGGTTCAAAATATTCCTGACTCTTAATAACTTCTTCAAAGCATAAATAGCATCTGGTTTACAGTCAAGATAATATCTATAGAGCCAGGAAAAACATAGAGACCGCACCTCAAAAAAAATACTCCACAAACACTTTAAAATAAAAGCAAGATTTCACAAATCCAGTCTTTAAATGCCAAGGTCTCGAAACTCTAAGGAGGACAGACAGTGTCTCATCTGAATTTTGCTCCCTCTTTAGTTTCAAGATCTCCCTTCCAAAGAAAAGCTCTACACTTTTGCCAACCATTTCAAAATCTTTCTTGGGCAAAGAAAAGAGTTGACACTTATACTTAACCACACTGAATAACAGATTTAATAAGCAGAAGTTTGCTGGCATATGAGTGGCTTTTAACTGTCCAAGCTTTAAATCTTGTTGTAATTTGATGAAGCTTATAATCCCTGTCTGAAAGTCTTCCACAATTACTAGAAGAAAAAAACCAAACAAGAAGATAGGGTTGGCTAATTGGTCATGCTATTTGATTTGATCGCTGCATGTTAGACAAATAAATTTGTTAAAAGCTCAAGCTATTAGCAAACTTGCCAAGCAATGCATACAAAAAGTATAACTTAACATTCCCCTTGCATAGCACCATTTCCTTACACATGCACAACTGAATGTGGACGTAATGACGTCAATGAGATAACTAGGGAAATGATCACAAATGACATAACATATGAGAAATTTTGAATCATTGACATGCGTTTTGATAAAATGCTAATAAACAAGTAGAATGCAGACCATATGCCAATCATTCAGGGGAAATTCTTTTTAGATTCTGATTATATCCATGATCATCACCCACCTTTTAAACAGCCAGTCAAAAGGAATGCAAAAACAAATCTACTCACCCTTTAAACTTTGCCAACCAGCGATTCTAGAGTCCAGGGCTATGCACCTGAGATTCCATGAAGCAGAATATGAATAGTTATCAAAATGAACAAGGGCAAAGCTTTCATTGATTGCTATCTAGTCCATGAAACACCTTCATTGCTGGAATGGAAGGGCTGACGTGCAATAAATCTATTTCCCCCATAGATTTCAATGTGCATCACATTATGCTCAAAAATGAGAAGATTGTGTATGTGGGAATAAGCACTTTGTATGGGTAAATACAGAGAGGAAGTTAATACCGAGTTCCTTCCACTTCTGGTGAATGCTGCAAAAGTAATTTTCGCATATTAGAATAAGAGATATAATGGAAATTAGTCAGGCACATTCCACAACTTAGTAAATGTGTTCATATTGAACTTCCGGACTAAAACAGAAAAGAGGATTTAAAGCACCTGACTGCCATTAACATGACATCCAAAATTCTGAGCTACAAACAATTTCAAACTTGTGATGCAACTTTCAAACATTTTCAAACTTTTCTTTTGCTATTTGTTTATCATATAAGTTATGCCCGACTAGAGATTCATCTACTAGTGTATTGAAACATCAGGGGAAAAACAGACACTTTTATTGAACAGGGAAAGAGAACAGATATACATACCTCTATCCCCCGCGAGTAATCCAGGGACCAACTAATCATAGGAAAGAGTTTCCACAAAAAGTCAAGATGTTAAGAACAGCAGAGCCTGCGGTGGCATCTCCCCTTTGTCTCTACAATGAGGAGCAATCTCACATCCAGGATCCCCCCCTTCAGCATCTTCTGCTCCTCCTAGACTTAATATAGACCTTTCCACAGGTCGCTGGGTCATACTGGCAAACTTCACCAATGGGAATTCCAATGTAATCTGAAAGGCGAGCAAAATTGAGAGAATATTGGAGAATGAGGCAAAGCATAGCGAGAACCAAAGAATTGGTGGAGGAGTGTAGAGAACTCCTCAGAATGCCCAAAAAAAAAAAGGGATGAGAAATCCAAATTTTGGCTGGACCAATGAATACATGGGAAGAAGCATCTCAAAAAGGGGAGGGGGAAGTGTTGCCAAATCTGAGAAGAGAAGTGACCTGTGAACAATCAGAGAGATCTAGTACTCCCAACTCACCAATTGTAAATCCTCTCAAAAGTGGGGAGTTTATCACATATCACTAGCCAAGAAATAAAGCCAGCTCTTGGCACATCAAGGGAGAACCACACAAGTTTGTGCCAATCGACATTAGCACTCATGTTTCTGACAATTTCCCGAGCAACAAAAGAGTTAAAGCAATCATTTGAAGAAGCTTTGCATACAACTTCATCTGCAACTGAGGAATTGGGAAAATTCACACCACAAACTGCACCTTGGATGGAAACCAACTCTTCAGACCTACCAGTGGGCCACTTGTAATGAGAGTCATGAATTCCAGCAGATACTTTGGCTTGCAGAGGAAGAGGAGGGTCATAAATTCTTCACCTAAAGAATGATTCTGGCAAGATACCAGCATGGTTCCACAAATCAAACCAAATTATCTCTATTACCCACCATATATCTGGTGCAGCGTTTCAATGTATTCCCTGACCTTTAATAATGTCTTCCAAGCATAAGTAGCATCTGGTTTACAGTCAAAACGATAGCTACAGAGCTAGAGAAAAATAGAGACCCACACCTCAACAAAATAATCAACAAACACTTCAAAGCAAGATTTCACAAAGCCAGTCTTTGAATGCCAACGCCTCCAAACTGCTTAGAAAGGCAGACAGTCCCATCTAACTCTTGTTCCCTCTTTAGCATCAGGATCTCCCTTCCAAAGGAAAGCTCTGCAATTTTGCTCTTTCATTTTAATAACTTTCTTAGGCAATACACAAATAGTTAACCAAACTACGAGCAATAGATTTAATAAGTTGAAGTCAGCCAGCAGATGAGAGTTCTTTTAGCTGTCAAAGATCTAAATCTTTTTGTAATTCAATCATTTAATGAGAGGCCTACAATCCTTGTCTGAAAATTTTCCAGACAATCCAAAATTACTAGACGAACCAACCAAACAAGAAAATAGGGTTGGCTGATTGGTCATGCTATTGGATTTGATTGCTGCATGTTAGACAAATGCATTTCCTAAAAGCTTAACTGTTAGGAAACACGCCAACCAATGTGTACATACTTTTTAACTGAAAACTCCACCTCGAGTAGAACCTATCCCTCAGACACACACGACAAAATGTGTACATAATTATGTCAATGAGATACCCAGGGAACAGGAGAACAAACAACATAATAAACGAGAAATCTTGGACCATTGCATGTGCTTAGGTACAAAGCTAGATATGAAAAAGTAAAAAGTGGACAATCTGCTGGAATTCTAACAAAACAAGTAGAAGGTGGACCATTTGCTAATCCTTCAGAACAGATTCTTTCTCAATTTTGATTATACCCCATGATCATTACCCGCGTCTTTCAAACAGCCGGTCAAACAAAAAGAAGAAACAAATCTACTCACCTTTTGAACTTTGCCGACCAGCGATTGCGGGACTATGCATCTTTGATTCCATGAAGCAATATTTGATTAGTTGCCAAAATGAACAACGGGAAAAGATTTCATTGAGTGCTATCTGGGACACTTAACGCCTTTGTGTCGTACTCAAACCGACTAAGCCATTTCTTAATCTTGGATGGTGAGCAAAAAGCTGGAAACAGAAGGGTTGAGGCGCAATAAATCCATTTCCCCCATAGATTTTGACGTGCGTCACATTATGCTCATAAAGTAAATACCGAGTTCCTCCCACTTCCGGTGAATGCTTTTGCAAAAGTAATTTTTGCATATCGTATCAGAGATACAAGGGAAACTATTTATCATATAAATTAAGTCAGACTAGAGATTCGTCTGGTGGATTGAAACATCAGGGGAAAAAACAGACACTAATTGAACAGGGAAAGAGAACATATATACATACCTCTATCCCCGCGAGTAACTTGAGAACCGACTCTAACCACGAGAGAGTTTCCACAAAAAGTGAAAGGTCTTAAGAGCAACAGAGCCTGCAGTGGCATCTCCCCTCTTCGTCTCTACAATGAGAAGCAATCTTACATCCAAGGTCCCTCCCTTCAGCAGCATCTTCTCCTCCTAGACTTAGTACTAGCAAACTTCACCGATGGGAGTTCCAGTGTAATCTGAAAGGCGA
The DNA here is from genome assembly GCA_014182385.1 of Eucalyptus viminalis. Classification (NCBI taxonomy): domain Eukaryota; kingdom Viridiplantae; phylum Streptophyta; class Magnoliopsida; order Myrtales; family Myrtaceae; genus Eucalyptus; species Eucalyptus viminalis. The sequence continues at coordinate 35,924,350 of CM024527.1, read as the reverse complement.
GCAAGGTCGAGAGAATCTTGGAGAATGAGGCTAAGCACAGCGAGAACGAAAGAATCGGAGGAGGGAGTGCGGAGAACTGCTCAGAATGCCCAAAAAAAAAGAAGCTGAGAAATCCAATCTTGGCTGGATCGATGAGATCGTGCGAAGAAGCATATCGACGGAGAGGGGGAAGTGATGCGAGGAAGAGAAGTGAGTACGAGCAGAATAGTAGAGAAGGAGTAGAGATCGATACCTCGATTTTAATGATGAAGGCGGCGATTGATGCGCGGACAACAACGGGGAAAGGACACACATGATGATGAAGGCGGGGATTCCGAATAATACTCCTCTTCTGCCAAAATTAAAAACACACTTAATAAGTGACAACAATTTTTTGGGCCTAAAATACGAACCCCTTTTCAAAGAGCCAGGCTCGATGATTATACCCGTTAATGCAACGCATGGGATTTCGCGAATGCGGGGCCAATAGTCGCCGTTCGGTTCCCGCATCGCTCCATCAGCTTCTCACATCCTTTGATCCGAGAGGTCTTCTAGGGAGGGAGGGAGGCCATCCCGGGGCAAATCCCTCGAGGTTCGGGCAATCATGGATCAATAACTTCCGTAGAGAGGGGGTGATTGCCGGACAGTCTTTCCACTCTCTCCATATCAAAGATACGGAGATCGCGCAGAGAGGGAGGGAGCGAAAGCACAAGATCCTTCTCCTCTCCCGCTCCTCCAACGCTGCCGCCGATCAACAGCCATTCAAGGGAGGGAAGATGGGTAAGCCACTCCCGCTCCGGGCTGCTCTATATTCCTGCATCCCGATAAAGCAAGTGTCTGTAGTTGGGGCGGCAATCCTCCATCGGGGAAGCATGTGATACTCTCACACCATCTAATTTCCAGACCACGGAGACACGTAAGTTGATGTAATTGATTAGGTAATGATTTTATCTTCGGACATGAACAGAGAGAAAACTTCGAGATCTTTGGGAGGAAGAGGAGGGAAGCACTCCAGCTCAAAGCAGGACAATTGAACAATTCCAAGGAAGTGAGCGTAGACAGCGTGTCCAGGCCTTGAGGTAAGCTTATCAAATCCTCGCAATCCCATATTAGAATCTCTTGAAGTGATTGAAGGCAGTCTACATTTATCTCCACAAGCGACTCTACTCCCTTGCACCCTCTAATTTCAAGTCTCTTGAGGGTCCCGGGTAAAAATCTACCATCGGTGAATGGCGAGGCTGACAGAGAATTGCATCCAGAGATTCTTAAGTCTTCCAAACAAGAGGTCATGTCACTATGGGTATTGCTGGTGGAGCTGCTACTTGGTTCATCCAGATGAATACCTAATCCTCTGGGTAAAGATTGCAACTCATTGCAGCCACGGATATATAATCTTCTAAGAGAGGAGAGGGTGTGCATCTTGTTTGGGAGCTTCTTTAAATTGAAGCAATTTGTCAATTCGATATTCTCAAGATTGCTGGGCAGCTCTATATCTCCTTCTCCATCCATAAAATATGTGAATTTCACACAGCTCTCAACGACCAAGCTCTTCAAACGAGCGAGATCTCGAATAACATCATTGTCTCGCCACAAGTACATTAACTTTTCACATTTTCGGATCTCCAGCTTCTCTAGCTTGTTCAAGGAGCTTGTAAACTCATGATATAAGCAAGTCAATTCGGGGACATCATCTATGACAAGAGCAGTAAGAGATGTCAACATTACCAAACTCTTTAGCACCCCCTCGTTACAACCTTCGAAGTCTAATTCATTGAGATATGGAAGGCTTGTGACAGAGGGTGAGGCATCCATACATGAGGCATCCATCCATGGACAAGAGTAGATTTCAAGCTTTATGAGGGAGCTTAGTTGATTAGGTAATCTTCCGATCAACATAGGACAACAACAAATGATGAGATGCTTGAGACGAGGGAACACAACTCCTATTTCTTCAGTGCCGACGCAATGAGACCATTCCTCCCACGATGCCATGCTCTTGAATTTCAAAGTTACTAAGGACGGAAAAGGATTATTGCTTCCATAAAATTCAGACCCTACCATGTATATTGCATTTAAATCTTCAATGTACAATTCTTTCAGCAAAGGTAGCTGCCCAAGTGATGGTAATGCTTCGACCTTTTGACACCCATGTAAACGTAAATACTCTATGTTATCATGTGAGGGACTTCCTAACCATGATGGGAATTTTAGGCCACCATAATAGGATATTGTGAGATTTTTGAGGTTTTGGTAAGGGCAAAGAAACTCAAGGACCTCTCCTTCAAGCTCTTCATTTTGGGGATTTGGAGACTCGAGGACCTCTCCTTCAAGCTCTTCATTTTGGGGATTTGGAGACTCGAGGACCTCTCCTTCAAGCTCTTCATTTTGGGGATTTGGAGACTCGAGGACCTCTCCTTCAAGCTCTTCATTTTGGGGATTTGGAGACTCAAGGACCTCTCCTTCAAGCTCTTCATTTTGGGGATTTTGAAAATCTCTACTCCATTGTAGGGTCAACCGGGAAATTCCCTTCTTCTCACATAAATTGGCTTCTTTGGCATCATTGGCATGTTGGACCATATGCAAATCAAAGATGCACAATTCCCCTCTAAGGTTCTTTAGCTCTTTCAACTCCTCCAACCTCGAGCCATTTTCCCTTCCCACTATAAACTTTGACAGCATCTCTAGACCCACCAACTTACCTATATACAACGGCATCGTTTCTAGGTTGCTAGTGTTGGTAATGTCAAGAAACCTTAGATTGATCAATTTCTCTATACCTTTTGGTAATTCCAAAAGGTTTTCACAGCCCCGCAATATCAAAGCCTCTAGGTTGTACAAGGCAACAATTGACTTTGGAAGCTTTTCAATATTAGTATACGATAGATTAAGGTGCCTTAGGTGCCTTAGTTTGCCAATGGATTCTGGTACCTCTGTGATTTGGTAGTGACTTAATGAAACCACCCTCAAGTATGTTAATGCCGACAACAAGTCACATAGCACCTTTTGGGACACAAAGGCCATATTGTAACTTCTAGATGGTTTATGTAATGATATGAAGCTCCTAAGTCTCTTCATTCCATGATATATCTTGAATTTTTCTGGCAGAATGTATTCATTGGAAATGAATGAGGCGTGACGAGCTAAAGATGCATTACTCAAATCAACCTGAGACTCAAGCTCCCCTGAGCTAAAATAGGTTGCACCTGCAACTTTTTTTGCCATCTCATTCATAAGATCATGCATCAAGAATCGGGATTCACTACTATTCGACTTTTGAAATAATGATCTAGATACTAGCTCGTTGAAATTTTTAAAACCTATCTGCCAACGGTTATTTACTTCTTTTCCCTTCAACAAGCCCTCTGCAATCCACCAGTGAATCAATATGTCCCGTTCGATTTCATAGTTGTTAGGAAATATAGCACAGTAAGCAAAACATCTTCTCAAATCTAAAGAAAGATCGATGTAGCTTAATAGCAAAGCTAAGGAGACATTATTACTTCCTCCTTCTAGTTCCCAAATTTTGCTATTCGCTATATATTCCCATTCCTCGAGACTATTTTTAGAACATAGTAGCCCACCCATTGATGTCACAGCTAATGGCAGCCCTTTGCATTTTTCTATAATTTTCTGACCTAATTCTTTAAGATTGGGATGACTATCGAAATTTTCAAATTGAAAAGCATGAAATGCCAGCAAAGTCGTACAAGCATCTTGTGTCAACTCTTCGAGTTTAAATTTAAAAGCATTGGCTATATTAGCAATCTCATAATCACGAGATGTGATAATGAACTTGCTTTCCTTCTTTGCCGATTCAAAAGGCTTCAAGAAATCATCCCATGTTTTCTTATCCCTATTCCAAACATCGTCTAAAACGATAAGAAATTTCTTCTCTGAAAGGTTTTCCTTGAGGTTATTTTGGAGCCAATCTAGGTTTTTATTTTCACAGGGCAAAGTGGGGTTGGTTTCCAATAGGATGCTCTTTGTAATAGCAGCCATGTCAAATTTACGAGAAACACAAACCCATGCTTTCATTTCAAAGTTGGTACTACCATCATTGTAGACTTGCTGAGCCAGAGCCGTCTTCCCAACACCTGACAGTCCTAGAATGGAAATCACTTTTAGATCTTCCTTGGTCAGTAACTCAAGGACCCTTGCTTTTTCAAATTCCCTACTAACGAAATATTTATCTCGTAAATTCGTAGTGGTATATGGCTTATCCAGTTGGCGATTTGCTGATGGCTCCTGCTTATTCTCTATCAACCTCAATCCATTTACTAGATTTATGATCTCCTTTAACCTGCCATCCATCTCTTTTATTTTAGATCTCATTTTGCAGTCGAACATAAATGCACAGGGGCTCAATCTGAAGCAACAACTCGGAAGAAGGGACTGCGCCTTGCTACAGCCAGAATCTGCATTGGACTCACTTTTCACGGATTTTGTGGCGAACTCATCAAGCAAATCATCGATGTCGTAGGCCAAGTTCCTGAGTTCTTCGAGCCACGATGGCACCCCTCGAGTATTTTTTAGTTGCTTGTCCTCTGCATCAGCCAGCCTGCAGTCGATCATATTTAGCCGATTCTCCCATTTCTTTAGCAGCTTATCAATCCCCTCACGCTGCGCAAAGTCGAGCAGCTCGCGAGAGGCCAACCTCTTCAACAGCACGTTAATAAGGGCGCCAAGAAAGAGTTCTGTGATGGGCATGGCTTGGTCCAGAAGAGGCGTAGGATTAAACAAGAGTGCCCAGATGGTTTGAAACAAAGTGTCCTGAGCGGAGAGGAAACGAAAGTTGTTATTTTCAGGACAATAGCATCAAATGATGGTGCGAACCAAATACCTTTTAAGCATTAAAGTTCTCTAATCAAACCAAGATGGCTCCAATAAAAATTGTTGCATCAACCTAATATACTTAGATCTGAATTTGTACCATTGAAAAAGGTTGGCCTCATGTGAATCTTACCTGATCTAACAATCTAATTTAATTTAATATGTCTAATAGATATATTAAATAGTTGCTCATATCATTTATATTCTGATAAAGGGTCAGAGTAAATTTGTCAAATAGATCATTAGCGAGCATCTTGAGCCACATTTATTTATTTTTGGTCAAAAGGCATCTTTTGTTTAAAAAAATATATCTGAGAATTGATTTCATATAACACGAGAACAAAATGCGCTGCAAGATTAAAAATTTCCACAGTTGATTACTTAACATGTATCCTAAAAGACTCGATAACAAAATCTTTTTAAACAATAATAATTAAAAAAGGTGACATTAAATTTACCCCTAAATGCCTCACCTGCTGTTCACCTCTATATTGTTTATATATTTCCTTCTCCTAATAAAGGCAGACATGGAGCGGGTTTAGGACTAGTACCTAATCGGCATTTGCATTAGTGGAGGAAAGTAACTGAGACCAAAGACACTGGTGGGCGTGACTGGCCAAGTGAAGTAGATGTTTAATGAAGAAAAATAATCCGTCTCTATATATGTATATATACTTTTTTATGGGTCACCATTTAAATTACTCGATTTTTTCTAATATTTAGTTTTCGCCAATGATGACTTGAAGCTACCAAAGTTTTTAGCTTTGCATGAAATTGCCCGGCGTTGTTTAGTTAAGATTTTAACTAAGTTCCGGTTACAGAGTTCCGTAGTCCGTTCTCATCTCCTCTTTCTTCCTCGTCGTTTGGATCTTTGTTTAAAGTTCTAAATCATTGGACTGCTAACATTAAATCCCAGCCATTGATAATTAAATATTCAGTGGGCTTTTCTTTCTCCATTGACTGCTCTTCGACGCTCCCCTTCCTTCATCCTTTTTGGCACTCAAATCTGTTTTGCTCTTTCTTCTCCACGGCTCAACCATTCTTCCTCCGTCTGTTTTTTTTTTTTTTTGTTCGTTTGTTGGTTTCTCGTTCTTTCTCGCTAGGAAGAAACTGCCGTAGCATTTCATCTAATCTCATATGATTTAATTTCATTTCTTTTGATTTGATATCTCAGAAACAAGTTGGTCGGAAATGGCACCCAAGTTTGGCATGACTAAAGCCACTCGCATAATTCCCGAATGCACTCATCCCACCATCATCAGGCATCAAATAGATCATGGCATCATCGTTTTATTGATGCAGCCTCATGAACCACATCTATAATCAAATAAATAAGAAGTTATTACATAATTTTAGTTTATGTAGAGTGAACACCATCATAACCATTGATCATATGGGTCCTAAAATTTTTGCACAGGACACAAGATCCTGTTGCATTGAGAGCTTCAAAAATTTTATAGTTGATTGCTCATCAAGTGTCTAGAAACACTTAATTAAAAAAAAAAAAAATCATTCTTAAGTAATGACCAGAAAGAAAAAAAAAAATTACTATGGTTGGTACGTAGATTTTCTCTCTAAAGATACACTATGCATAAAATTATGAGGAAAAATTGAGTGGCCCTAGATTGAATTAAATTGCACAGCTTCATGCTTCATTTTCTTTAAGCCTTTTAGCCAAGCTACAATGATTATATTCATAGCAAATCTTCCTCGTTTTATTGGCATGCGTATTATTTTATCTCGGGAAGAAAGAAGCCACCTAACTTCAATATGCCTATCAGCCATTCAAATAGGTGGAATTTAATATATATTTATATATACCATATTATTATAGTGCGCATAAATGTTACATAAGCAGTACAAAAATAGGCCGATTCCCTAGATTACAGTTTTTGCTATGCCATCAAATCATAACAAATTATCAATGTGGGGAGCACGCTCTTAAGATGGCTCTAGCAAGTGGACTAGTTTAAGTGTGTGAAAATTGATTTAGACACTACTTGGTTGCTAAATGCAAAACGAAAAAAATATCATAAAATAGTTCATGGGTCTTAAGGTCATATAAAATTTGAAACTTTAAGGCCACTAGGTCAAATAAGACGTGCTTACGTTTAAACATGGACAAATCAATAAATTTAATTAATTATGTCCTATAAAAACAAAGTGTCAAAAGATATTCGCTTATAGGGAAATTACAGGTTACCTGTTGAAATGCATTCCTCCCCTAGAGAAGGCGCATTCTCTCTAGGGCGAAGTGCACTTCTCTTCACAATGAGTTGCGTACTTTTTTATGATAAAGTGCATGCGTTTCTCTCTCATTTAGGTCAAGCGCACACTCCTTAAAGGTCAAGCGCATTCGTCTTAGGTATTTGAAACAGTGAATACAATGCTTCTTTGGGAGCACAGGTCTTGGAAAAGTGAATAAAGGAGAGCACTTGCTTCATCAGTGAATTTATTGAAGTTTCCCACTAGACTTCACCGCCTCGTAGTTAAAAGAGGTCGCGGGAAAGACTGCCTTCTACTTTTCTAGAAGCCCTAACAGAAAAACAGCCCTAGGGGCCACGACAAAATGGTTAAGAACAAGGAGACAGGATTGATTAACCAGGTCATTGGCTTAATCGTTAAATAATTGATACGTGTCGGAGAATTGTGTGCCTGTGTAATGCGAATTTTCATTCCACTAAATGCAAATAATTTGATTATTAATTATATAATTCAACCAAGTTTTAATTAGCTTCTTGCCTAATTAATAAAAATTAATGGGGTATTTCATAGATTCAGGATTTATCTAGATGAGGTAGCTTTCTCGCTGTTAAGGGAAAAAAAAAATTCATGCCAGCTAATATTCTTTTTTTTTTTTCCTTAGCATTGTGAGAGTATGGACAAATATATTAGAAGGTAACAATTTTTGTCCTTTAAATTAGACACTTTCCCGTCCTCTTTTTTTCCCCCGAAGTCCTCTTGCTTAAAAAATTATAATTTGCATTCGTTTTAAAAGTATTATAGAATTTAAGTCTGGAGATCTGGAAAGCTCAGTACTTTCCATCCACCAACTAAAATCATGTAGAGAATAAGGATGTAAAGTTTAGAAATTTCTATGAGGATAAAATAAATTAATTATAACTTTTAGCGACTTTTTCCATGGAAAGTTGTGAACTGTTGGTGTTTAACATCCTTTCTTGTTAGGAGGACCTCCCATGACCATTAAAGACACATGGCAGCTTCTGAAGAATTTTCTAATGAGCATTGCGCATTGCACACTTCAGATATTTGACTTAGTAGCCCTTTCTCTATCACGATAAGTCTTTTCGAGCCACAAAAAAGAAAAGAAAATTGTGATAAATAAATGGCTGTTCTTGGTGATTCACCGGTGAGGTTACGAGCAGTCGAGCGCCGTAGTTGAGATACACACATGGCATTTTTCTGACGCTGAATAATCCTCAAAGAATGGCTTTCAGTCGAACAGGTGTACTTAGAGATTTGAACATGTCTAAATCCCATGAAAAGGACAATGGTTATTAAACAAGATTGAAACTATAAATTAGCCATTTCTGGTAAGTTAATTAGCACAATGAACCCAGAAAGAGAGAGAGAGAGAGAGAGAGAGAGAGAGAGAGAGAGAGAGAGAGAGATAATGCGGGACAATGTTAGGAAACTACACACTAGCTTACTAAATTGATAAAGTTACGTGACAAATTTTTATCGGGGATGGGTATGACTCGCTTTATTAAAATTTTATGTGTAACTTAGATAAATGTGAAATTAAAATGAAAAATATATATATTTGTAAACATATATGATTAATATTGTGTCGAGATATTATTATTATTATTATTATTATTATTATTATTATTATTATTATTATTATTATTATTATTATGTGTTTTCCTGTGCCAAGGATTGCCAAGTATGTAAAAGTTCAATCTATTTAGATAATTACATTTTATTGAGGAAGAAAAAGGTTGAACGTGGGAATAGGAAAAGGCAAGAGTGGCATTAGAAGTAAGGGTGAGCGATTTCAAGGTCGGTTCAAGTCTATCTAGAAAATGAAACTTATTCGTCAAAACCAGTTCCACAATTTTTGCAACTTAGAACCTATTCTACATATCATGGAACTACCTTATCACAGATTTTATAGTCGGTTCCAAGGTCTACTTGGAAACTGTCTAATTTCCTTATGTTTTGTTTCAATTTTATTCATTTTCATTTTATTTTTATTGCACACATGCAAAATGAGTTGACTCTTAGGGTGTGTTTATTTCATGAAATACATTTTCCTCTTTTTTCAGCATTTGGTTCCCTTAGGAAGTCAATGGAAAATGTTTTTTTGTCAACAAAAACAATTTTCCCACAAAACTTAAATTTAGGAAAATTATTTTTCCTTCAAAAGAATTGGAAAATGTTTTTCAAATCTACCAAAGCTCAGATTTGGTGCTTGGTTTTCAAATTGCTCCTATAAAATTATATTTTTAAAAATTCGAATTTTTCTTTTCTTTTTCTTTTCTTCCTTTTTCTTCTTCTCCACCCATCGTTAGCCACAGGGATGGCCGATGAGCTTCAGCCTCGTCAAATCAGGTGCACGGGCCCCAACAACAAGGCTCGAACTTACTCAAGGTTGGTGAGCCAAATCAGGCGAGCTCATGGCCCCTGACGACGAGGCTTGAGCTCGCCCAAGGTCGGTACCAGATTGGATGAGCTCGCAGCCTTTGGCGGCAAGCTGGCAAGGCTCACCAGAGGTCGACAAGCCTAGAGCCTTGCCAGATTAGGCGAGCTTATGGCCTTAGGCACCAAGGCTCTAGCGGTGGGCGGCAAGTGGCGAGCCTCACCAAATTGGGCAAGCTCATGGCCTCTAGAGGCAAGTCTCGAGCCTCGCCAGATTGACAAGTTCGCGACCTTTGTTGACGACTCAGGCTTGCCCCCTGTAAGCCAACAGGGGATGAACCATCGGAAGAAGTAGAAAGGATGGCACGGGGAAGCAGAGGAGAGAAAGAGACGAAGAAGGAAAAGAGAAAAAAAAAAAAAGCAAAAAAGAAGAAAATAAAAATAATAAAATTCGAAGATTTCAAAATAAAAAATTTTAAAAATTATAATTTCTTTTTGGCTGAGATAGAGTATGAAATCATTTTTTGATGGAATCCAAACAACTAGAAAATATTTTCGATTATGCATCACCAAACAAGAGAAAACAAATTGTATTCATGGAAAATGCTTTAATGGAAAACATATTTTTTTTTTTTTTTTGGTAAAATGGAGAACATATTTCTTTATCATTAAGTTTTTCGCAAAACAAATGGATCTCCATTCATTTTATGAAACATATGGTATTTCTATAAAATGTTTTCCAATAAGCCATTCCGCTGTTCGGTTGAAGTCTAAAAATGAACTAGAAAATATTTTTTGCTGTTCAATAAGGAAAATCTTTTCCTCCATGCACCCCTTTTATTCATTTTTTATTATACATTTTTTTAAAATCAATTTTTAATTATTTTTAATTTTCTTTTTATCATTTTCTTTTCTTTCCTTCTTCTTCTTCTTCTTCATTGGCCAGTGGTCGACCATAGCGATGGCTAGCAACTAGCCACAGGCGAGCTGGAGCCTCGCCACATGTTGGCGAGCTCGAGCGTTGCCTAATTCGGCCACCTGGGTAAGGCTCGAGCCTCGCTAGAGGTTGCTAGAGCCTTGCTGACTCCTGATGACCTCGAGCAAGACTCGAGCCCGCCCAAGTGGCCAAATTGGGCGAGACCCAAGCTCACTCGAGGTCGGTCAAGCAAGTTGGGCAAGGCTTGAGCCCCGCCTAAGTGGCCAAATCTGGCAAGGCTCGAGCTCATCAGCATCAACCGACAACCAGCCAAGGCCAAGGAAGAAGAAGAAAAGGAAAGAAAAGAAAAAATAAAAAGAAATTAAAAATTCAATTTTTTAAGATAGAAAGAAAACGGTAATATAAAAATAAAATGGAAATTAACGAAAGAAGATTAGGTGGAAGAAATTATAGAAAATGTTTTTCACTTGAAGGCGTTTTCCTCACTTTTGAAGGTATTTTCTTTTTTCAATAGTAGAAATTATTATTTTTTATTAGATCATTTTCCATGAAACGAAAGCCAAAAAATTTCAAAAATGTTTTTTAAAAAATTATTTTTCGTAAATCGAGCGAAGCCTTAAGGGTTTATAATTCATGGTAGAAGCGAAAACTATCTTAGCAACAAGCAGAAAAATTCTACGGTGGTATTCGTCATTCTACCATTTGCTTTCGTGGAAATTCGCAAAAGAAAAAGGAAAACGCATCGTATGATGTTCAGGCCATTCATCTTCAGAAAATACAGAACTTCTCTCTAATTAGTTGCTACACGGAAGAACGAACCTGGCTAATAGCGGGCTGATTGACTCGACCAACAAAGGCGAGGCCACAACCAAGTAGATCGAGAGAAGAGGAGACGAGACGGTGTCGGCGTCAGTGTCGCTAGAGAGAGATGAGGAGATGGCGTCGGTGAGACTCAAGAGAGAGAAAGTCGAGAGACTAGAGAGTCTATGGGTGAGAGAGAGAGAGAGAGAGAGAGGCCAGATGCGGGAGCGAGAACTATAAAAGAAGTAGAGTTTCGATATAAGAGGCTAAGGAGACTACACTGGTAGATGGCTCCGTTCCTAGTTCGGTTCGGTTTGGTTCGATTTTTACTCAACAACTAAGAAATGAACTGCATAATATAGGTTCCAAAAATATGGAATCCAAAACCGGACCGAACCCCTCAGAACTTGGAGTAAGATGGTGGAACTGCTTCAGTTCTTCGATTCCCTCTTCTAGCCTAAAACCATGATTATCCCTAATTAGGAGACTACTTTCCCTCATCTATGGCCAGTGAATGGTTCAACTATCCCATTTTATGTATTAGCTTAGGATCGGGCTTACAAATTTTTCCTTCCGATAGGTCTTATAGGATTTTTGGGCACTCCTCATGGGGGATGAGATCCTTTATCTTTGTTCGCTTCCCCGTGATTCCGTAATTAATATTTGATTTATCGCAATGACCAATCCATGTAAATCTGGATAATCATGATATTTGTCTTTGAATATATTTACAGTGGAGATTATGTGCGACTGAGGTTCTCCAACCTTAAGCGGCCGGCATTTGTTGGTCGTTACCACCTACCGTCAATTTTTCAGCTCCGAACTCTCCCACAATCCACAATCGTTTTTCCTTTATTTGTTGCTACATCAATTGAATCATACGCAAAATCATTCTTTCTATTCTGCTTTCATTTCTCGCAATAATACCTTACCATACAAAGATCTTGCCATAAAAAAAAACAAATAAATCATTTTCAGAAATAATGTGTTCATTAGGATTTATGTAAGAATATCGCCAGTTCAAGTCATTAGATAGATCTCGCAAATTCAATGACTGCGAGTAAGCACCCATCTTTCCAATTCCATGCCGTGAGATTACCAATTTACCGTGTTATCATTACATCAAATATGACTGAGAATTACATTGAAAATAGCCAAGTTCCCCAAGTTATATCCTAATTTAAGTATTTTTATTGTATTCGCCATTTTTTTTGTCATATTTTTTTTTTCGTGGTAGTTTAAAGAACACGAGTTTGAATAGGGCAAACTGCTTCGTAAGTTGGATTTCATCATCAAAGACATAGGACTGGTTCTTAGAAGAGGCCTTCATCGGCAAACTTACTTTTCATTAAAGAAAAGGAAGCACGAGCACAAGACCATCGATGATTTTAAATTAATATCTTCATAAAAATGATGACAATATTATGGCGAATAACTCCAAAAAAAAGGCCGAATTCAAAGGCTGAATTTCCTGCGGATGTAACCGGATGAAATAACCATGAATCCCAAAAGAAAATGACTAAAATGTTTCAAAGTCTCTCTTTGAATCTTGTAGTCATTAGATAATAATTTCTTAAATCTCATAGCGACTCTCTTTCATCGGTTAGGATTCGTCCTAGGAGAAATATGAAAGCCAGTTATATAGAAATTGGACCTCAAAAGAGTTGGACCAGAAACGAGGAGGGCTGAAACTTGAAACACGGTATGATCATCTACACATGCTTGATTACTAATTAACCTTGTTAAAAGAAGAATGAGTAGCAAAAGACTTTCACCTTCTTAATCATTCGATATTAATAGAGGGTATACTAGATTCGGTTTAATATTTATACTAGATTCACCAAAAAATTGCAGATATCCAATGTATTGTGATCAAGAGTTAGAGTGAATTCTTCAAATGAATAATTAGTGAGTATCTTGAGGAATTTGTTAAGCACGTTTGGTTTGAAAAATCACTTTGCAAGCATATATTCCGCAGAGTATCGAGAACTCGATGGATGGAAGCTTCGAAATGTCCACAATTGATAGTTTAAGAAGTATTTGGAAACACTGGATAACAAAATTCCATTTAAATAATGACCAGAAACAAAATGCCTGTTAAATTCACCCCTAAAATGGCTCCATACACCCTTGGAGGATCAAATAGACAAACCTATCCAAATCGTGGGTTCCATTACTCCCATCTCCAGCAAGTCTGCGTGCTTCACCAACTGTTCACCTCTAGTTGCTTTTTATTTCCTTCTAATAATGGCAGACAAGGAGCAAGTAAATGATTACGACTCAATACCTAATCAATTGTCCACTAGCGGTGGAGGTAAGAATGGGGACTTAAGACACTGGCCAAGTAAAGTAGACGTAAAATGCAGAAAATCATCCATCCCTCTCTTTATACAAATTAATTGTGGTCACCATTTGGATACTTGATTGTGCTACCCTTGTCTCGATTGAGGCAACCAGCAACAGTCTTTTTTTTAATATTTAGATTGGGCCTTAACTTAATAGCTAATCAATTGTCCATTGGCGGCGGAGGTAAGAATGGGGACTTAAAAACACAAGTGGCAGTCTGGCGGTAGTGACTGGCCAAGTAAACTATGCAGAGAATCATATAAATACACACACACACAAACACACACACACACACACACACACACATACATACATATACAAATGTATATATATTTGTACATATGTATCATTTATGGTCACCATTTGTATTACTCGATCGTTTCTAAGTGCGCTGCTCTTGTCTTGATGGAGGTGACCAACAAGAGTCTTTTTTTTTTCTTTTTTTTCACTATTTAGTTTGGACCTTAATACCTAATCAATTGTCCGCTACATAGAAATGGTTTTAATCGAAGGTAAAAATGCACTGCCCATAAATCCAAAATTTAACCATCGTGTATGTATAAATATTGTAGCCCCGCGATGGAAGCTTTTTTTTTTCTAATGCTGATTGTGCACGTAATAGAAATTGAAGCTAAAAGAGTATATATTCCATATGTAGCTTTGACATTCAATTTCTATACTAAAAACAAGTAATACGGGATAAAATTATAAAATATTAATGAACGAAATAATTTAAACAAACCTCTTCCCCCTACACAAAACCATCTCCATGCACCATAGAGGATGAACAGGTTGTCTTGTTCATCCACTTTATCACTTTATGCAAATCATCTCTACTTCCTCAATTCTTATTATAACTTGATAGGCAAAAAATTAATTTATAGATGGAATGAGGAAAACAAAAAACAGATTTGAGTGCAAAAAATAGATGAAGGAGGGAGAGAGTGGAAGAGCCATCGGTGGAGAAACACCGTTTGGTTCAGCATTCTTAAGGGGCTTTCAACTTCGAAAGTCTTTTGGGAAAAAATTTAGGTATTTGGTTCAGTATTTAGAGGTGTCCTTGACCAAATCTAAAAGCCCAAAGCAGATCTCCACCTGCTTTGGGCTTTCAGCATTTCGGAAATGCAAGTCCACATCTACTATTTTTTTTTTGATAACCCAGGGAATTCGCATACCGTACCAACACGGAAGCCCCAAAGGCCCGAGGTAAAGGGGGGTAAACTTTGGGGGCAACACGCGCTAACTATCATACACGTGCCACCGGGTAAGTCACCTTGCGATGCAAAGGGGAGTCGAACCCCTCCCTTTGCATTAGGGGGAGAAGCTCGCTGCCAGCAACGCCACCCAGGTGGGTGGTAAAGTCCACATCTACTATTCATCCGTTGACTTCCCTTTTCTTTTATTTTTTAAACCGATCATCTTCCCCACACCCCAACCGAGCGACGGAGTTTAATCGAATTTTATTTTTATTTTTTAACAAATAATAAAAATCATTTGCAAATGTTGGGTTCACCTTTTTTTTTTTTTGTTATTTTTATTTTTTGACAATCAATAATCCAACTTTTTATCAATATACTAAAATGATCATTAATTAAGTTGAAAACAAGTCTAAAAGAACCCCTAGGCCAAAAGTTGAGTTTTGCATCTAATTTATAATCAAATTCTTTTAATATAATTTTAAAATAAATTTACTAATATATATATTTTACATTATTTTCAACATGAAAATGTAAAATGTTATATAGTCATTATTTCTTTTTGCAATTTTAAAAAACTAAAACAAAAAAACTTAATTTGGTCACACTAAAGGGCTTTTCAAATATATGTTTACTAAACAGTCTTGTATTTTTCTAAAGTACTTTTCAATTATAATTTACCAATCTAATATTTCGGAAAATCCATTTACTCAAAGGTATTTGCATTCCCCCGATGGCATTTTTCCAAACCCGAACCAAACGGGCCCTAAGAAACACCGGCAACTTTTTACTGGAATATCTAATTATCAATGGCTGGGATAATTTGTACAGATTATCTGAACAGATTTGGGACCGTATATATATATAGATATATATATATCTACATACATACATACATACATATATGGTTTTGCACACACGTACCAACTGTATCCTGACAAAAACGGTGGGTTGCCCCGACCCAAGCTTCCAAGCTTCCATTGCAACGGGGCCGCCATGTCCCCTTGGAAAAAAGATCTCTCTGGATCCATCTCATTATTGGCGTTCACATGTATATGAAGTTTAAATCTTAGCGTGACTGTGCATGCATGGAGTCGTACCGCCTTCTGTTGCAGCGAGGTCGACATGACACGAAGCTTTAATAATGACTACATGACGGAGGAAGGGCTAGCAAGCAACTTGACTCCACCTCCCCTGTTGTACTAACATGGAATGAATCTTGCCATCCCTACTTTAAGAGTTTTTATCTCAGGCCAAGCTGTCTAAAGTTGAATGGACGCAGCAGTGGTGTGGCCAGCTCAATATGGACTTAATATGAAGCGACCGAAGGAAATGGACAAATCGCCGGTCAAAAGTTGGGTCTCTCTCTCTCTCTCTCTCTCTCTCTCACTTTCGTCAATATTGGCGTTCACATGTATAAAGTCTAAACATTGGACAGGGCAGTACGGTTGGGTTGGGTCCCTCGGCTATTGCTGAGGCCAAAATCTTGCCAGAAAGCAACTTGACTCCACCACCATGGTTGCGAGAAAATATTAGGCATGGTTGCCACGCCTGCCGTGATGCACTAACAAGGAGGCAATCCTGCCTAAGAGGTCAAAAGTTGAATGGATGCAGGAGTTGTGGGGCCAGCTCAATATGACTGATATGAAACAATTGAAGGAGCCTGTGAAGTCGCCGGTCAAAAGTTGGGTCTCTCTCTCTCTTACCCTTTCGAAACAAGATCTCTCCATATCCTTCTCAATATTGGTGTTCACATGTATGAAGTCTAAAAGACGGACAAGGAAGCGTGATTGATTTGGGTCCCTCAGCTATCAAGAGTCGTACTGCCCTCTGCAGCAGCGAGGTCGACATGACACAAAGCTTTAATAGTGGCTAGTGACCAAAGGCCAGAAAGCAACTTGACTCCACCATGGTTAACTATTGCTAAAGTTTGTCCTGATGTACTAACATGGAAGTAATCTTGCCATCACTTCTTTAATAGTGTATGTCTGAGGCCAAGCGGTCAAAGTTTGGATGGACACGGCAGAGGTACGAACAACTTCACATGATTGATAAGAAGCAACCGAAGGAGCTTGGGGAGTCGTCCGCGAGCGAGAAAAGTTAAAAAAAAAAAAAAAACTGGCGGTGGAGGATTTGAGGACCAGTGATGGACGGGAATTAGGCGACGTGCAACGGCGATGTGCAGCGGCCGTGGACGATGCTAAGTGAGCTTTCCTCCTTCTCCTCCTCTGCGTTTTAGAGAGAGAGGACCGACGCTTTTGGTGAGAAATGATGGTTTAAGGACATAATGAAGGCCTCCTATCGTCATCAAGAAACCCTTCATGAGAAGGGGTTGATGGATATTTGAATCATTAAAAAAAAAGTTAATATCCTGAAAATTTTTAAATTAGTACAATTATGACAAATTTATCCAAAACTATTTTTTTGACCACCAAAAATCCTAAACTAGTATACCTTTGACAAATTTACCCCAGACTGGTACACTTATGACAAATTTACCCTCTGTTAGTTTTTATTCTTTTTTATTCTCAAATTATTAAGTTAAATGACACGTGACAGTTGATCAGTATACCAATTTAGGATTTTATGCTCCATTTGTCACAGTTTATAATTTTTGTGATTTTTTTGTGGTATTAATCCAATTTAGCAAATGGTATATTTGTCACAAATTTACCATTTTAGAGTTTTTTGCAGTCGAATAAGTTTATTTGGGGTAAATTTGTCACAAAGTATACCAGTTTGGAGTTTTTCATGATAAAAAAATAATTTTGAGTAAATTTGTCACAAATATACCAGTTTGGGGTTTTTAGGATATTAACCCTTAAAAAAATCTTAATAATTGATTAAGAGTGTTTATAAGTTTGTTTGATATGACAATTTCATGTGAAAACTACGATAAAATATACGTCATTATAACCACCCGCTAGGGTGGCTCTGTTGGTTCGGAACTCCCTCTCCCGAAAGAGAGGTCGAGCGTTCGAGTCCCCTGCGAAGCAGGGTGATCTTGCAGAGGCATTTTCGGCGACTACCCGGTGGTCCATGTGTGGTGGGCAAGACGTGTATCTGGGGTTTTGCTCGGCCACATTTTGCGGCCTTCGCCAAAAAAAAAAAAAAATATATATATATATATATATACACGTCATTATGATTATAGTGTGACGTAAAAATATACTAAGTTTTTTTTTAAGGGAGTCTCATTAGTTATCTTGCTCCCAAGCCAGAACAATTTCCGATTGTCAAAGTAATCTGCCAAAATTCTCTAAGCCTTTTTAAATCTTCACTAATCCCATCAATCAATGACCTTTAGCCGTAGATACCAATAAATCACGTACCAATTTCTTTGCCTTTTAATGAAGTTTGGTGGTATCAATTTTCACAAGCACATATATTGGTCTAATGCTAATAAGTTTTTGACCTATACTTTTACGATATGACGATCCTCTTCTTATTTTTAGAATGATATCACTAAAGGCTTTTGAAATTAAAATTAATAGGTTGGACAAGTAACATTATGGCATTAATTGATGGAAAATATTTGATGTCACAATGAAATTTGATATCTAAACGAGTGAAAATATTTATTGTGCACTTCATGAGAGTAATCATTATATGAGAACTTGTCCTTAAGGCATTAAGGCATTTTTTAACAAATTCCTTTCTTTGCAAATTGAATTTCTTAAGAATGCTTGTGACCCCAATTAGCCAATTAACTTGGCCTAATTGGAATTTACCGTGTTTACATTGGTGACAAGTGGTATGCTCCTTTCCGATTCTTAATTATGCACACTGTGATCCCTTGTGTGTTCACTTTCTATGGAAAAGATAGACTATGCAAGTATATGGGTGTTGCGAGCGTTTCTTTCTCTTTGATTGCTCTTCAACGCTTCCCTTCCTTTGTCATTTTTTGTACTCCGTCGTTGGATTTCTAGTACTGAATCTCGGATGTTGATAATCAAATCTGCTTTGCTTTCTCTCATTTCATATATATATATATATATGAAATCTTTTGAAAAGGACGGTGGGTATTAAACAAAATTCAATCTAGAAATTAGCCATCTCGAGAGAGTTAATTAGCACAATGAACCCAACAAAAATAAAGAGAAACGATGCAGGATAATGCTAGGATAATATCGCTAGCTTACGAAATTGGTAAAGTGACACAACAACTTTTTAATTACGGTAGATATGACTCACTTTATTAATTTCAGTAGTAGATCAATCAAGTATTTTTATATCATATTTACATTATTATAAACGTGAAATTAAAATGAAAAATATATATTTGCAATCATGTATGATTAATGTGAACCTGAATATGTGGGTTTAGATTTTTTTTTATATTTATTATCATTATTTTTTTATTTTTTTTTTTGGTGCCAAGGATTGCCAAGTACATAAAAGTTTACATTTTATTTAGGCAATTACGTAAAATTAAGAAAAAAAAAAAAGGTTGAAGGTGGGAGCAGGAAAAGACAAGAGCGGCATTAGAAGACTACCTTCCCTCATCTATGGCCAATGAATGGTTCAACTAATCCCTTTTTAACGTATTAGCTTAGAATCGGGCTTACAAAATTTTCCTTCCGGTAGGTCTTCTAGGATTTTCGTGCACTTCTTGTGGGGGATGAGATCCTTTATCTCTGTTTGTATGCCCGTGACTCCGTAATTAATATCTCATTCATCCCAACCGCTAACCCATGTGAATAGGGATAATCATAAAACTTCAGTTTGAATATATTTACAATTGAGATCATGCGCGGTAAAGTTTCTCTAACCTTAAGCGGCCAGCACTTGTTGGTTGTTACCACACCGTCAATTTTCTTAGCTCCGAATCCTTCCACAATCCAAAATAGTTTTGCTTTTATTTATTGATTTTTTCCTGCATATCGATTGAATCACTATGATATCATATCATAAAAAAATGGCCAATATGGAGGATTGCGCTCTCAAAATGACCCGAGGAGTGGACTAGTTTCGGTGTGTGAACACTTCTTTCAGATACCACTTGATTGCTAAGTGAAAAAGGAAAAAAACATAACATTAATTGTTCATTGGTATCGAAATCAAATAAATGAAATTTCAAGGCCGCAAGGTCAAATAAGATAGGCTTATGTTTTATAAGGAGAATAGTGTGATTACCTAACCACAGTCCGTCTAGTACGAGCATTTTGATATAGAGATGAGATTTTTCCATTAATTTAACCATCGGTGAATGTCCACTATAAGTTCCCAACTAAATCGAAGCAGAGGCCATCCTTCTTGCTCACAACCTCAGAAAAGGATCTGGACCTCCCAAACATCATCAACGAAAACGATTACAAAGTTAGTCATGGATGCTTTGCTCTACCCTCTCGCCCCTTGTCCTTGGGAGATCGGCCCCAGGTCAATGCTTTCCTCTAACTCCAGGAAAGGCCAAGATCGAGTGTAACCTGGTCCTCCCATTTCTCCAACAAATAATGTCTTCTTGGGTGGCTCTTTAGATGATCACCAAATGACATTACTATTCTAACAAAAAAAGAAAAAGAAAAAAGCAAAACTGTGTATTAAGACATTTATTAAATTGAAGAATTATGCGATGTTTCAAACTTCTCTTAATTGTTGCATATGATCCATTTTTTTAAAGGTTCTTTTGCAGTTTGTTGTATCACTGGATATATCACCCTAGTTGATCATTCTTAACCTTATCTATCTTAGTCATCCCTACAAATGGAAAGCGCTGGCTAATATTGACTGCCGATCGATTTAATACTCTACTCTTTCATTTTTTTTTTTCCAGGGCTTAAGTAGTTTAGACATTAAAATATTCATTGCGCTATTGACGTGGGTTAGTGCATAGCAAGATCTATCATCCTTCAAACACAAAATAGTACATGAGAAAATTCATAAGATTTTCACTTCAATCAAATGCTATTCTATAAGATACTTTACATTAGGAGTTTGGGAAGGTGGCTTGATTATAGAAACATCAGTAAAATGTCACAATTCTTTCAAAGTTTCAATAATAAACGTTATATCTTCAAAGTCTTTATTGTTTCTTAAAATCATTATACTTAAATGGGGCAGGATTAAATGTGATACACAATGGTGATCTAAATCTTTCATTTTATCCTTGTTTTCACTTAACATTTTATTCTTTAACTTAGGTTGATAATATCTGTAATCTAATAAATCCAAATCTCAACAAGAAAATGCTATTCGAGTTCGTGATGAATCATACTCAAAATTTGTTTAAGTCAGATTGGTGATGTGTCACGTGGATGGTCGACGATGACTAGACTGTTACATTAGTAAATTTAGGCTAAAATTGACCAAAAGGACTATAATGAAAACTTTGGAAATTCATTAGGAAAATTGAAAAATTTAGGATTATATTGGAATATGTACAATAGCCTTCTTTAAAACTAAATCTGTAATTTTTTCCTTTAAAACAGTTTTAGCATTAAAGTGGGCATCATATAATAGTTATGACAATGATATCGTTCTTATCCTAATTTTTTTGGATGAGCTTTTGCACATTTAGGATCATCATGGTCTTTCTCCGCCTCACATGTCCATATGTTGTTTTATTGAAACACGAATAAGGTCCACAATCCACTACTGGTCCTTAGAGGACAATAATATCTGCTTTTCCTTTTGCTTTATATTTCAAAAGTGACATTTACATCGTGAAGCATTTCTAGTTAGAGACGTGGTGCGTTTCAAATGGACATGTGACATTTGATTGGACAAACTTTTGTGAATTTAGGACCATTTTAGTCTTTCCGCGTCTTTGCATGTTCATCCGTTGTTTTATTCGGACACAAAGTAGTGAAAGTCTTTCTAATAAGGTCCACCCTCCACTATAATGTCCGCTTTTCCTTTTTCTGTTTTTCTAAAGTGACTTTAATGTCACGAATCATTTTACAGCTAATAAAGTGGCAACGTTTTACATGTAAGAGGGTAATACTCCACCACATGTCAATAGAGGCACATGTCCATAGAGGACAGGACGATATGCCTTCCCCTTTTGCTGTCTTCCCAAAGTAACTGGGGCCTTTCACATGGCAATGTGACGTTTGATCGAACGTGAATAAGAAAAGTAATTGTACTAACAAGGTCCATCCTACTACACAGGTCCTCGTAGGACAATAATGCCGCCTTCTGCTTTTGCTTTTTCCAAAAGTGACAATGTATGATTGGACACGAAGAAGTTGAGTGCAACCACGTTGTATTTCAATCAAAATAACCACAACTTGTCTTTTAAAGGAACTGCCATTAGGGTGCTCGTTAATCAATTAATAAAAGTCTTATTGAACTGATTTTCCCCCAGAATATGTAGGAACAGCTTGTTGGAAATGGACATCTCATTTTTAAGTAAATTGAAAATGTACATGGATCTAATAATTGCCCTAGCTCGCGAGAGGCCAACCTATCAAACAGCACCTGAAGAAAGGCACCAAGAAAGAGCTCTGCGATGGGCATGGCTTGGTTTAGGAGTGGCAGAGATAAAACAAGAGTGCCCGGAAGAGTCGAAACAAAGGTAGAAGGCGAAGAGAAAACAAAAGTTATTCGCTTCGGGACACCAGTATCAAATGATGGTGTGAAGCAAATGACTTTTTAAGCACTAGAGTGCTCTTTCTTTCATGGAAGAAGCTGTCGTTGCATTTCATCTCGTCTCATTTGATCTAATTTCATTTGCATTTCATCTCGTCTCATTTGATCTAATTTCATTTGTAGTGCCTCTAATTTCATTGAGCAACTTGGTCAGACATGGGACCAATTCTTGGCATCATTAAAGCCACCAGGGGCTCAGTAGGGAAAGAAGTGGGCCCGACTCCTACCCATCCTCGAAACTTCTGCTCTATTAATGTTCATCATTTCTATCTCGCCACTCCCATCACCCAATTCCCAAATGCAACCATCCGGTATCCACCACCACCATGCATCCCATAGATCACGCGGCATCATGGTTTCACTGATGCAGCCTCATGAACCCCGTCCCGTTATCAAATAAAGGAGCAGTCATTACATAAACTTAATGTATGTAATTTGTATCATCATTTTTAAATGATGATGAGAAAGAAAAAAAAATTGTTACTTTCTCTTCAATTCTGTGATTGTCACCTAGATATGCTCTCTCAAGAATATATAATCGGATTAGATTAGATGTAAAAGAAGCAGGTGGCTATATATCGAATTAATTTGCAACCCCCCTCGACAAGCAATAATGAAGCTCCTTGTTTTATTTGGTCCGCAAGGTCAACAAAAAACATACTTATTGTTTTGTCCCAGGAAGAGAGAAGCTACCTAGCTTCAATATGCCCACCAGCCATTCAAAAGGTGGAATTATATACACACACACTTATTCATACCTTATTACTATAATGTGCATAAATGTTGCATTAGTGGTACAAAATAGCTAAATCCCAAGATTGCAATTTATGCTATGGCATCACATCAAGACAAATGATCAATGTGTGCACAGATCTTTGTTGCCTCTATGCCTAACAAAGATCACAGGAAAGATTGCCTGATACTTTCTGGAAGCCTAACAGAATAACAGCCCCACGGGCCACGACAAAAGGGTAAGCACAAGCAGACAGGATTGATTAACCATGCGATTGGCTTAATGGTTACATAATTGACACATAAGGGAGAATTGCGTGTCTGTATTATTTGAATTTCTCAAACGACTAGATGCAAATTAATTGGTTATCAATTAGATATTTCAACCAAGTTTTAATCCGCTTCTTACCTAACTTATGAAAAATAGTAGGTTACTTTATGAATTTAGAATTACTTGGGCAAGGTCGTTTTTTCATTGTCGAGAGAAAAAACATTTATGCTAGCAAAATACCTTTTCCTTTGGAAAGTTACTAAAGATAAGTATAATTAAGGATAACCTTTTGTGGCTTTCTCTGTGGAAGATTGGGAAC
This sequence comes from Eucalyptus viminalis, assembly GCA_014182385.1. NCBI lineage: Eukaryota > Viridiplantae > Streptophyta > Magnoliopsida > Myrtales > Myrtaceae > Eucalyptus > Eucalyptus viminalis. Next base: position 35,900,747 of record CM024527.1, on the reverse strand, counting down.
TGTTGATGTTTAATGCTCAAATTTTTCTTGTTAGGAGAAGCTTCCCAAGAATCTGGCCATTGAAATCACATGGCAGCTTATGAAGAACCAATGGTCCTTTCTCCTCTGTGATAAGTATTTTGACAAATTTGCGATAGTCTAATGTACAATCATTGATGAGGCCACGAGCATCGTAGTTGAAATATACCTGACCATAGAAGGGACACGGCGGCTTCTGAGGAGCTTCCTAATTGGCATTGCGCATGGCACACTTCAAAACTTTGACTTAATGGCCCTTTCCCTATCATTGTAAATCTTTTCGAAATTATTGTGACAAATGAACAGATGTTCTTTGTGATTCACTGATGAGGCCACGAGCATTGTAGTTGAGATACATGCGCGTGGCATTTGTCTGATGCTGAATAATCCTCAAAGAGAGGGCCACAGTCGAGCAGGTATACATGAAATCTTTTGAAAAGGACGGTGGGTATTAAACAAAATTCAAACTAGAAATTAGCCATCTCGAGTAAGTTAATTAGCGCAATGAACCCAACAAAAATAAAGAGAAACGATGCAGGATAATGCTAGGATAATACCACTAGCTTACGAAATTGGTAAAGTGACACAACAAATTTTTAATTACGGTAGATATGACTCACTTTATTAATTTCAGTTGTAGATCAATCAAGTATTTTTATATCATATTTACATTATTATAAACGTGAAATTAAAATGAAAAATATATATTTGCAACCATGTATGATTAATGTGAATCTGAATATGAGGGTTTAGATTTTTTTTTATATTTAATATCATGATTTTTTTATTTTTTTTTAGTGCCAAGGATTGCCAAATACATAAAAGTTTACATTTTATTTAGACAATTACGTAAAATTAAGGAAAAAAAGGTTGAAGGTGGGAGCAGCAAAAGACCAGAGCGGCATTAGAAGACTACTTTCCCTCATCTATGGCCAATGAATGGTTCGACTAATCCCTTTTAACGTATTAGCTTAGAATCGGGCTTATAAAATTTTCCTTCCGGTAGGTCTTCTAGGATTTTCGTGCACTTCTTGTGGGGGATGAGATCCTTTATCTCTGTTTGTATGCTCGTGACTCCGTAATTAATATCTCATTCATCGCAACCGTTAATCCATGTGAATAGGGATAATCATAATACTTCAGTTTTAATATATTTACAATTGAGATCATGCGCGATAGAGGCTCTCTAACCTTAAGCGGCCAGCACTTGTTGGTTGTTACCACACCGTCAATTTTCTTAGCTCCGAATCCTCCCACAATCCAAAATAGTTTTGCTTTTATTTATTCATTTTTTCCTGCAAATCGATTGTATCACTTATGGAGGATTGTGCTTTCAAAATGGCCAATATGGAGGATTGTGCTTTCAAAATGACCCGAGGAGTGGACTAGTTTTGGTGTGTGAACACTTCTTTCAGATACCACTTGATTGCTAGGTGAAAAAGGAAAAAACATAACATTAATTGTTCATTGGTCTCGAAATCAAATAAATGAAATTTCAAGGCGGCAAGGTCAAATAAGATAGGCTTATGTTTTATAAGGAGAATAGTGTGATTACCTAACTACAGTCCGTCTAGTACGAGCATTTTGATATAGAGAAGAGATTTTTCCATTAATTTAACCATCGGTGAATGTCCACTATAAGTTTCCAACTAAATTGAAGCAGAGGCCATCCTTCTTGCTCACAACCTCAGAAAAGGATCTGGAGCTCCCAAACATCATCAACGAAAATGATTGCAAAGTTAGTCATGGATGCTTTGCTCTACCCTCTCGCCCCTTGTCCTTGGGAGATTCGGCCCCAGGTCTATGCTTTCCTCTAACTCCAGGAAAGGCCAAGATCGAGTGTAACCTGGTCCTCCCATTTCTCCAACAAATAATGTCTTCTTGGATGGCTCTTTAGATTATCACCAAATGACATTACTTTTCTAGCCAAAAACAAAAAAACAAAAAAAACAAAACTGTGTATTAAGACTTATTTATTAAATTGAAGAATTATGCGATGTTTCAAACCTTCTCTTAATTATTGCATTTGATCCATTTTTTTTAAAGGTTCTTTTGCAGTTTGTTGTATCGCTTGATATATCACCCTAGTTGATCATTCTAAACGTTATCTATCTTAGTCATCCCTACAAATGGAGAGCGCTGGCTAACATTGACTGCCGATCGATTTAATACTCTACTCTTTCATTTTTTTTTTTTCCATGGCTTAAGTAGTTTATACATTAAAATATTCATCGCATTCTTGACGTGGGTTAATGCATAGCAAAATCTATCATCCTTCCAACACAAAATTGTACATGAGAAAATTCATAAGATTTTCACTTCAATCAAATGCTATTCTATAAGGTAGTTTACATTAGGAGTTTGGAAAGGTGGCTTGATTATAGAAACATCAGTAAAATGTCATAATTCTTTCAAAGTTTCAATATTAAATGTTATATCTTCAAAGTCTTTATTATTTCCTAAAATTGTTATACTTAAATGGGGCAAGATTAAATGTGATTCACAATGGTGATCTAAATCTTTCATTTTATCCTTGTTTTCACCGGACATTTTATTCCTTACTTAGGTTGATAATATTGGTAATCTAATAAATCCAAATCTCAACAAGAAAATGCTATTGGAGTTCATGATGAATCATACTCAAAATTTGTTCAAGTCAAATTGGTGATGTGTCACGTGGATGGTCGACGATAACTAGGATTGTCACATTAGTAAATTTAGGCTAAAATTGACCGAAACGACTATAATGAAAACTTTGGAAATTCATTAGGAAAATCGAAAAATTTAGGATTACATTGGAATCTATACAATAGCCTTCTTTAAAACTAAATCTGTAATTTTTTCCTTTAAAACAGTTTTAGCATTAAAGTGGGCATCATATAACAGTTATGACAATGATATCGTTCTTATCCTAATTTTTTTTGGATGAGCTTTTGCAAATTTAGGATCATCCTGGTCTTTCTCCGCCTCACATGTCCATCTATTGTTTTATTCAAACAAGAATAAGGTCCACAATCCACTACAGGTCTTTAGAGGACAATAATATTTGCTTTTCCTTTTGCTTTATATTTCAAAAGTGACATTTACATCGTGAAGCATTTCTAGCTAGAGATGTGGTGCGTTTCAAATGGACATGCAACATTTGATTGGACAAACTTTTGTGAATTTAGGACCATGTTAGTCTTTCCGCGTCTTTGCATGTTCATCCGTTGTTTTATTAGGACACAAAGTAGTGAAAATCTTTCTAATAAGGTCCACCCTCCACTATAATGTCTGCTTTTCCTTTTTTTGGTTTATCCAAAGTGACTTTAATGTCACGAATCATTTTACAGCTAATAAAGTGGCAACGTTTTACATGAAAGAGGGTAATACTCCCCCGCATGTCCATAGAGGCACATGTCAAATAGTAGGACAGGACAATAATGCCTTCCCCTTTTGCTGTCTTCCCAAAGTAACTGGGGCCTTTCACATGGCAATGTGACGTTCGATGGAACGTGAATAAGAAAAAGTAACTGTACTAACAAGGTCCATCCTCCTACACAGGTCCTCATAGGACAATATGCCACCTTCTGCTTTTGCTTTTTCCAAAAGTGACAATGTATGATTGGACACGAAGAAGTTGAGTACAACCACGATGTATTTCAATCAAAATAACCACAACTTGTCTTTTAAAGGAACTGCCATTAGGGCGCTCGTTAATCAATTAATAAAAGTTTTATTGTACTGATTTTACCCTAGAATATGTAGGACCAGCTTGTTGGAAATGGATTATCTCATTTTTAAGTAAATTAAAAATGTACATGGATCTAATAATTGCCCTAGCTTTCAAAACAATTGGAATTTGACCCTTGCAATTGTGCAGAATTGATTAAAATTTACACTTCAACACTTACATTTTGCTTTTTAGAATTTTTTTATTATTGTAGAAAATAGCATTTGCAAAATATATTATAAATGTCATGGTTACTTAGTTAATAATAGACAGAAAAAAAAAAATCTGGCAATACGAGGAAATACATATAAGTCAAACTAAAAATATATGTCGTTACATTTATCTTGATTTTTGTTGCAAAAGAACAAATGAATAATAACAATAAAGAAAACAGAAAAGTAAATTGGAAATTGGATTTATGTAGGTCAATAATCCAATTTGTGGGGAGAGTAGCATTAAATTTCTATATAGATCAAATCATACTATGAAGGTTATAACAACACTTGAGATAAACAAATACTCTCAAGTTTTTCAATCCCCAATTATATTTAAAAACTCACACACACGGTATTTGCCTGCACAATTCCTTGTGAACAGAAGCTTGACCAACATTTTTATAGCTATCAAACACTCGGTGATTAATTCTCTCTGAATATAAGTAACGAACTTATGCACATCCTTGCATGTTGAAGTTGAAGTATTCACTGAATTTGTACGAAAAAGCACTCCACAAACACTAATTAGGAGAGAGCGCGGGGGGGGGGCGGGGCGACCCATCCTTGGAAGTGGTAAATATGGTCGTTACAAATGAAGTTGAAGTATTCACTACTTACTCATAGGTCATGACTCGAGCTACTTTGTAGGAGCCCAAAAAAAGACGTGGCATTTGGTAACAATGCAATTAGTAATTCTAATTTCATTTTGGCATGACGTTTCTCGTGATCTTCACTTTGGGACAATGATTTCGTAATTCTAATTAACATGTTGTCTTCTATCGTTCCCCCGCTCAGACCATTACCGCGGAAGAGGGATTGACCTGCTCTATGACCTGAGGCTTGCAGGTCCAGCCTGCCTCCTTTACCAACAAGTCCATATTCAGACCTAATCCTACATTGCTTAGATTTATAACTTTCTAAGGCTCTGAAGTAGGATGATCAATAAGTACTCTCTTATCATTATTATGCTTTATCAAATATTACATGATGACACAAAATTTATTCAATCTGAAATGACTCGAAGCATTCAACATAGAGGTAAAACTCCCCATAAAAAGATTTTAGGTGATGAATTTTTTGAGTGGGTTTCAACTTACCTCTTAAGTTCTTTTCTACTTTATGTGCGATTTGGAGTTTCACAAACTCTCCCACTTATAATGCTAGTGTCCTCATAATTGTCAACTCATATTGGGCAGTGATATATCCTATTCTGCCGAGAGTTGTACTTTTTCAAGCTCACACATTATGGCCATCATTCGCCACTTTGTTGGATTAGTCATCCAGTCCATTCCCAAATCATATACATCTACAAAGAATCTTGCTAAGATTCATTGTGACACGACGCGTTTATTGTTCATGTCCATTGCATGGATTAGCCTATGCTGACAGGCTTGAGTTAAACTATTTATTACTATCATGGGAATAAAAAAAGAAGAAAGGTTTGGTCTAGAAGTGACCATAAGAATTGAGATCATATTCCCAAATCACATATGGCTTTATTTGGACAGGAATAAGGTCCTCAGTCCACCACAAGTCCTTGGAGGATAATAATGCCCGCTTCTCCTTTTGCTTTTCTTCTAGAGTAACTCTAATGCTGTGAATCATTTGCATCTCCAAACGTGGCACGTTTCACATTGCTATGCTTCGTTTGATTGGATGAACTTTTGTGAAATTAGGACCATCTTGGTCTTTCCGCGTCTTACGTGTCCATTTGTATTCGGACATGAAGCATCAAAGACTCAATTATAAGGTCCCCTTGTGTAGAATCGATCCCTTACACAAGCACGACATAATGTGGATGTAATTGCATCAATGGAATAACTGGGGGAATGATGACTAACAACATAACAGACAAGGAATTTTGAACCACCGACATGTGCTTTAATACAATCCTAGAAATGAACAAGTAGAATGCGGACAATTTGCTAATACTTCAGAAGAGATTCTTCCCAGATTTTGATTATACCCATGATAATTACCCGCCTCCTAAACAGCCAGGCAAGAAATAGCAGAAACAAATCAACTCACCCTGACTTTGCCAGCCAGCAACTCCAAAGTCCAAGGCTATGCACTTTTGATTCAATGAAGCAGAATAAGAATAGTCATCAAAATGAACAAAGGGCAAAGATTTCATTGAGTGCTATCCAGTCCACGAAATGCCTTCATTGCTGGAATGGAAGGGTTGAAGCGCAATAAATCCATTTTCCACATAGATTTCAATGTGTATCACAGTATGCTCAGAAATGAGAAGATTGTGAGTGTGGGAATAAGTACTTTGCATCGGTAAATGCAGACAGAAAGTTAATACCAAGTTCATTCCACTTCTGGTGAATGCTGCAAAAGTTATTTTTGCATGTCAGAATCAGAGAAATAAGGGAAATTAGTCAGGTAAATTCCACGACTTAGTAAATGTGTTCAAATGGAGGTTCCAGAATAAAACAGGAAAGAGGATTTAAAGCATCTAACTGCCATTAACATGACAAGAACTTGTTTTATCCATCTGAAGTTCTGAGATACACTTTTTCAAGGAGATGAAACTTTCAAACATTTTCAAACTTGTCTTTCATATTGATTATGTCCAGAATTTAGATTCATCCAGTGGATTGAACATCAGGATAAAACAGACACTTACTAAACAGGAAAGATAACATATATACATACCTATCCCTGTGAGTAATTTGAGAACCAACTAATCATGAAAAAGTCCAGATCTTAAGAACAGAGTTTGCAGTAGCATGTCCCTTCTTCTCTACAACAAGGAGCAATCTCACATCCAAGGTCCCCTTCAGCATCTTCTCCTAGGCTAAATACCGGTGAGGCAATGGTGAAGGAAAGGGTACATAGACCTTTCTATAGGTCACTGCGTCGTACCAACAAACTTCACCCATGGAATTCCAATGTAATCTGAAAGGGAAGCAAGATTTAGAGAATTGATGAATGAGAGAGAGCACAATGATGACAAATAAATTGGTTGACGAGTAAGAGAACTGCTAGAATGCAAAAATAAGTTGAGAATTCCAAATTCAAATGCAACAGTCTGTTAATAAGATCCCCAGATTTTTATGTCATTTTTGCTGGATCGAAGATATCATGGGAAGCAGTCCAATGGATAGGGGAACCGATGCAGAATCTGAGAAGCGAAGTGACTATGAGTAGAAGAGTAGAGGAGTAGTAAATGGCAAGATCAATAACTTGATTTTAATGAAATGTTCATGCGATGGAGATGGTGATGGAGGTGAGGACAACAGAGTGGAGAGGCAAAGCATAGGTAGGTGATTGAGGTGTAGACCACATGGGGAAGGAGATGATGAAAGAGGAATTTTTACACCCCTAAGTTACGCCCAAAAGCTATCTGCAAAAAATTAAGACACCCTTATTAAGTACACATATAATTTAAGATTGCAATTAGGGAATTATCTCAGTACAAGTTTTACTTTTAGGTCCGAATTTTATAACTAGGAAAGTTTTAATGCAACCACATAAGAGTAACATCATTTCTACCGAGGTGTGATTGTAAATCTATTCCCAAGAGCTGCCGTAAACAAGTCCATCCTTCACATGGCTGAAATGGAGCGGTTATAAGTCTTGGACATGTCATGTATATATATCCAAGACAAAGCAAACTTAAATAACATTCGCCTCACCAGAAGTTGTCTGCTGTGATACCAATCAGCTTTTCACTCAGAGATGATAATTTACTTGCAGATTACTTGAATACAGTAACCTGCAAATGCAAAATGAAACCTAGCCATGAATTCTGAACATCTATCCCGAGTCTTCATCAAAGGGGGAAGGAAAAACATATCCTAGAAGTACAATGATGCATAAGACAATCAATTCCTCGAACCATAAGCAGTTAAATCACAATGCTCAATCATATATTTTGAAGCTAGAGACTTCGCCCATCCATTGGCAGGGATTTTATAATTATCGAAAGTGAGAGGGCTCAAGGCAAAGTGAGAACTTTTTCATAGGAAGTACTAATTCTATCAATTAATGACAATCTGCATATGTTTTGAATAATCATAAGACTGGAAGATTCCAAGTCACGTAGCCGTAATTGATTAACATCTATTACTCTGCATATATACTCTAAGTTCACAAAAGTCCATAGAATGTGTATAAGACTCCCTCAACAACGACCATCTTCTATATGGGATCCAAAAATAGCATGTAGAGATTGACAGTGATTTAAAAGACCTTGTTTTTCTCTGCCCAGTCCTTTGACTATGATGAGTATGAAACAAGATGCCAAACATATGCAGACATGCCTTCAGGAAATTTAATCATTGATAAAAAGGAACAGATGAAGGTTCCAATACATTGACAGCCACAGCACCTCCAGGCTTTAAAAGTCGAAAACATGTAAATATCCGCATCGCTCAAAACGGTCAACTTTCCCTTCAATGGTCCTGAATAAATAGGCAAAGGAGAAAAGGCTTCATAGGTTGGATTTTCTTGTCAAAGACGTAGGGCTACTTCTTGGAAGAGGTCTTCATTGGCAAACTTGCTTTTTAAAAGTAAACCCAAGCACAAATACCACCGTCTGTTTGATGCAACTTTCAAACATTTTCAAACTCGTCTTTGCTATTTACATATCACACAAGTTAAGTCCAGGCTTCAGATTCATCCACTGGATTGCACGTCAAGGAAACGCAGACACTTATCGAAGGGGGAAAGAGAACATACCTATCCTCGTGAGAAATTTGAGAACCAAGAGATCATGGAAAAGTTTGCACAAAACGTCGAGATCTTAACAAAAAAGCCTGTCAGTGGCATGTCCCTTCGACCCTACAATGAGAAGCAGACTCACGTCCAGGGTCCCTTCAGCAACTTCTCCTAGACTTACTGGTAAGGCGATGGTGAAGGAAGGGTAAATAGACCTTTCCATAGGTCGCTGAGTAAATTCACCAATCGAATTCCAATGAAATCTGCAACGCAAACAAGATTGAGAGAATATTGGTGAATGAGACAGAGCACAGCGATAACAAACGAATTGAATGAGGCAATACAACAAACAGCTAGAGTGCAAAAAATAACCTGAGAAATCCAAATTCAAACGCGACAGTCCCTTAATGACAGCCCAGATTCATCGGCATCTTCGCCGGTTTGTGGGAGTCACGCGAAGCATTTCAATGGACAGGGGAACTGATGGCCGAATCTGGGTAGACTTCAAGTAGGAGAGTAGAGCAGGAGAAGGAAATGGCGGAATGATTCCTGATTTTGACGAGAGCAAATGCACGTCCGGAGTCATGTCGCGAGAATGACTTTGGAAGAAGGCATTCGGACAATTCCAACGCCATCTCCGGAGGAACCGTAGAGGGTTCATCGCACCCACCACGATCACAGCTACTAAGCAGAGAGGGCACCAAAGCGAACACTCCCTCAAGTAATATTCGAGTCCAAATCCTTTTAACTAATTGGCCTGGAATTCAACCTAATTTCTGGGATTTCGCGGATGAGGTGCCAATAGCAGCCGGTCCCTTTCTTGCATCGCTCCTCCAGAATCCCACATCCTTCAATCCAGAGTACTTATAGGGAGGGAGGGAGGTCATCCAGAGGCAACTCCCTCAGCTTCGGGCATCTATGGATTGTTAACCTCTGGAGAGACGAAGGGAGATTGCTAGACAGTCTTTCCACGTTTTCCATATTATAGATCCACAGATGGTGCAAAGAGGGAAGGGGTGGAAGCGCAAGATCCTCCTCCTTCCCCACTCCTCCTGCGTTGCCGTCGATCGACAGTTCTTGAAGGGAGGTGAGGGGGGTAAGCCACTCCTCAATCGGCTGCTTCATATTCCCGCTTATCGTTACCCAGAGTTCTCGTAGCTGGGGTGGCAATCCTCCGTCGGGAAACTGCATAACGTCACAACTTAAATTATGGAGACATGTGAGTTGATTCAACTGATTAGGTAACGCTTTTATATTCGGACAATCCTCAACATAAAAAGTCGAGATGCTAGGAGGAAGAGGAGGAAAGCACTCTAGCTCCAGAGCAGGACAGCTTCTCAATTCCAAGGAAGTGAGATGGGACAGTGTGTGCAGGCCTTGAGGTAAGCTTCTCAAATTTATGCAACTCCCAATTTCAATCACTTGAAGTGACTGACGACCATCTAAAATTATCTCCGCGAGCGACTTCACTCCGGAGCACCCATCAATTATAAGTCTCTTGAGTGGTGCAGGTAAAAATCTACCCTCACTAAATGGAGATGCTGGTAGAGACTTGCAACAGTAGATCATTAATTCTTGTAGACAAGATGTCATGTTGACGTGGTTAATGCTGCTGCTTGGTCCTTCCAGATGAATACTTAATCCTGTGGGTAGAGATTGCGACATATCATAGCCACTGATATTTGATGATCTCACTGATGTCAATATGCCTGTTCCGAGGAAGGACACCAGTTTTGGACAGCCATAGATTATCAAGCATCTAAGAGAGGAGAGGGTGTGCATCTTGCTTGGGAGCTTCTCTAAATTGAAGCAATGATGCAAGCTGATAGTTTCGAGGTTGTTGGGTAGCTTTATATCTTCTTCTCCAGCCACAAAAGACATGAATTTAGGACAACCCATACATATAAGCTTTTTAGACAACTAAGCTTCTCAACTACATCTCTGTCTTGCCACAAAAACATTAACTTGTTACAATCTGTCATCTCCAACTTCTCTAGTTTGATCAAGAAGCTTGTAAACTCACGATTTAGGCAAGTCAGTTCAGCAGTGTCTCCTATGACAAGAGTGGTTAGAGATGTCAGATCTACCAAACTCTTCAACACCCCCTCATTACAACCTTCAAATTCTAACTCATTGAGAGATGGAAGGCTAATAATGTCAGAGTGCGAGGCATCCATACGCGGACAGGAGTTGATTTTGAGCTTTATGAGGGAGCTTAGTTCACTAGGCAATCTTTTGATCAACATAGGACAATCCCAAAGAATGAGATGCTCAAGACTGGGGAATACAACTCCTTCTTCAGAGCCAACACAATGAGACCAATCCTCCCACAATGGCATGTTACTAAATTCCAAAGTTGTCAAGGACGGAAAAGGACTTTCAACTCCATAAAATTCAAAACCTATCCTACGAATTGCATCTAGACCTTCGATGTGCAGTTCTTTCAGCAAAGATAGCCGCCCAAGTGATGGTAATGCTTTGGCCCTACGACACCCATGTAAATGTAAATGCACTATGTGAACATGTGAGGGATTTCCTAACCATGACGTGAATTCTATGCCACCATAATAGGATATCACGAGATTTTCAACATTTTGGTGTGGCTGAAGAAAGTCAAGGACCTTTGCTTCAACGCAAGGTCAACCGACATATTCCCTTCTTCGTGAGTAAATCGACGTCCTTGGCATCTCCGGCATCTTGAACCTTATGCAAATCAAAGATGCACAATTCCTCTCGAAGGTTCTTAGTTTTTTTAACTCCTTCAACCTCAACTCAGTTTCCGTTCCCCCTATAAACTTGGACAGCATCTCAAGACCCTCCAAATTAGCTATATATAGTGGCACCGCTCTTAGGCTTGAGTGTCGGTAATGTCGAGAAATCTTATGTTGATAAGTTTCTCCATATCTTCAGGTAATTCGATAAGACTTTCACAGCCTCGCAACATCAAAGTCTCGATGTTATACAGTCCAACAATTGACTTTGGAAGCCTTGCAATATTAGTATATGATAAATTAAGGTGCCTTAGGTGCCTTAGATCACCAATGCAATCCGGTACCTCACTGATGTTGTAGTGACTTAATGAAAGCACCCTCAAGTACTTCAATTTTGACAACAAGTCACATAGCACTTTTTGTGACAAAAAGGACCTCTCCCAATGGCGAGAATGCTTCCCTAACGATATGAAGCTCCTAAGTCTCTTCATTTGATGATATATCTTGAATCTTTTTGGCACGATGTGATGACTGGGAATGAACGAGGCGTGACGAACTAAAGATGCATTATTTTGATCACCTTCAAACTCAAACTCGCCTGAGCCATAATGGGTTGCACCTGCAACTAGCTTTGCTAGGTCATTCACAAGATCATGCATCAAAAATCGAGATCCATCACTACTCGACTTTTGAAATAACGATCTAGATTCTAGCTCGTTGAAATAATTCAAACCTAAATTCCAACGGTTCTTTCCTCCTTTTCCCTCCAACAAGCCCTCTGCACTCCACCAATGAATCAACTCATCATGTTTGATTTCATAATCCTTGGGAAATATAGCACAGTACGCGAAACATCTCCTCAAATGAGAAGGGAGATGGAGGTAGCTAAGTTTCAAAGCTGGAAGGATGTCATTTCTTCCTTCTGATAGATTCCAAATCTTGCTGTTCAATATATCTTCCCAATCACGGGGATTGACTTTAGTGCGTAGCAGCCCGGCCACTGTCTTCACGGCTAATGGCAATCCTTTGCATTTTTCCACTATTTGGAGACCTAATGCTTCAAAGCGAGGATGGTGATTTGAATTTCGAATTCCAAAAGCATGAAATGCGAACAAAGTCATGCAATCATCTAATGACATTAGTTTGAGAGTTATCAGTCGAGCATCGGCCATTAAAGCAACCTTGCGGTTACGAGTCGTGACAATGATCTTGTTTCCTTTTACTCCCGATTTGAAAGGCTTCAAAAGGACAATCCATTCTCCATAATTCTCGTTCCAAACATCATCTAAAATGAAAAGAAACTTTTTCCTCGAAAGAGTTTCCTTGAGCTTTTCCTGACACCAATCTAGGTCTTTATCTTTACAGGACAAAGTGGAGTTGGTTTTTTGTAGGATACTCTTTGTAATAGCATGCACGTCAAAATCATCAGAAACACAAACCCATACTTTTACATCGAAATAGCGGGTCACTCCAGCATCATTGTAGACCTGCTGAGCTAGAGTCGTCTTCCCAACACCCCCCATCCCTACGATGGCAATCACTTCTAAATCCGCACATGTTCTATCATCTTCTTCTCTAGCGAGTAATTTGAGGATCTCCCTCTTTTCATCCTCCCTACTAACGAAACAAGGTTCGCACAAATTCGTAGTGGGAATCGGCTTATCTAGCTGGTGGTATGCTAATCGCTTCCCCCCGTTCTTTCTCAGGTCTAGACCATTTTTACGAGCTATGATCTTCCCTAATCGAGCATCCAGTTCCACCATCTCAGATCTCATTTTATGGTTGAACATCAATGCTCTCGGGCTCATTGTGAAGCAACAACTGGGAAGAAGGGAATGCACCTTGCTAGTGCTTGGTTCTGCCTTGAACTTGCTTTTAGTAGATTCTGTGGTGAACTCATCAAGCAAGTCTTCAATATCGTAGGCCAAGTTCTCCAGATCTTCAAGCCACGACTTCACCTCATCATTGCCGGTGAGTTGTTTGTCCTCTGCATCATTCAACACTTCCTTGATACTCTTCAGCATCTTCTCCCATTCCTTAAATTGCGTATCAATCCCCTCACGGCGTGCAAAGTTGAGCAGCTCGCGAGAGGCCAACTTCTCGAACAGGATCGGAAGAAGGGCACCAAGAAAGAGCTCTGCGATGGGCATGGCTTGGTTTATGAGTGGCAGAGATTAAACAAGAGTGCCCGGAAGAGTCGAAACAAAGGTAGAGGGCAAAGAGAAAACGAAAGTTCTTCCCTTCGGGACACCAATATCAAATGATGGTGTGAAGCAACTGACTTTTTAAGCACTAGAGTGCTCTTTCTTTCTTGGAAGAAGCTGTCGTTGCATTTCATCTCGTCTCATTTGATCTAATTTCATTTCCATTTCATCTCGTCTCATTTGATCTAATTTCATTTGTGGTGCCTCTAATTTCATTGAGCAACTTGGTCAGACATGGGACCAAGTCTTGGCATCATTAAAGCCACTAGAGGCTCGGCAGGGAAAGAAGTGGGCCCGACTCCTACCCAACCTCGAAACTTTTGCTCTATTAATGTTCATCATTTCTATCTCGCCACTCACATCACCCAATTCCCAAATGCAACCATCCAGTATCCAACACCACCATGCATCACATAGATCACGCGGCATCATGGTTTCACTGATGCAGCCTCATGAACCCCGTCCCGTTATCAAATAAAGGAGAAGTTACTACATAAACTTAACGTATGTAATTTGTATGATCATTAACCACTATTTCACGTAACACGAGATCCCCATGTACTGAAAGTCGCAAAATTTTTGTTGTCGATTGCTCAACGAGTGTCCACAAACACTCGATAACAAAATCATTTTTAAATGATGATGAGAAAGAAAAAAAATTGTTACGTTCTCTTCAATTCTGTGGTTGTCACCTAGATATGCTCTCTCAAGAATATATAATCGGATTAGATTAGATGGAAAAGAAGCAGGTGGCTATATATCGAATTAATTTGCAAACCTTCAAGCTTCAATTTGTCCCCCCTTTCGCCAAGCAATAATGATTATATTTATAGCAAAGCTCCTTGTTTTATTTGGTCCGCGGGGTCAACAAAAAACATACTTATTGTTTTGTCCCAAGAAGAGAGGAGCTACCTAGCTTCGATATGCCCACCAACCATTCAAAAGGTGGAATTATATACACACACTTATTCATACCCTATTACTATAATGTGCATAAATGTTGCATTAGCGGTACAAAATAGCTAAATCCCGAGATTGCAGTTTATGCTATGGCATCACATCAAAACAAATGATCAATGTGTGCACAGATCTCCGCTGCCTCTATGCCTAACAAAGATCACAGGAAAGATTGCCTTATACTTTTTGGAAGCCTAATAGAATAACAGCCCCACGGGCCACGACAAAAGGGTAAGCACAAGGAGACAGGATTGATTAACTTAATGGTTACATAATTGACAGTTCTGTAATCCATGCCCATTTCCTCTTTCTTCCTCGTCGTTTGGGTCTTTGTTTAAAGAAATGAGAGCCATACGACAACAAGAAGTACCGTGCGAAGGAGAGGAGGGAGGAATCAAACATCATTCTCTCTCTACCCTATTCACCATTCCCAGACGCAGGCCCCACGTGCAGAGCATCGAAGGAAGGGTGATTAGAGGAAAATAGGGAGGAATCAAACATGCGCGACATTCTTCGAACCAGCGCGGGAGCTTCTCTCTCTCTCTCTCTCGCACCCAAAATATCAGGGCAAAACACCATTCCCAGACGCAGGCCCCATGTGCAGAGCATCAAAGGAAGGGTGATTATGGCCTCCGATCGATCGATATTAGAGTTTTTCTCCTCCTGCTGCTGCTGCCGCTGCTGTTTTTGATGCGCTTGTGGCGTGGATGGGATGTGAAATGATCGTGGATTGGCGGTTCTTGTCTTATTGCAGAGATTGCCTTTGCGACCTCGGCGGTTCGCCCGCGGGCTGACGTCGCCATCAGAGTATCCAGGCCCTCTCCAGAGGCTCACCAAGACGCACAATTGGACGGTACGGATCGGTTCCTTAATTTGTATTTGCTCGGATCGGATGCTGTCTAGTTCGATGTGGTTCGGCGTGGATCTATGCGTTGTTTGATTGGAAAAACGACTGTTCTTTACGGTTACTTAGCCTGATTGGTTATGTATATAACTACTCATTTGTGCAGCGCAGCACGTAGTATATTCTACTTCGTAATGAACTTACGCCGACACCGATGCTAATGATGCCACCGCTGCACTTACTTACATGTAAACCTCGAATGTATTGGATCGTGGCTTCAGATTGATTTTAATTGAGAGAACAGAGTTTGAGAGCGTAGCTTTTGAGGTGGATCGTATTGCACTTTGAAGGTTTTGTTCTAGCTTGAAATGGTAGCCGTTTCTTCTTCCTAGGCTTTGTGATCTTAATGCAACGATCAATATAAGGCTTGGATTTTTTTTTTAATTAAATAGCAGCAACTTATGTTGTTCGACACTCACATTCACCTTGAGCGAATAATCCATCATGAGATCTTTGTGTTGCCTTCACAACTGAAGGATTGTACATAGTCGTTACTGCATCTCGAGCTTTCATGATGGAGGAGTGGGGAGAAAGATGTCGAACCGGTCTAGCTCGGGCTTGGTTTTGTATGAGATCTATTTGCAACATCTGTGTGCATCTAGACGTAACCTGAGCTTGGCTGGTTAACTTTTTTAACTCTTGTAATTGAGACCTCAGAAAAGTTAAGAATATATACCGTACTTCATTCGGCAAGAATAAAGCATTCTACAGAAATTTCGGTTGATATGACCCGTGTTCTCTCGACTGACTCTTATCTTCCACAAGAGCTGCCTCAAATAGTCGTCACTTCTATGTTATTTTTGGGAGGAAAATTTGGTACCCCCATCAAGAAAATGCAAATTGTGCAAATGGAGGAAGAGGATTTAATTTTTACTGGTTGGATGTCTAGGGAAAAAGACATCTGATTTCTAATCAACTGGGGTATAGAGTTAACAGATATATTTCCTTCTTGGACCTTCAATCCCTAGCCTGCCATACAAATTAGAATGGAGTGTAAAATATGTTCTCTTCGATTACGTGTGCGTTCTTAGAGTGCTGTTTTCTCACATTATTGCTATTGGTGGTTTGAAATTTTAGTTTGATGAAAGAGTTCCTTTGTAATTCCATTATCTAGTATGTTCATATTAATAAGAATAATTGATTTTGTAATTGTTGATTTTTTGGTTGGATGACTTGGGCAGAAAAATATTTAAAGACTTAAAAATCCGAGAAGCAGTAAGAGGCAGCATGGCGCTCAAGAATAACAAAGGTGATTTAATATCTACTCTACCAAGGTGCCCCTTATGATTTTGTTTTTGATGCTCAATTTTTACGTGTAGCTTGTAATCTCGATATATAGCTTGTGTTATATTGGTTTCTTGTGCAACATACCCCTAAAATTCCTCTGCTTTGTGATGCAGACTGTTATAAGGGTACGGTTTCCCGAGAATCATACACTAGAGGCTACATTTCATCCGTAAGAGAAAATAGAGAGTTTGATTGATCTCCTCGAGAAAGTGGTAGCTAAACCTGAACTGCCATTTTATATATGTAAGTTTGCTCACGTGATGTAACTAATTTGCAATATTTCAATGATTTCGATATTCATGTCTCAAGAATGTGTTTTGGAAGCTAAAGCATAACGCAAATATCTGATCACGTTTCAGATACTGCTCCACCCAAGAAGCAAATAAAAGACTTGTCTCAGGACTTTTACTCTGCCGGCTTCATTCCTGGTGCAATAGTTTATTTTTCACATGACACTCGGAAAGGTTTGTATGCTTATTATTGACCTCAAATGTAGTATCTTCCTTTTTCTTTATGCTTGCCACGGGTTGCTTCTTCGTGTTATTTAGAGTGGCTCATCTTTAAGCTGTTTTAAAGAAATAAATTTGAGTTTTATTGTGTGCCTAAGTGATCCAAAACTACCCTGAGTGCAGTTAACTTTTTTCTTAGCACCTCAAAGCTGAAGCACATTTACAGGTCCTTCTTGTTAATCTGCCTTGGGTATACTAACGCATACTGAAAGATGACCCACTCACATGAACTACCAACCGCTGCACGTTTGTGGCGATGTCAATCAAATAATTTGTTTTGCTTATCTTGTCATGTGTTCTTCCTTTACCAACCGTGATTCTATATTTGCAAGTAAGTCTTAAGATTAAACATATATACGACCTTAATGAGTGACCGTGAACTTGGGAATCCAATTCTACACTTACATTTATTTCTGTGACCGCTAGTATTGTAAGGCTCAAGTGCTTGTTGCTTCTTCCTTGAGGTGTGGCATCGACCTTGCTAACAATACTATGAACATGGATCATAATCCTTTGCCATTTCTTCTTCTCTTTTGACTTCTTCCTTGTCAAGTGATGCTAAATTTGACCGATGCTTATTTATCATTTGGTTGGAAACAGGAAAGGATCAAGGTTTCTCGAGAGCTGCAACCCACGAGGTGTAACTGATAAGACCCACAGTAGTATAGACACAGAATCTGGAAGTCCCCCCATAAGGTAAGACGCACTTTTGTGAAGCTCAAATTAAATATTATCATGTTACAGCATTGCAGTTCTCTTGATTTGCATATTTACTTCTTACATGATCAGAATATAGGTACCTATATCAAAATTAATGTTGTCCCTTTAAAGGCATCATATTATCTAGTCTCTTCTTCTTTCTTTTTAGGGTTAGATGTTGTTTATTTGCAGAAGCATTTGAGAAAGCAATAAAGCGTGGTAACTGTGTTCTTTCGAAAAGCTATCACAATGGAAAAACATATCAATAGATTTTTGGTGAAAACATTGCTTATATTGACTTTGGAATCTTAGGCAGCATATATATTAATGAAGTGACGCACAACAGTGAAGCCAAGGATCTTGCATACCCTACTTGTATCATTGCATAGGTGCATATCTTTAATCTCATCAATTTTATTTCTACTTTGCCTCTTTGTAAGACATATTGTGCAAAATCTAGGGGATTGAGAACGTCATCATGTGCACATCGGATGATGTGCTAAGGAAGAAAGCTTTTGATGTACCGGAAATGATTAGTGTTTTTTACTTAAGATGTCTGTTCTTGCATCACTAAACAGCAATGAACCGCTCAAGAGGAAATTGAAGCAGCGGAAGAGTTTTTGAAGCATAGGTAAGGGGTTTTGGCTCCAAAATTGCCGAACTCATTATATGGCCGATATATGCTAATTTGCCTACAAATCTTCAGGCAAAAATATTTTAACCCACGCCAGAAGGTGCTGGTAAGGTGGTCCTTGCGACAAATGGTTTTAAGGTTGTATTTATAATTGATTCGCGCAGAGCATAACTGGATACAAAATGTGGACGAGGCTCCCAACGTTTCACTTGGACAAAATGTCCGGACGAGGATAAAACAATTCGCTTTGATTAATAAGTTCAAGAAGAAAATTCTCGAGTGAGTTCTTGAACATTGCCTTGTTGGATTTCATTGCTGTTCTTAGTGCAAAGTTAAACTTGAATCACGTTTGCCGCATTGTTAATGTAGGTAGTAGCAGACAATTTGCCTGATGAGCAAGTGGATCACATCAAAGAGATGTTCGACGTGATGGACACCAATAACAATGGAGATCTGACATTTGAAGAGTTGAAACATGACCTGCACAAATATGGACAGCAAGTTGTTGATCCCGATGTGCGATGTTGATGGACGCAAGAAGATCACCTATTCAACAACTTAGCACATTTTGAATTCTTTGACAAGAATTGAAGCGGATATATTGAATTCGATGAGTTGAGAGAAGCTTTGATAGATGACAATCTTCGTCTGAACAATGACAAATTTATTGAAGACATCATTTCCGATGCTGATCTAGATAAGGTAATACATAACAAGAGCAACTTGCAATTTGGAATCTATGTATATCTTGTTCATATACGAAATAGACTGTTCATTATGTGATGGATGTATTCCAGGATGGTCAAATCAGTTATGATGAATTCAAGGCCATGATGAAAATGGGCATGGAGTGGAAAATGGCTTCACACCAGTAGTCAAGAGCGATGTTGAACGCGCTTAGTCAAAAGATGTTCAAAGACAAACCTTCTTCTCTCATAGGCTAAAAGATGTTTCACCCATGGCTTCTCTCATAGGGTATTGGGAAGGAGGCATTATACAATATAATTGCATTGGTTTGCTAGTGTAGGAACATGAGTGCTGTGAAAATTTTGAAGAAATTGGGTATAAATAGTCAGATTCCTACACCGCTTGGCATTTAATTTTTATGTTTTATTTTCCCTAATTAAAGGGAATATCAATTGAAACTACTAATCGGAGTTGGTTTGCAATGCCCATCCTAATCAACTTAAGGAATTTGTAGCCCCATGTTGCGGCAACCTAACCATCTCCATTAGCAGATGGTTATCAGTGTTAAATGCAAAGAAATGTCATCGTAAAGTCGCATATTAACTTGTAAATCTCATATCATAGGATACTAGATCTTCTAGCTCATATCGAGTGAAATCATCGCAAGTTTGAATACAAAACACATGATATATTGTAAAACTCATCTACGTCCGTCAATTTCATGAAGTGAATTCACCCCTTAAGCCCCTTCATAGATCGTAGCACCTATCATTCAGATAAAATACATTGGATGATATCATCTAGGCATGTATATCAATTATATTGACGAAATGAACCATTACATACGTACTTATATAGACCAAAATTTCAAATCGTACCTTAAATATTGCAAATAAACTAAACAACTTGAGCTCATCCATCGATACCAGGAATCTATTAAAATTAAGATACATAGCTCTATATGCTTCGCAACATTCAAATAAAGCTCATAAGAGACCCATCCAAGCTTCAAAGCAACTATTGCTGTTGTCCACAAAAAAACGTGTCATGTTCCCATTAAAAGTACATTGCTTTTTCATGTAATGAATGACTGAACCCATGCGTTCATTGATTGTGCACGTTCATATGAGAACTACAATTCTACTTCAGAAAAATTATCAGTTTGAAGCCATCATACACAAGCAGAATCATCCTTTTGGTTTTGCGAACCGTCTTGAGTAAAAACAGTCTGGAGTGAGAGCGCCCCACGCATCCAACAGAATACAAACTCTGAAGTAATTCCTTTAAAAAAAAATGGTTACATGAACTCCAATAGACAAAGTAATATGCGAAATATAAGACAAATGGAGTACATTTGCCTCTTCCAGCAGCAAATACATGAAATATTAAATGATTGGTGACAGGCACTATTTCTTTCTCTTTGCCGAAGTAGTATGGTACTGAGGATGAAACCCTACAGCCTATATACATGGGCCGGCATTATAGGCTGCCACCATTAACACACAACAACAATAAACACAAGCCAAAAGCTGCTGCTGCTCGTGCTTTAATCGGCCAGCACACCACATCAACGGTTGAGCCTCCTAATAATTGATTTGTCACTGCGAACTTGAACGATTCATACCAATTATTACATAAGATTTTTCATTATAGTTTAAAATTTGACAAATATTTTAAATTTTGGCGGAAAATAAAAAAAAATACCTTTTGCTTTTACTTAAGTCCAAACAAACATGCCCTAAACTTTCATGAGCACACTTGACTATAAAAGAATATTGATTGTGCTTAATCAAAATTCAACAAGATAGGCTACAGATGATTATCTTTGTTGATATCCTATAGAAACGAACAGAGACAAGGGCCACCGGACACTTCATCAATCCATGATTCTAAACTATAGAACAGAAACACAATACAAAATAATGCATGATGTTAGTATAGAGTCTCATGCAACCAAAATAGAGGACCAAGCACTACAGTGATTAATAGTAAAAAAGATAAAAGAAAAATCAAAACAGTGATAAGAGGTTTGAATAGTTCATCTCCTCGTAAAGCTGCGAATACCTTGTTAGTTAATGCACGCCATCAGCCTTTCCCGATCCGGGGTGCTGCGAAGCTCTCCCATCGGAAGCTTGAGGCTGATGGCCTTGCATTATACTAACAGCATGATCTTGAAGAACTAAGTATGACAATACCTTGAAAATGCGCTACCAAAACTTAAAGGCACACAAGTTCGCCATTAACATCGCCTCCTTTTGATTAATTGGGGGTTGTTAGTATCTCCACTAAAGTAGCAATTTATGCACTGTCTGAACTAGAAAGAAAGGGGGAATAGCTAATAAGAGTAAAGTTTTTTTTCCTGTTGATGGATCTAGAATTGCACAATTTGCATTTTCTTGATGGGGAGTACCAAATTTTCCTCCCAAAAGGATGCACAATGGGTAGAGGTTGTGTGTCCAGCAATACACCATAAAGAATACCCTCATGTAGCAATCCAACTTTGCCAAACTTGATTATGAACAGAGACGCATCAAAAGACGGGGAGAAACGTGATATTAGTCATCTTAACAAATTGGTCAGTCTCGTGTGTCAAATTCAGCTAAAGACAAGGTAATGCCATCGTAGAGAGAGAGAGAGAGAGAGAGAGAGAGAGAGAGAGAGAGAGGGGTAAACCCTATGGGACTTGAGTCATCCTTCAAATTAGAAAGCTGAAGAATTCGTCCCCTCTGTGAAAAAGAGCCCGAAATGTAGGATCTCCCTCTCTCAAGAGTCTGTGAATAACTATCAGTGTTTTCAGTGCCACCTGTTAGAGCATGAAGAACTCAAGAACATTAGCAGGTTAATGAAATGTAACATCAAAAAACTGTATACAAAACGAAAATTCACATCAAACTAACTTCAAGACTTCATAAAGACATTGTGTCATTCATAATATACAAGTGAACACTCACTGTAATAGAATTCAAACTTCCAAAAGTACATGCTGACTGTTAAAAAATCAGCACTTGTGAAAGACGCAAATCAGTAGAGATAAGTAGGAAGGTTTTCCTTTACCGAGACTACCAGTAAATTAGAGATTAGCTCATCACAAAAAACATAAGTTCCTCATTGTAATACAAACTAATATAACCAGAAAAACTGCTTTGATCTCACTTTTAGTTAGTTCAATTTCTGCTTCTGCCCCTACATGAAAACCTACGTTAAGGTGAAACAATGCAAAAAAAAAATACTATACCACCCACCTTCACACCACAACTAATCTCCGGTTACACACCTCTCCTTCAAAACTTCACACCTGTAATCCACTTTCTTAACGCATGCTCACAAAGGGTTATTTCCTTTATGTTCAACAACTAACCCACACCATTTGCATCTCTTTCTATCAGCATCAGTGCCTCTTCTCAACATATCAGGCCCTCGTACGGTGCACAGAGAGATTACGAATAATAACACAAAAATAACATAAAAGTGACGACTATTTGAGGCAGCTCTTGTGGAAGATAAGAGTCACTGAGAGAACACAGGGTCATATCAACCGAAATTTCTGTAGAATGCTTT
The DNA here is from genome assembly GCA_014182385.1 of Eucalyptus viminalis. Lineage (NCBI taxonomy): Eukaryota > Viridiplantae > Streptophyta > Magnoliopsida > Myrtales > Myrtaceae > Eucalyptus > Eucalyptus viminalis. The sequence goes on along the minus strand of CM024527.1, from coordinate 35,877,984 downwards.
ATTCTTGCCGAATGAAGTACGGTATATATTCTTAACTTTTCTGAGGTCTCAATTACAAGAGTTAAAAAAGTTAACCAGCCAAGCTCGGGTTACGTCTAGATGCACACAGATGTTGCAAATAGATCTCATACAAAACCAAGCCCGAGCTAGACCAGTTCGACATCTTTCTCCCCACTCCTCCATCATGAAAGCTCGAATGCAAGAACGACTATGTACAATCCTTCAGTTGTGAAGGCAACACAAAGATCTCATGATGGATTATTCGCTCAAGGTGAATGTGAGTGTCGAACAACATAAGTTGCTGCTATTTAATTAAAAAAAAAATCCAAGCCTTATATTGATCGCTGCATTAAGATCACAAAGCCTAGGAAGAAGAAACGGCTACCATTTCAAGCTAGAACAAAACCTTCAAAGTGCAATACGATCCACCTCAAAAGCTACGCTCTCAAACTCTGTTCTCTCAATTAAAATCAATCTGAAGCCACGATCCAATACATTCGAGGTTTACATGTAAGTAAGTGCAGCAGTGGCATCATTAGCATCGGTGTCGGCGTAAGTTCATTACGTAGAATATACTACGTGCTGCGCTGCACAATGAGTAGTTATATACATAACCAATCAGGCTAAGTAACCGTAAAGAACGGTCGTTTTTCCAATCCAAACAACGCATAGATCCACGCCGAACCACATCGAACTAGACAGCATCCGATCCGAGCAAATACAAATTAAGGAACCGATCCGTACCGTCCAATTGTGCGTCTTGGTGAGCCTCCGGGAGAGGGCCTGGATACTGATGGCGACGTCAGCCCGCGGGCGAACCGCCGAGGTCGCAAAGGCAATCTCTCGCAATAAGACAAGAACCGCCAATCCACGATCATTTCACATCCCATCCACGCCACAAGCGCATCAAAACAGCAGCGGCAGCAGCGGGGGAGGAGAAAAACTCTAATATCGATCGATCGGAGGAGGAATACTCACCGCCGAGGTGCCTCTCCTTGGGCGGGCACTCGACGTGGTTCGTCGCTTTTACTATGGCCACATCCAATTCCTATCAAACACCAAAAAAAAAAAAAAAAAAAAAAAAAAAAAGGCGTAAAATCTCCCGAAATAGAAAATGAGGAGAAAAAACAAAGCGCGAAGGAGGAAGAAAGAGAGAGAGAGAGAGAGGGGGAGGGAGAACGGAATGGCTGATGGCCTGCATTGAGAACGAATTGAAAACGAACCTTCGGACGTACGGGAGTCGCCAATGGGCCGCCTATCGGTGGGGCTTGGGAAGGCGACGGCGTCGGCGGCGTCCGCGTTCGGGAGCGGGGAGGCGCTTCGTGGAGGAAAGAGAGAAAGAGCGAGCAGCGCGACCTTCGCTCGCGGAGAGGGAGGCCAAACGCGAGAGCACGTCGGCGTCGGGGTTGGCCGGCAAGGGCGCTCCGCAGAAAAGAGGGAGAAAGCGGAGCGCAGGTCGCGAGAGGGAGGCGAAGGGGCGTCGGCGTCGGCCGCGTAGGCGGAGGCGCAGGCGGAGAAGTCGGCCTCGGAGTTGGGGCGCGACGGGAGGCAACCGGCGGAGGGGCGTCGGCGTCGCGATTTGCTGGCAGAGAGGCGCGCCTTCGAGGACGAAAGAGAGATAAAGCCGACCAGAGGTCACGAGAGGGAGGCGTAGGCTGCGTCGGCGTCGGCGTCGGCGTCGGGGGCGACGGAGGTGGAGGGCCGTCGAAGGGGGGAGAGAGAGAGAGCAGAGCGAACTTTATGTTTTGCCCTGAACCGTCGCAATTTTGTTCTCCCTACCCGCAACGGAACGGAGAACGGGGAGAGAGAAAGAGAGGAGAGAGGAGAGCGGAGCGTCGAAGGTGCGAGAGGTGGGCCGGGGAGAGAGGAGAGAGAGAAGCTCCCGCGCGCTGGTTCGAAACGGAGAGGTGGACGACGTGGACTGACGGACGGACACGTGTCGCGCAATGAATGGTTCGAGCACGAATGACGTGGCACTTGTTAGGGTACCCAATATTTTCTCTGATTATGGCCGGATATGCGCGGAAGCCAAGGAATTAAACTTTTATAATTCATATATCACTTCTCTATTTTCATTGATCTTTTGCACAAATAATTTATTTATTAAACGTTGTGCTCTCTCTCCCCTTTTCACCGTTCCCAGATGCAGGCCCCATGTGCAAAGCATCGAAAGGAGGGTGTCACGCAAGACATGCGCGGAAGCAAAGGAATCAAACTTTCATAATTCATGCATTATTTCTCTATTTTCACTGCTCTTTTTGCACGAATAATTTATTTTATTAAACGCTGTTCTATCTCTACCCTCTTCTCCATGTGCAGTTGCAAGCCCCATGTGCAAAGCATCGAAAGTAGGGTGACTATGGCAGGACATACGCAGAAGCCAAGGAATCAAACTTTTATAATTCATGCGTTGCTTCTGTTTTTTCATTGCTCTTTTGTACAAGTAATTTATGTTGGACGCAAATTGCGCAATCCCAAGATCTCCATAATCAGAACAAGAACGTATTGAGTAGAAAGATTCACGCACCTGTTTTGGGATCCATCGAACATAAAACGGAAGCAGGAAAAAGGATTACCCACATATATCAAGGGGATCCACGCATCAAGTCCTTCTCCTCTATTGCCCTCCGTATCACTAGCTCAATGAAGCGGCCCCCCTCACGTGCAGCGTTAGGTAAACGCCCCTTATGTGAGGATACATGTGAGAATTAGGGTTAGAGGAGGGCTGGAAAGCACTATTTATAGAGTTTCCAACCAGTCCCTCTCATTACGGGCCGGCTCAACTCAGCCCACACTAGCCAGCCCATATTAGACTAATTAAGAAATCTTCTATCTCACCTTAGACCAACCCTGTTTTACGGTAACCGTAAAAACAGTAAATTACAATATTAATTAATTTAGTCCACATTAGGAAAAACTCTTACATTCTCCCACTTGGACTATATTAATTGAAATAAATACTGTATGTGCGCACATTTGGTCCAGTGATAATTCTTAATAGTCAATCCTATCCCATAAAGTCTTAAACACCGAATCATGGCGGTAACTACATGTATACACACAGAGCCTTCCATGGTCACGAATGTTCTCAACTTTATTGATATGGATTCAATATGGTAGTGTGGCAAATGGATAACATTTCTCATAGAGAGATCTCATTTGTCAGTCACCATTCTCTTAACTTTAGGCGTCACAAAAACTTTTGCCACTAGAGAATGCTTTATGGTTCCAATGAACCCACATATGTCTTGTCCTTATGGTTAACCTTTATTTATGTATCACAAGACATATGCACAAGGCTAATAACCGGATGCCCCTAGCCTTCACTCAAGGTTTATACAATCTCTTGAGACTTTATCAATATGTATTCAACATAATAATAACACATTCAAAAATATTTTATTGAATGCAAAAGTTGATACATATCAAACCGTTACAAAATGTAACGAATACAGATGAAACCCTTATTAGAGTAAAGCCAAAATAGCTCCCACTAAACAACAGCATCTCATGATGCTCCTAGGCCCATGTTAACAATATGTCACTCAAATATACACGAGCGTAGGCCTTTAGTTAGTGGATCTGCAATCACATCATCTGTGAAATATATACTATATTAAAACGTCACATTTATGTACTGTTTGCTTTTAGTAAAAAATTTTGACCACCATATATTTAGATCCCTTGAGACCTCTGTAGTAAATAAATAATACTACAAATTTGTTATCTTAATACAACCGTATGGATCTATCCATAAAGTTAAAACGATCAACTCCTTTAATGAGGTTCTGGAGCTTAAAAGCTCAAGTAACAGCCTAAAAGAATGTTATTAACACTGCTTACATAGTAGAAGATGACATAGAACTTTATTTATTGCACTTACTGCTAACATAAATATGTATTATGTTATTGATTGCATGTCATCAGAACAACCAGCAAAGTTTACATCTAAATACCCTACTAACTGCAAGAATAGACCATATTTATAAATTAGCATATAATCTCTTGTTTTCTTTAAGTATCTTTAAAATCTTCTTGGCAACAACCCAGTGATCACGTCATGGATTTGACTGATATCTTCCTAGAAGTCCCGTCACAAAGACGATATTTAGTCTAGTGCAAATTTGAGTATACATTATACTTTTAAGTGCTTGACACAAGGTACACCATTTAATTAGATTTTCTCAATATCTAAATAAGGACAATGTGATAGATTTAGTCCATCACCCTTAACAACAGGAGCAATTCCTGGCTTGCAATGATGTATATTGAATATTTACAATATACAATCAGCAAATGTCCTCCGAGAAAATCTAATATAATATGGCAAAAACAATCCTTACAGACCTCAGTACAAAGGATATAAGATGTCTTAAGGTCACAACTTGTAAGCAAAATATCATGTACATAAAGTATGAGAAAAAATAAATTTCCTCCCACTGACCTTGCAGTATATTGAATTACTTTGTTCCCAATTGAACAAAATAACAATACTATAAAACTTTAATAATATTGTCTGGAAACTTGGTTAAGACCATGAATTAGAACTTTTCAGTCTATACACAAGTTTACTTGAATCTGCTGCAAAATCATCCAGTTGCACAATATAAATTTTGTATCTATTTGGCATAACTTTATATCAAAATAAATTATTAATGCCACGTTCACTCTGAAAGAACATTTAAAGAAATAATTATTTCTTCACTATAAACAATCCACCCCTCTTTCAGAGTTAAAACGTTAGTTACAAATTTGGCTTTAAATTCCACAATCTTTGTTTGAAATTCTTTTAGTTTTGTACGCTAATTTGCAACTAATAAACTTGTGATCTTTAGACAAGTTAGTAAGTTTCCAAACATGTTTCATAGATTGTATATCGCATTTTATGGCATCTAATCACATACTTAATTGAGAATAAGAAACGACATTTATAAATATGTCATTACATCAACCATATAGTGGATATTGTAATCATGCTCTCACAAATAGACTATATAGTCTGATGGTATAACCGATCGTCTTTCCTTAACAAATCTCCTTAATAAAGCTGCAACCACTTCATTCTGCACTTGAGAGGTTTAAGAAATTTCATTATAAACTATATCAAGAATAGTACCTTAAACCTCAACAAGTTTAGTCTATGGTACAGGAGATTCCATAATTATCTGTATAGGTAAAGACAAAAACATAGTAACCTCCATCATACTATTATCTTTAATAATCTGAGAGCAGCTATCCTCTACAATTACGACAATATTTAGAAACTTTAGAGTATGTGATTCTATAATTCTTGTACCTTCTTTAGGGTCATAAAATCAATACCCATTTTGTATATGAAAAAATTGATTTCATAATATCAGCCCACAAAAAACCAGATAAATTAGTCTTACTAATTATACTCATCACCATGTTCAATATGGTGCATTTATGCCTTTCGCCCAAATCTTTTTGTCAGAATTTTCAGGTATAGTAATTAAATTACCACCCCAGAATCTATCAAGTATTTGACAAATGACCCTTTAAGCTATTACGCATTGTCATACTTGCCAAAATACTCATTGCCATTGTTAAACCTGACAACATTTTTAATCATATACGAGATGTATATGTCATTAGGATTTAAACACAATTTTTGCAAATGTGTCATAATTTCAATATCAGACAAGACATAATTTCAAGCAACTAAGGCTTCCTTCATCTTATAGTAGTGCAGTCCGCAGGCAAACCTCTTTTCAAGTGTTCCAGAATGGAACGCTTCATGGACAATAAGCAAATTCAATTGCTCTTTTCTCAAGCAACAAATCATATGTCCACAACTTAAAATTTGAAGCAGCAAAAAACTTCAATGATGACGGAATTACCATTTACAGAAAAGGTGACTGAAAAACAAGCAATATATAATTAGCATCATGTGAGCATTGTGTAACTTGATGTACAAGTACACATCTAGAGAGTTACATGCAAAATCACATAATCACCTTTGGGCAGAATACATGACATGCCATTATACGCTCCCCACATGATAAGGGTTATGAGAATATGTTCCAATTCTTCGTAAATTCATCACCTTTGGGCATATGAATCACTAGAATCAGTCACTCCTCCACCACACTATCATGTATCCCTCCATGAACTAATACACAATCACCTCCTTTAGGAGTATGATTACGCATTAGACCAGGAGACATCCCAATCATCATACGAGACCGAAATTTCTCAAACTCAATCAAGCGTGCCACTTTGGCGGTCACTACTCAATTGAATCATTGAAATTCTCTCATACCAAGGATATAAACTTTACTCCTCACATACACCATATACATGTTATTTTAACTTTAGTGATAGGGGCAGCATATCACCAAAATCACATATTATGCTAATTATATTGCTTTATTCATTAATAAAAATTAATCATACATACATATATATATATATATATATGTATATATATATATATATATAGCGAACCTGTTTTGACAGATTCTAATGAGATAATTGATTACGGTAACACAAGAAACTTCTCATAACGAGAGAATAAAACATCTCTTATGCACCCCGATTACATATTACCGTAACAACATAAAAAGAATGCTGATCTAAAATATCTCTCACAAATTAACATCAATAGTAATACATGGTACACCAAATCAACAAGCACTATTGCTCATGAGTTTCATACGGCAAAACATGACTCCAAGGCCAACATCTAATTTATTAGCCAATTTTAAGCAACAAATTATCATTGTAATCAACCAGTGACCTATTAATTGAGTCAAACCAGAGAACCAAATATCTAAAATTTAACAGTAGATACTATTGTTCTGCGTAAAAATATTGCCATACTCCTTTACCATAAAAATATTCAACTTGATAGACATTAACAAGTGACCAGATGAGTTCATGTACAATATGCAGTAATTTAATTGACATGCATTACCCACATACAACGAGATATGTTAATCGGTACAATCAATTTGGTCACGAGTTCTTAAGACGTCTATCATTCAAAGATTACCAGCGTGTAAAAGAGTATGCATGAGCAATAAAAATTTCATGACTTTTACTATTTCTCATTATCTCAAGATATATTCAATTACTATCTCATAATGATTGAATCTCATTAAGCCAGCTTCAGTTCACAATAAAGTTTAATTTTTATTGATGAATCACACATTTATAATGATTATGTTATAATATACCTATAACCCAACACTTATATTTCCAAAATCACAGAAAATATAAGAAAAATACGCAAAAATACACGTATTTAGGGTTCCGTATATATTTTCACATCAATAAAATCATCAAACATATAAAATAAATATACCAAGAGATAGGAAATCACCGTATAAGTCCAACGCCGCCAGAAACTCGCCGAACGGAGCCTCCACGCGCCTGCACGCGCCTCCTGAGCGCGCGGCGCGTGGATCACACGCGCGGCGCGTGTTCGACGCGCAGGAGGCGCGTGTCAGCGCGTGGGGGCGCGTGCAACATTCTCCGGCGACGTGCCGCCCATGGTTTTCTTTGTCTCGTCGAGCCCAGTCCGAATATATAATTTAATTTAATTTTTATTGAACAAAAGTCTCGAAAATCGCAAATTAGGGCAAGATCCGCACTAATTAGGGCTAATTCGTACAAATTAGGGCAAAATCAATTGCGTTCAAATTCTAAGATTATGGAGGCTCTGATACCACATGTTGGACGCAAATTGCGCAATCCCAAGATCTCCATAATTAGAACAAGAACGTAATTGAGTAGAAAGTTTAACGCACTTTTGTTTTGGGATCCATCGAACATAAAAAGCGAACGAAAAAGGATTTACCCACATATATCGATGGGATCCACGCGTCAAGTCCTTCTCCTACATTGCCTCCGTATCACTAGGTTCAATGAGGCGGCCCCCTCACGTGCGGCGTTAGGTAAACGCCCCTTATGTGATGATACATGTGAGAATTAGGGTTAGAGGAGAGACTTGAAGACTATTTATAGAGTTTCAACCGGTCCCTCTCATTACGGCCAGGCTCAACTCGGCCCACACTAGCCAAAGCCCATATTAGACTAATTAAGAAATCTTCTATCTCACCTTAGACCAACCCTGTTTTACGGTAGCCGTAAAAACAATAAATTACAATATCAATTAATTTAGTCCACATTAGGAAAAACTCTTACAATTTATTTATTAGAAGTTACTCTACATCTACCCTCTTCTCCATGCGCTGTTGCAGGCCCAATGCGCAAAGCATCGAAAGAGGGGTGACTGTGGCAGGACATGCGCCAAAGCCGAGGAATCAAACCTTTATAAGTTATATATCACTTCTCTATTTTCATTGTTCTTTTACACAAACAATTTATTTATTACCCTCCCTCCCTCCCTCCCTCCCTATATATTGCTTTTTAATTTTCTTTTTACTATTTTAATTATGAGATAATTGCACTACAAATCCTAAAACTCATCGAAAATACTATTATCAAATTGATACAATCAAATCATTTCGTTAACACCGTTAGTATTTTTGACGAAAAATGCCGACAAGTCATTTTTTGAATAATATATGTCTCCTATGTAGTATTTTTTTAAATCTTATTTAAATTATATTTAAAAACTAAAAAAAAAAAAAGCTAAAAATTTATTTAAAAACAATAACAAAGGTTAGAGAGAGAGAGAGAGAGAGAGAGAGAGGGGCAAGCCTCACCAATGAGGCGTTGACCATCTACCGCTAGAGGGCCAACGAGGTATTGCCATATATAGGCGAACCTTGCTAGTGCAAGCAAGGCCTCACCCTCACCTGAGCTTAGCTAGAGTTGCCAACCCTCACATGGGGCCGATAAGGCCTTGCCTACGATTAGTGACCTTTGCCAATATCATCGACAGTAGTGCTCGCCGCACCGACAAGGCCTTGCCCTTCTTCTTTTCCAATTCTGTTTTTTAAATTAAATTTTAGCATAAATAAACTTTTAGATTAAAAAATAAATTTTTTATATTTTTATTTTTAAATTTAATGTAAATTAGATATGGAAAAGAAACTAATAAAAATACCATATAGAAAAATAAATTAAGTAAAAAATGGCACACAAGTATTTTCCGTTAGATAAATTGATAGTGTTAATAGAAGGATCTAATTACATCAAGTAGACAAGTTTTTAATATTTGATTGTATTTTTTAAAAGTTTTAGAACTCAATTATACTTTCGCAAGAAGTTTTAAGACTTAGTACACCTATACACATTACATTATTCATGTTCCTTCTTATATTCAATGTGGAATATAGATAAATGCCTACTATATTTTGGAAGGATGGTGGTTAGAGCCCATCATACAAAATTTCATACTCCAATGGGCGGAATTGTCCTTAAAAACTATGTTTGCACTCTTCAAACGATTAATCTTATTTTCTCATCTTTTTCAATAGATTCCCAATCATTATCATCATTATTCATGTTATCTAATATATTTTCAACAATCTTAAGGATAACTACCTTATGGATTCCCAAACTGGAATTGCCGATGCTACTACCTTTGTTGGAATTAAATGAGGACTCGGAGATGGTGAAGGACAACTATTGCAAATTCATGGGTGGTTATCATGGGACATTACTGAGCATCTGTACAAAAGAGCTTTTGGTTGTTTTGATAAGGTTATTGAGGACAAGTAAAATCGTTTCTTAGGGCTTCGATACCTATGTTTGTTTTTTGCTTTGATTTCAGTGATGGTGTGTTTGATTTAGTGTAGAGTTTTAGGTTTTAAGGGTATGTCCGAATCTACGATATGTATGCACTTCTCTTTTTCTCATGGCAAGCTTGAAATAAACCCTTTTAGGGCTTGTTTGTTAAATTTCTGTTCCTCGGAACAAAAATTTATGTTCTTTTGTTTTAGGGAACGAAAAAAGAATAGAAACATGTTTGGTAAAATTTCTGTTCTTGAAAAGAAAAAAACTATTTTTTTTTTGTTCCCGAAAATAGATTTGGAATAGAAACACAAAGTAGAAAAAAGTAACTTCATGTTCCCGGGAACAATTTTTTCTTTTCTCTTTTTTTTTCTTCTTTTTTTTCTTCTCTTTTCTTTTCTTCTTCTTCCTTTTGTCTGGTCGCTGGCCTCAGCCATGGCCGATGACTGGCCAACGAGGGCCAGTGACCTCGCTAGAGAGTCACCGGCCCCCAGCGATGCCGAGCCATGGCGAGGCTACCTAAGCCTTGTCATGGCCAACAAGCCTCGCCGAGCCACCGCTAGGTTGGCGTCACCTAGTGGTGGCCCAGCCAGGCCAAGCCTCGCCGATGGCAGGGCGAGGCTCACTTGGCCACTAAAGCCACCAACGAGACTCGGCCTCGCTTAGATCTAGCGAGGCCGAGCCTCGTAGTGGCCAGGCGAGGCTCCAGCAAGCTAGCAGTGGCCGGCGATCGGCCACAAAGGAGGAAAAAGAAGAAAAAAGAAAGAAAAAAAAGGAAAAATATAATAAAAATATAATAAAAATATTTTTTTAAAATAAACAACAAAATTATACAATTTTACCAAACATATTTCTATCCTTGGAACAAACATTTTTTTGCAGTTACCAAGCGCGTTCTTATACTCATAAATTATTCCTGGGAACATAAATAAATAAAAAAAATCATCTCTAATAAAAAATTATTCTCCGGAACAAAATTGTTACCAAATGCGCCCTAAGTGTTCCAATTTGAGAGAAATTATGTTGCCTTGTTTGAGAAAATAGATTGTACGGGAAAAAAATCAATGTAGTGTGAGATTCGTTGCGATTTGATTAGTTTATGACTGAAAAGTGTTCATTTGGGGAAGTTGAAGCAATTTAAATGAAGTTTCTTCACCATTTTGACAAAACTAGAAACTTTAGTTGGCGGAGACTGGAAGGTGTGACCTTAATGGAGCCGATACCTGGCTTAGCCAATGTGCCTGGGAGATTTTGTATTGGTTTATTTTATCTTTGTATATTACTTAAATTGATCAAATCACTTTGACCAAATCTACGGGTTTAACCGTTTGAACCTCATTCTGGTCATCGAACATTTTGATCTCCAGTGCCATTTTTAAAACATTGCTTGAAAACTTTTCTGCTGCTGGACCTTCTTGGTGCCCAACAGTAGTCTTTTCTCTTACCTATTAAAAGAAAAGAAAGAAATTATCTGCCCCAGTGCCTTTCTCACGATTATGGTTTTTCCAGTGATACACGTGACTACATAAGTGAAGACTTTCTTTTCTTTGTTTGTTGCCAAATGGCTTAGAGGATTTATGTTGCCGATCCTTCCTTGTGAAAAGAAGGCTTAAAGTGTCGTTACCGCTATTGCTATCGTTATTTGTTAGCTAAATGACCCATGGCTATCTAGTTTTGATTACTTTTTGGCATTTTATTTATTAGAGAAGTATATTTCCTGGTTACTCACAATTGTCGGAAGAGACTTTCTAATGTACAGTAAAGTTATTAGGCACACGTAGAAAAGATGCATTGCAAGTATTTGTATGAGCTTACCGGCTTTTCTTATCTTTATTGAAAAATAAGCAATAAATACTTTGTTGCACCCATTATTGAAATTATTGTGTGTTGTGCACGCTCGTTTGTGCTTTAAACTTTAAATTGGCATTTTCATGCATCCACTCACATGCTTACAAGTTATAAGGGTGTCTCTATGCAAGCGGATTCGTAAGTTGTGCAGTCCCTAGTGTTATGAAGTGCTTGAGACATAACCTTCACCTTTCAAGTTTTTGTTCTCACACATACTCAACATATGACCCTTGAGGCAGAATGTTACTCCTGCTTAGAAGTTGCTGAATTTCTTGTCATAATCGCTTTTCAAGCCTTGAATTGGTCGAATTCATGATTACACGAGCTGTTCATGGTTTGAATATATTTGATAGGTGCTAATGCTTGCTGTCCGTATTCAATTTCGTCCAAATAATGAGGGTTTGGTCTCATTTGGATATTATTTTGGTAATATAAGCAAATATATTCACGTAGGAGGAAGTCGGGTGGAATTTATATTGCTCCTTTGCTGAATATTTGTATTTCCATAGCCTGAATACGTAAATTTTGATTTAGAAATACATTGGCTACGATGTTCTTGGATTGACCTTTCATGTTATTTGAGGAACCATAATTTATGGTATCATACATAGTGGATTTTTCACGGTATTAAAAGGATACAATGATGTTAAATGAATCCCAAATTCAAATAAGATAAAAATCCATTATAAGATATGTGTCCACCATTGGTGGAGATGCTGTAACTCAGAAATGCGTCAAATAAAATTATGGAGAAATGACATTCCTAATAAACCAAAAGTCAACTTGCTTGAACTAGGTGATATGATGATGTAATTGCTGCGATCATTCCCAAGTCAATATTGTGACAATGCGAAAGAATGAGTAGTAGACTCAAATGCTACTAGGCATATATTTAAAAACATAATGCTTAATCTTTCTATGCCATAGTAGGGAAGGAGACGACAATATTTATTATTTTTTTGGGTAATTTGAGAATTACTCAAGTTCTTGGGAAAAAGAATATTTTTCTTAAACTCATATTCGAAAATGAGGCTGAATAGTTGAGAAATTTCTTAGCATACGTTCCTTTGTGAATAAAATCGACACCTTCCATGTCTGAGCATTGTGATTGCTAATTGGTAATAGCCATTCAAAAGAATGAAACTTTTAATAATAAAAATTGATACATCTGGTTGAGATATGATGTGATAAAGCAATTGCTTAAAGATGGAATTATGTCTATTGATTAAGTAAAGTCATAAGTGAATTTCGCCTATCCTCTTACTATACATTGAGAGGAACGAGACAAGCTAGTCGAAGAAAATCAACAATGATGGTAACTCAACCTATGTGATTGGCGATCCCATAAATTATGTTCGTATGAGAAATAACATGTCACTTGTCGATCTAATAATGCACTATTATAATTTTTGTCCATCTTAAGGTGAAAATAGTGTAAGACTATAATGAAAAAAGGCTAAGCTAAGTTCTTAATGAATTTCATAGCTGTTAGTGGTGGTGTATTATACTACAGAGTACACTTGATGGAATAACATATATAAATGTGGAGTGAGGCCACTCCAATGAGAATCATAGGCAATAATGTCTAGAGCACTTATGAATGAGCCAAGCATGCCCATGGCCTATTAGTGCAAAACCGTGTTGAACAACATACCTTGTGGGAGTGTAATGTAATTGGTGAAAATTATAATTCACAAAAGGAAATTTTTGGTTTATACAATTTTCAAACTTCACCAATAATTTCATGCATTATATTTCATTCCTTCTAGGGCTGGTTCATAATCTAACAAGTATCAGTTTTGATGCATTAAGCTTCAATAACCCAGCATTATTCTATTTTTTTCTTTTCAAAACTTTTTGAAATATATGGGAGATTGTTAGATATTTTGACAATTTCGAAAAATTAGATAGTAAAGGATTTGATAAAAGTTATGACTGCCAAGAGAGCCATCATGTTGTAAAGGTTTTGCAACATCAACATGACGACTTTATCATGGATTTATAATGGTTTCATCACATTTGATTTATGTCTTCATAAACTCTTCATTATTTTATAACGACTATATAACGTCATCATTTCAATAATTACCAATTGATTTATGACGGTTTCTTAACGGCTCTTTTGTTTGAATATAAATTTGAAACCACAATCCCTAGAGACTTTCCGAATTAAAAATAGAATATTTTTCCATTCTTTCATTTTTTTTTTCTTTTTGTCTAGGTTATACACATAACGTTAATCCCATTCCTTCTAATTTTTAGTGCGGAATATAGAAGAATGTCTCTTATATCTTGATAGGATAATTGCTAGAGCCCATCACACCAAGTTTCTTACTCCGAAATGGCAGAATTATCCTTAAGATTGGTGCTTGCACACCTCAAACGGTTAATATTATTTTTCCATCATTTTCAATAGATTTCCAATTATTATTATTATTATTATTATTATTATTATTATTATTATTATTATTATTATTATTATTATTATTATTCATGTTATTAAATATTTTTCCAACAGTAACAGGACACCAACATACTCTACTGGAGAGAAACTAAACACAACCAAACATCAGAGCCATAAGACTTTTGCATCAATTGTCTAGATTCTAATCCGTATATGACATGAAAACTCACTGTTGAAATTCCAACAACTTGTTCACGTCCTTCTATTATATAATAGATCAGCTGGGGCGATCAGAGGTGATTGCGGTGGCGACGGTGGTCACTGGGAAGCAGGCCGTAAAATGTGAGGAATTTTGTGAATTGTGTTTTTCGGTGGGATTTCCAACAGTTACAACATAATTAGCATGTTTCGTGGTTTAATGTTTAGCGAAAGGCAAGGCAACCTGCGCGTGCATAATGACCCAAGTTTCAGTTTCGTAAGCATGAACAACTTAAAGCCTCTAGTAAGACTGTCCGACTGTTGCATTGCAAGATTCGACCATCGTAGAGAATCAGATGTCCTCTGGGCAATTGATCCAATCGCGTTAAGCTGAATGAGGCTGTCTGTGGGGATGGGAGAAGCCCGTTAGAATTTAGAACAACTCCTAAACCTGCCATCCTTACAATGGCAAGACTCGTGAACGGTCCAGGTTTCCTACCAGAAGCAAAAGCCCATAAAAGAAGCACTTTAGGGCGTTTGGTTGAACTTTGAGGAAATGTCGTTGGAAGAATGCTGTGAATTCTTTGAGGTAAATGAGTTTTGAAACTTTAGACTATTTGGTAAATTATAACTGAAAAATGCTTTAGGGAAATGCAAAACTGTTTGGTAAATATATATTTGAAAAGCCATTTTATGTGATCAAATTAAGTTTTTTTAATTTTAGCATTTTTAAAATTGCAAAAAGAAACAATGACTATATAACATGTTACATTTTCATGTTAAGAATAATGTAAAAAATATATATTAGTAAATTTATTTAAAAATTATATTAAAAGAATTTGATTATAGATTAGATGCAAAGCTCAACTTTTGGCCTAGGGTTCTTTTAGGTTTGTTTGCAACTTTGAATAATTTTTTAATTATTGTAGTATTAATCATCTTCGTTAATTAATGATCATTCTAGTGTATTGATAAAAAGTTGGGCTATTGATTGTCAAAATATAAAAATGACAAAAAAAAAGAAGAAGAAGGTGAACCCAACATTTGCAAAGGGTTTTTTATTATTTTTAAAAAATAAAAATAAAATCGGTGAAACTCCGTCGCCGATCAACGGCGATTGGGGTGTGGGGAAGATGATTGGTTTTAAAAATAAAAAGTCAACGGATGAATAGTAGAGGTAGACTTACATTTCTGAAATGTTGAAAGCCTAAAGCAGGACCCCACTTTGGGCTTTCAACATTTTAAAACCAACATTTGGCCAATAACACCTCAAATGCTGAATTGAACACTAATTTTTTTCAATAGGCTTTCGGTGAAAGCCCATTGGGAATCTGAACTAAACGGGACCTTAATAGCCTTACCTAGTCCTAAGCTTCAACTCAAACAGGTCTCGAGTCTAAAATCAAGAAAGGATTTTGATGAACGGCCTAAGTTTCTATTATTTTCTTCTCTCCTTTTCCTTTTCCTTTCCTTTTCTTTTTGTCTTTTTTTTTTTTACTTTCTCTATTTTTTTTCCTTCCCCAACTATTAGAAAAAGGAAAAAAGAAAGAGGATGCGCAATGCGGAGAAGTATTTGAGATGAGGTTGCTGAATTTTCAGCAAATGGTTACTAATCACGAAAAGTAGCCAGAGAAAGAATTGCAAAAGGAAGAAGAAAGAAAAAGAAATACAAAGAAAAGGAAAAGATAGAAGGAAAAGAAAATAACGAATAGAGAACAGAAAAAAAAAAGAGAGAAATGAAGAAAGTACAAGAAAAAAAGGAAAGAACCCAGGCTTGCTGGTCCCCTAACAAATGGCCAATTTGAGAGAGTGCACTTTTAAGATGGCGCGAGGAGGTAGACTAATCGAAGCATGTGAAAGCTAATTTAGACATCACTTGGTCGCTAAATCCAAAAGCAAATATATCGTAAATAGTTTTTTTGTCTCTAGCTCAAAAAAAAAAAAATTTGTCTCTCCCAAGCTCAAATAAGATATGCTTATATTTAATTAGGAGAATAGCGAGAGTACCTAACTAAAACCTACGATCAACTAAATATTTTTCAAACGTGGATAAATTAATAATTCCAGTTAATTACACCCTAGAAAAACAGGGTGTCAAAATATATTTGTTTATGGAGGAAGTATAGGAATTATGTTGAAATGGAGCCCATTATATACAAGGTACATGCTCTTTCAGGGCACTCTCCTCACTATAAATCGCATGCATTTCATGATACATTTCAGGCTTATCGTAATAAGATGCATTCTAGTTCAAGTCGACTGTACCCTCCTCACTATAAATTGCATGCATTTTCACAGTACAATGCAGGCTTACCGTAACAAGATGCGTCCTAGTTCGAGTCAAGCGCGCACTCCTTAAAGTTGAAGTGGATACTTCTTAGAATCAATTGAATGCTCGTTATGGTCATTAGTGTGCTCTTTCTAGCATTGGGACAAGAATGGTGCCTCTTTCAATAGGAACATGCCCGTAAGCGGGTCGACATGAGCTTCCGTGATGTTCTCAATGTTTTGCCCACGTGATTAGGGAACCATTTAGAAACTTCGTGTTCACTTCCTATTGTTGTGGGAGCCAATAAATTCAAACTAGCAGCTGTGTCCAGTTGTGTACGGTACGAGCATTTTGAGATAGAGAGGAGATTTTTTCCGTTATTTTTATCATTGGTCAAAATCCAGAATCAGTTCCCGATTGAAATTCCCAACTCCATGCGTCTAGGACTTCATCCCTAGGGTGAAAATTGAAGCAGAGGCCATCTTTCTTGCTGGCAACCTCACAACCCATCCTAGAGCTCCCAAACATCATCAATGGAAGTGATTGCAAGTTAGCCATTGATGCTGTGCTCTGCCCTCTTGCGCCTTGTCTTTGGGAGATTCAGCTCCTGGCCTATGCTCTGTTCTAACTTCCAAGGAAAGGCCAGGATTGAATGTAACCTGGTCCTACTTAAGTTCTTTTTTACCAGACATTTTATTCTTAACTCAAGTTTAAAAATATTGGAAATCTATTACATAGAATTCTCGACAGAAAATTGCTAATCGAGTTCTTGGTCTACTTTGGTGGAAGAGAAAACATGCATATAAAGAGGCTCATGAATCATTTAAGACATGTTTATATTTAAGCCAAAGAGTCATTTATCTTACATTTTGCTTTCAAAATTGCCCCTACAATTACACTTTCCATTTAGTGAATAACCATCAATTTTTTTATGCACAACCACCATTTTTTTTCCCAATCTTACTCTTCCATCTATATATTTGAGCCGAAATTGTCATCTGTTTCATTTTTTATACTTTTCAGTCACAATTTCCATTTACTATGTTTCCATGCATGACCACCATTTTGTTTCACAATCTCACTTCTGATGAGTGTTCATATTGGTCTAATGCTACAAAGTTTTCAACCCATATCCATACATTTAGTGAGTGCTCTCTCATTTTTTAAATGATACCACTAAATAAATTTAACAAATATAGTTTAAACATCATCTCATAAGCAATTGTGCTCACGCGTGAGCACTAATATTGTAAGTATACGACACTTCATGATAACTCCTATTGGGTCAAGCACAAGCCTATTTTACATAAGTCCCTACTCCATAAAAAGACGGAGTGACTTAATTGATGATTTTGGATTTAAAAGGCCATTCATATATTAGCACTATCAAGAATGTGTTTATTCACATCCTATGTCTATGTTACAATTTATTTAAGATGTATATTATGCTCCCTCCCCCCCACAAGTGCTGAGTCTGAATCCTCATTGCAGAACATTTCGGACTTGTTCCGAAGCAAGTTGGGAGACACTCCTATCTCCTCAAAGAGTTTACTTGTCGTAACCGATACAAGAGAGAAAAGATGGTCACCGTCATTTGCAGCCTTATAAAACCAGCACGATAGGTCAATCCCATTTACTCCATTGCACCCGACAATTGAATTTACATGATTGTCTCGATTATATGACACATCAATTATATTTGTCTATACATATATTTTTTTTTGTTTGGTTTGGTGGAAAGATGATGCCCAAATCGATTTTTGCGACCTCAAGGAAACATGACGACTCTCATTGAACTCCAGGCAAGCGCCTCTCCCTCTCTCGGCAACAAAGGCGGCGACCACCATCGCCTGAGCACGGCAAGAGCCGCTGGGCCTTAGATACCTCAGCCCGGAAAGCGCTGGACTGCCGGCCTACCTGGGCCGGCATTTTCGTTTTCGCAGCATTTTCCGTTTTTGACTTTTTCGTATTTTCCCTTCCCATCAGAATTTTGCATTGATGCAGAATGTCTACATCCTTGTTTTCATGCATATTTCAATCTCAAAAAGACCAACATAAAAAAATAAAAAAAGTACACGTGAAAGATTTAATTGACCGAGAAAAAAAAAAAAAAAAAACCTTAAATCTAATCGAATAGTTGGCAAATATATATTGGAACCTTCGCTGGAATCTCACGACGGAATCAAGAATCAAAACTCCCCCACCGCCTCCTCCTCTTTCGGCCGTCAACTTCAACCCCTCCGCCCCCCTCTCTCTCTCTCTCTCTCTAACCCTAGCCTCCCCCTCTCTCTCTCTCTCTACCGGGTGTTCCGTTCGCCATGTCGACCTTCGGTCCGAGCTCCGGCGACCCGGAGGAGGGCCGGAAGACCCGTCCCTACAACCCGTACCAGGACCTCCACGTCCCGATCAAGAACCTCTACGACCTCCCCACCTCCCCGGAGTACCTCTTCCACGAGGAGGCCCTCAAGCCCCACCGCTCCTGGGGCGAGAACCTCCAGTACTACACCGGCTCCGGGTACCTCGCCGGCGCCCTCGCCGGCGGCGCCCGGGGCACCCTCGACGGGCTCAGGTCCGCCGAACCCGGCGACTCCCTCAAGCTCCGCGTCAACCGCGTCCTCAACTCCGGGGGCCAGGCCGGCCGGCGGCTCGGGAACTCGCTCGGGATCGTCGGGCTGATCTTCGCCGGCCTCGAGAGCGGGCTGGTCCACTGGAGGGGCACCGACGACTTGTTGAATAGCGTCGCCGCCGGGTTGGGCACGGGTATGCGATTGTATTGATGATTCGCGTTCTCATTCCTGTTTCGTTTTCTTTCTTTCTTTCTTTCCTTCCGTACCTTAAAGTTTGAATTTTTGGTTGCGAAGCTTGTGTTATATAGTTACCCAGTCGATTTTAGAACTGTTGAATCGGGTTGTCATTACGGAGGTCTTGTATTGGTGATGATTTGTGGCGTGAGTGACGGGTTTTGTCCGGTGGCGTGGTGTTGTCTGTGGCAGTAGTGAATGAAATGAAGAAAATTGGCGTGTTGTAGAAGGAGGGTTATGATGAAAAACTCAGAATTACAATTGCGTGAGAGAAGATTATTGCCCTTGGAAGACGGCACTCGCAGCACCTGAGATAGGGGAAGGTTGAAATGCTTTTGGTCATTAGATAGCGTAGTGGGTGTGCTGTCTTTGAGTTTAGCGAAAGTTTAACGAGCTATGTAAACGTCATGAGCCAGCAATTGAAAAATGTAGAAAGCTAGTTCTTAGGCACCCTAGTCGTGGAAGCTGAAGAATTAAATCCTTGTGTTATATCAAAAAGGGAGCATGTGTTTTGAGTGAAATATGTATATTATATCCCATCACTGGAAAGTTGCCTTCTGTAAGAGTGTAACTCTAAGATACTTTCACTAATCATCTCATTGAATATAATTAGTGGTGAAACAGAGTTTGACATTTTTTTTTCTGGTTCTGTGATCTGTGCACATGACTTCGTTTTTGGTAGCCTTAGTCTTTGAATTGGCATTATTAGTAATCCCAATCACTTGTGGTGAATTCCATGCGATTGAAATTGTACCAAGATAGATCCTTTTTGAGCTTATTCTAGCACATTTATTTGACGTACTTTTTTTTTATTTTTAAACTTGTACTTGACATGCTTTGACAAGAAGGCTTTAAGAATCAGAATTAATAAGTTGGATACCTAACTTTATGACATTAATTGATTAAACGTATTAAATGTCACGAATATTTTTTATTCCTAAGTGAGTGAAAGTATTGATTATGCATATAACGAGAGCAATCGGTGTATTAGAAAGTGCTATATTTCATTATTTAGTTGTTTATCATGTGCCCTTGGGGCACCTTTTAGCAAAAGCCATATTATTCTGCAAATTGAATGACTCAAATGATTGCTTTAAAGTGCTCTGCAACCCCAATTAACTAATCAACTAGACCTGACCAGTATGTGGTGTGTGTGTAATGTACCAAAGTGGTGACAAGTGGTATGCACCTTTCCAATTCCTAAGTCTGCACACTGCAATTCATGGTACACCCCACTTTCTTGTTAACTATGAAAAGATAGCCTTTATAATTACATTGGTGTTAAGAGGATGAAATTCGTTCATCTGAGATCAGGAAATCATTACTTGTTTAGAGAGATTCAAATACGTAATCACTTGTTTATTGGCATGGCTTAGTTCATCTCTTCACTTACATTGATGATCCTGGTATTTTATGGAATTTTTTTGTGCTCAAGTGCTATGTTTTTCTCATTTTTGCAACGTCATGAGATGGTGGAATTGGTTGTTTGTGACAGGTGCACTTTATAAGGCGGCAGCAGGGCCAAGATCAGCAGCAATTGCGGGGGCGATCGGAGGGATTGCAGCAGCAGCAGCAGTCGCTGGGAAGCAGGCAGTGAAAAGATATGTGCCAATATGAGACGTGAGGAATTTGGCGAATTGTGTCCAAATTATGTTTTACTGGTTGGATTTGCAACAGTTAAATTCATAAAATCGCTGGTTACATGGTGTATGTATCCAATCTGCTGACTTGACCATTCATTGATGGTGCTCACTAATCAATGGAAATTTTGGTAACTTGATTGTGACTTTGAATTGTATACTTGTTCAGTTGTCTTGAATAAATAAAAATTGAAGTAAGCATCCCAGATGCATATTCTTTTGGTCTTGTGCCATGAATTCAATTTCAAGAGGGTATGGATTGTTGATAAAAATGTTCTTTGGTATTTCATATGCAAGTTGGTTTACCTTTTCGATCCTTGAGACATTGTTCAGATGGATTTGGCAATGGTCTTGTCCCTCCCTTTAGCAGAAACTGGTCCTGTAATTGTCTTCAGATGATTACTTTAGAGTGCTCTTCTGTCATGTTATTTCAGCTGCCAATATGATTTGAGTCTTATTCCTTGGGAAGGTGCATTTCTGGCCATATTGAAGAGCTTGCAAGGGAACCGGATAATTCATACATGTCTTTGGAAATTACTGTTTTTGCCCTTTCTTTAACGCTTATTGTAAGCAAGGCATATTTCTGGCAATATTGAAGAACTTGCAGCTGAACTATCTCTAGAATTTTCTTTCTTAAGGATGTGGAGAAAAGAGCTTGTGATGATCCATTCGTCGAAAGCTACTTAACTTCTCTGGTTTTTGTGTAAATTCTCAGATGTGCAGTGTAATTTGGACTACCTTCCATGATGCATCATACGGTACTACCAAATGAGAATGCACTGCGAATGCATCCCCCTCTTAGTCAGCATTGCTTTCAATTTTTCCAAAACTCAACACGACTCAACACGAGTCAGAATTGACACGACCGACACAATAGCCAATACATGGAACCGATTATTGGACGCACTACACGCTCAAAGGCTGAATATATGGTGATCCTTTGGATCATGTGGGCTCTGCATAAGACTTTCATGATATCCAACCTATCGTTATCCAGGTGCATGTTACAATTGCTAGTTACATAGGATGGTTTCTCCGCATGCACTAGAAGCACATGGAGCTTGGGTAGGCCGCTGCAATGTACTTCGCCACAGGAACTTTGCTCAGCTGATGTCATACTTTTAGCGGCCTAATGGTTTGTTGCATAGGCTGCTTCTTGACAACTCGTCTGCCAAAATGGGGTTTACACCACCAGCTACAACTCCTTTGAGACTTCAAGCCCAAATCCAACTCTTAACAAATCTTGCTACTAAATAATGGAACTCCATGAAAATTGCAGTCAAGGCGTAGCTCTTAATGGGTTGCTTTATTAATTCACTTTGACAATAAAGCACCGTCATGCAATCTAGATGACACTGAATAGATGATTCGTCCTCAATAAGAATGGCTTCTGTCAGCCGACCATTCCAAGAAAGGCAAAGAACTGTTTTAATCATGTTTAATTTCAATCTTTATGAAAAACCACCGCATTCTAAGGGAGCATTCTGAACAAATTTTAGTAATACAGTCTGCTTGCTGCTCACCACTCTGCATCTGCGGCCACCAGTTCCTGCTTTTGCTGAGAAAGCTGCAAGTTCAAATTTGCTGGGATGTCAAGAATTCCATTCACATAGCTTGGACTTCATTACTCCACGAGCACGCCGTGCATCGTACACTTATATGGTTCCACTTAATCAAGTGGCATTTGCTATCTTCAATCCTCCATCACACTTCTGCAACCATAGTGGCCCACTGGGGACAAACAAACCGCTGGTTGAGGATACCCACATCAAAGAGAAGTCCTGCATCGGGATGCCAAAAACTATCAATAGACATAAACACGTTCAACCGCTAATTTTCCCCAAACTTGCCTCTTTGTTTGTTAAATCAACAAAAGGAGAATAACCAGATTCTGAAACTTTTTACTTTAAGCAAAAATGTATCATATATAACTTCAAAATTTAAAGCCAAAATATGAAAATTTACCTGTTTCTGCCAATTTCTTCATTCATGATTGGCTAGACATCATGAAGAATCATGGAACAGTTTGAGATGTCAAGTTTGCGACGATGAACATGTTTCCTGGTTTAATGTTTTGTGAAAAGCAACCTGCAAAAGCATAATGACCCAAATTTCAGATTGTGTGCATGAACAATGAATAGCCTCCAGTAAGACTATCCAACTCTCATATTGCAAGATTCACCCATCACTTTCAACACTAACGAAAATGTCAGAGAATCAGATCCATTCTGAGCTATTGATCCTACAGGTGAGCTAATGAGAGAGGCTGTTTGTGGGTATGGGAGAAGCCCATTAGAAGTTGAAACAGCTAATAAACCTGCCAACTGCTGAAGTTTCCTACCAGTAACAACAGAACCAATTAATAGAGCACTCCAGTAGCCTCGCCTAAACTTCTATGAAAGTATCAGTATCAGGAATGTTGATTTCAGACAGGATTCCCTATAATCAATAAAGGATTTTGATGTACAGGCCTAAATATGTGAATTATTTTTTTTTTTGTATCATGCATATATGGCGACATCTCTATCAAACTCAAGTAGATAACAATGCTTTCTCAAGATGCTGGACGTCAAGCTGTAATTTTCTTACTTTACCATACTTCTTTCCTAATATTTGTCTATTTCAATTTGCACACTCTGCTCGTTTCCTTGGGTCTCTGCATAATCTCTGGGCATAAGGACTGCACTTTATTTCATCTTAAGTGAATCTTCTTTGAGGAATCCAAAAGAGCATGAAGAACTTTTAATGGCAAACTTACAGATGTTGATGTCTTCAGCAGCTCTCTTATGGCCATTGTTGCATAGGAAGATGATGGAAGCGTGAAAGCCAGCTTTAAAGCCATATGAATTTCATCTCTGTCAGAGATGCTAGCATTCACACTGTTCTCACATGTCGACGAGATCACAGAATCTAAGGGATCATTCTCTTTGTTTCCATTGACGAAGTCATTCCCTTTGACAAACTCATTCCCTTCAACTAACCTGAGAGGCTTGGATTTGGTAATTTTATCTAAATCAGTCTCAGCCAGTGGTACACTATAATCACTGTATCTTAGCATCTCCCTGCAGTAGCAGAAAACACTGTTGCTGAGAGAAAACAATTTCAGAACTTTTATATCCAACTAACAAGATATTTGAGAAAGACGGGCAGAAAGTAACAGGAAAAGCCAAGCCACACCATTCATAGTCCATTGGTTTCTGAAAAACCCGCCTGTAACCTCCTGTCATACTGGTTATAGAGAATTCCCTATGACACAACAAAATAAACTGGATCAGTGTGTAGCCCAACGGCAGAAACTACTCTTTAAGGAGATATTCGGTAGTTAGTGAGGAAGACATTTAGACAGGAAGTATTAAGAGGTTTAGCCAATAAAAAAGTAATGAGAAATTTACTTGACATTGTGCACGCTCTCTGTCAAGCTGATGGAGTCCTGCAGGAGACATTGTTTAAGGACAGAAACAAAACAAACAACTGTTAGAGAATATCCAGAAATACAGAAGAAACTTTACAGACATTGTCCTAAGCCAAGTTCTCTTTAGAAGTATTTTCTCCCACTATAATCAATAATTTTCTCCTACAGAAAAATAAATGAGCAACCATCATGCAGTTAAATTTTTGGCCCCACTTTAGGTCTCCTAAGTCCCTCAAGCTGTAAGGGCCACTCTCATATCTGACTCGATCACACAACCATCCTAAATGTGCTTCTGAAACTCTAGCACAACAGCAGGAACTCTGTGCTTTACATGCTTAAAGTGCTCCATCAGCCAAAAATACTTCCACTAATGTGAACTTGCGGTCTGAGGGGTCATATGGTAACTTGAACACTATCTCCCAAAGCTAGGGATTGCCAACATGCAGCTTTTACCAAGTGTGTGATGGGGGCTAGGCGTAAGCTGCAGGTCCTCAGGCCCCAAGAATTTTTAATATTCACACTTAAATTCCACATATGATAGGATACAAACAAAATGAATTGAATCATGCTCGTTAAATTCCCAAGAAGCACCTGACCTTCTTTGCCAAATCGTGATAAATGTCTGCAACATCATTATTTGGGTATATTACTCTTGAACTGCCATAGAGAAGGATTGACAATGTCAGATGAAATAGAAGTTGAATATTCTACTTTTTTCATGCCTCAGAACTTACAATGCGGGGTGTATTATACAAGTCTTCCCTTACCCAGGCATAGGCAGGACAATATCATCAAATGAATATCTCCCCGAAGCAATATCCTCTGAAGTCAAAACCTGTAAAAAGTTCAGGAGCCCTCATTTTCAATCTCACGCCTAATGCTTAGCTACATATTTCAGTATCCAATTCGTATTGGCAACAATAGCCAAAACTGAAAAAAAAGTGGGCATTTTTAGATACAGGTGCATTTTACTTTAATGAATATGGGTTGGCGACCCCTTAATTCCTTTGATACCACTCCATCCAACCATCCAATTATCAGAAAGGCTGCACATCGGCAGACAGTCATGAAAGGAAAAGAACATTGGTCTGACCTTAACAGGAGAATGACCTGCTGGAAGATCCATTCCAGACGTCTCATCCAAATGAACGTGATCAAAGGCATCGGAAGAGTCATCATTTCCACATTCTGAAACAACTTCTGCCACATTCTCATCATCATGTTCTTGATGATGTACCATGTCCCCAACCACAACTTGATCTGATCCTGCCATGAGATGAAAAATAGATCAAACTTATTGTTCTGAACCTAAGGATCCTAAAAGAAAACCTAGACATGTCTTTTTGATGCAGTACTTAGCATACCATACTTCTGCACCCTCGCACTTGCTGCATGGTTCCACAGATAACTCTGATAACTATGTACATACCTGGGGAGAAAGTCCAGTTAGCAACTGAGACACCTAACATAAGAAACCGCCAGGAAGAAATATTTAATCCCTCATGCTCGACCATAAGATGGTGCTTTCTTGAAAGAGTTCTTTACATGTTTTAAGGGGCATTCAGAAAATGCACCATTCCTAGTTGTAATGATCATCAAGGACAACCATGAAAACAGATTTGAAGTTACACAAAAGATTGTTGATGATGGAAAACATTGGAAAAGGTGCTTCGAGCATCTAACAGTGGCGATTGACGTATAAGCTCAATAATGTGGGCTCAAGTAAAGATAAAAATTGAATGCCTAAATGAAGGCATTCAAGTAGAGCATATCTTTTATCTTGTAAGTAGCTGCCAGACTAGACCTCAGACAGAGAAACATATGTTTCACTAACTACTTAGTACTTACATCATTCTCAAAGTCCTAGGTATAGCTTTTAATGCCTGCAAGTAGTTCCCAGGAAACTTTTTAAAGGACTGGAGCTGCAAAAGGCCAAAAAGCATGATCATGCAGCATCATCATTAGACGAAAGGATGCAAAAATACCAACATAATAATTACAGAAAATGATGATCAGATGGTGCTGGTAGAGGACGGGGGAAATTATAGGGAAGAAAATTAGTTAAAAGAATTATAGAGGACACAAAATTGCCAAGCTGGAGAAAAGAATTGAACAAAGGAGCAGTTGGCACAGCAAGATCAACTGCATGAGCAATTGCAAGTAAAAAACTTACTGCAGCCCTTTCAGCAACCAGATGACGGGGCATTCGCCTCAAAGTTCCGTCAATGTCTTTACTCTCCTTATAATACTCCCTTGCAATTGCTATCACATCTTTTTGTATCTAGACTATATTAAGGGGAACAGTTGTGCCTTACCAGGGAAAAAAGAAATAATTAGCCCTCTGAGCTCATGCAATGAACTAACAAAACATCCTCTCTCCATAAGATAACTAAAAACATCATCAGGATATCCCCCTCCCTCGGATCAAGAATCATGCTCACAGCAGTTTTCCACTCTCCTCGAAGTAATGCTGCTCCAATATTGTGAGTGGGCACAGAACCACTTCCAAAGCGCTGGTAAAGATAAGAAAAGTCGAATGCATTAATCACCTAGCCCGACAAAATTACTTTAGCAAATATGAAGAGATGCGCCACATAGCAATAACTTCATTTGCCAATTTAATATGGAAAATAACTAACCTTCAGTTTTGGTTAAATTATCATGTAATGTCGATATTGATAAATTGATTCAAGTTAGTAGAGCCACAATGACATGCTGCACCTCATTATAGGCAGGAAAGCCTGCCCAAATTCAACCCAATCTGCTCTGAGCAGGACCCGGAGTAAGTCATAGATTTGGTCAAGATCAAAGCTGGTCAAGTCCATTTCACCTTGGCAAGCTATCTAACCTATGATGTGGCACCACATATCATTATGAGCTGTTTTAGCTTTCTTATTACATGCAAATTAGCATTTCTCTTCAACCCGATAGACAAAAGTTTAAGAAATTCAAGTTAATATATATGGTTGTAACTTCTAAATCCAACAAATGATTGGAGATTACTGTAGACGGTTAGGACATCAAAGTAATTTTCAAAACTGCAAAGGTTGTCGTGTTATTATAACAAAACTTCAAGGGCGCATAGTTATCTACCTTTCACATCCCTAAATCACATAATTCACTGACCGAAACTATTGTCCCTTAAAGAACATTTTAGTGCTTGAGGTCACTACAAACATTTAGCATAGCCAGCCATTCTCAGGAAGTTGAAATGCACATGGGTTGCTCTGGTAGGAATGAAACATATGACCAGATGTAAACAAGACAGTTGCTCAAACAGAACCGGGTCAAGAATTATGGCAAGTTTACTCAATTAGTATTCTCAATAAATTACTAGTTTTATATCCAAAATTTCAATTTTGTTCTATAGCAGAAAGAATACCAGATCTATTTTACTACTCACAAACGTGTGATCATTAACAACGGACATAAGGGCATATGCAGCCAATATTCTTGAACTAGGTGATCTACCATTTCTGCAATGGTGAATTGACAAGCCCTGAATGGCCAAGGTAGTACAACCTACACCATCTGTGCTCGTGAAGGTCTTAATGGACATGAACATGATGTTCTTGCTAGGACAAGAATATTTCAATTAGATTTTGCACTACCCATAAAAAAAAATTCAATCAATTCCCTTGTCACTGTCAGGCAAATTTGAAGTCATGGAACCGTTTGCAATGTCTGCACATGACCTAGATACAGTTAAACCAGCGAACTTTACAAAATCATCATGTAAAGTAACAAGTGGAGATACTCAATGCATTCTCTTTGCATATCCAGAGATTTTACCATCTTGGAATCCATTCCATAGGTTTTAGCAAGTTGTTTGATTTTAGGTACTATAGTCTATCTCTTTGCAATTAACCCCTTTCAGAAGGTTGTATGACGCATACTGAATGTCACAGATGTCCCGTCCATAAAATTTATTCCCATCAATTTACTGAAGTCTTGTCTATCTCCCTTTGGGTGCTCTCATCAACTTTCAGGTCCAAACTGCATGTACTTCTTTCTACAATTTCCTTCTTAAGTCACTGCTATGCCAGAAAGTCATGATTGTCCTTCACCATAACCAGTTGTAAGATCCAGAGGGTTTGCTCATAACAAGAAACTTTCATCTAGCAATGTGAATTTAAGGCAAAATCTGAATAGAAGCTCATATTCTCGCAGGACCATGGAAATGAGGCCTGCTCAATGCATATGAGAGACAACGAATGTGAAAGGTCAAATTTGTCTCAGATACAACTTCTCCAATGACTTTATCGTGTGCATGATTTCGAATATATCTTATGAGTTAGAAGGAAAAAGGACCAGCAATATATAGTACATTCTCGTGACAAAAATAGGGAAGGAAAATATGCCAAATATGAAGGATACAATCAGATGAGCTAAGTGATAGAGATAATAATAGTCTAGAAAATACCTGCAAGCCAAAGTAGTTAATGAACCCCCGCTTTCCTAAAGCATCTGCAGCTGCTTTGATGGTATGCTCTGAATCTGCAGTAACGCCGCTATGAAGAAATGCATGTTGTATTAGCATAGACTTAGACTATGATTAATGCAACCACGCATAAAAGTGACATCAGTCCTACCGTAGTGTGACTGTAAATCTATTTCCCAAGAGCTGCCCTAAAACAAGTCCATCCTTCACATAGCTGAAATGGAGCGGCTAAAGTGTTGGATATGTCATGTATATATATCCAAGACAAAAGCAGAACGTAAATAACATTAGCCTCACCAGAAGTCACCCACTTTAATACCGATCAGCTTTTCATTCAGAGATGCTAATTTACTTGCATATTGCTTGAATACAGTAACCTGCAAATGCAAAAAGAAACCTAGCTCTGAATTTTGAACTCTGTCCCATGTCTTCATGGAAACCGGATGGAATAACATATCTAGAAGTACAATCATGCATAAGACAATGAATTGCTTGAAGAACAAGCAGTTAAATCACTACACTCAATCTTATTTTGGAACTAGAGACATTGCCTTGCCCATCCATTTCAGGGATTTTATAATTATTGAAACGGAAAGACTGCTGGAGGCAAAGTGAGAGCTTTGAGAGCTTTTTCATGTAGCATGTGTGGGAAATACTAAACCTCTCAATTAACAACAAGCACAATATTTTTTAAATGATCAAAAGAATGGAAGATTCCATTGAAGTCAGGTAGCTGTAGTTGATTTACAATAATTGTTCTGTGTTAATGCTAGTACAAAATTAGTTTACAAAGTCAATAGATCATTTATAAGACTATCTGAACAACAACCACAATCAATATGGGGCCTGATAAAATAAGGTAGATTGACAGTGATTTAAAAGACCTTGTTTGGTTCGTCCCAGTACTCTGAATATGATAATTACGTAACAAGATGCCAAAAATATAATGCCACGCCTTCAGGAGATTTAATCACAGATAAAGGAACAGGTGAAGGTTGCAATACAATAGGAACTAACAGGCACAGCACTTCCACGCTTTAAAAGTCAAAAACAAGTAAATATAGCATCATTCAAATTGTTCAAGAGAAAAAAAAAAAAAATTGTTCAAGAACTTCCCATTAAGAGTGCCAAAGAAATAGGCAAAGGAGAGACTTATTTTTTCCATTCACAATTCCAGTATCATTTAAAAATCCAGGCAGAGAGAAGAAAACAACTAGTGGTCTAGTAAATAATAAGTCTATTTGAAAATCATTTGCAAAATGAAGGAGATGCACTGCT
The DNA here is from genome assembly GCA_014182385.1 of Eucalyptus viminalis. NCBI lineage: Eukaryota > Viridiplantae > Streptophyta > Magnoliopsida > Myrtales > Myrtaceae > Eucalyptus > Eucalyptus viminalis. Next base: position 35,848,027 of record CM024527.1, on the reverse strand, counting down.
GTAGGATATGGTAATAAATAGAACCAACCTGACCTAACAGGTCTTTCCTATAACTTGGAAATTTCAAATTTCAAGCTCCAAAAGCAAGCATGAATGGGTACCTTGAGAGAACAAAAATAATGATAGTTTTCACAGGTTGAAGATATCATTCTATTGTGGGGAAGAGGTACATGAAGTACATCAATGTGCTATTCAAAATTTTTTTTTCAGAATTGATGAAAGTGAGACCCCAAGAATTAAATACCTTGGAATTTCAAGCCAAGACAGTCATTAACGTCCAGTATTACAAGAGTATATCAATTATGATTATTGCAGCTAATTATTTTTCAACATTTATATACAAATTTACAGTTATATTCAGTGTTACTTTCACAAAAGCTTTCAGAAATCCTCCCTGAAGTGGAAAACTGCAACAACATGAATCAAGAATTCCACATGTTCATATAACAGTACATGACACTGAGGATGACTTACGTCTCATATTTTCATCTTTTTAGGGCACTTCTTGGAGATTTTTTAGTCATCTAGATCTCCTAATATTTTAAATGGAGATGACTTACCATTTGAAGGAAGGCCACATGCAATTTTTTAGCCACGACATAGCAGAGACACTATGATGATTGAAGTTGCTTTCAAATGACAATATAGATAAAAAATCAAATAAGGTAGAAGCATGCCTAGTATTGATTACCCTTTGAGTTGAAACAGCTCGCTTGTCCTTGGTGCCCGCAAACCCAAATGATCTTGACTGAGAAATGAGAAGATGGATCATCTTAATGGGAATGGACTCAAATAATATGCTCTTGATTTTCACTAGACCTTGGCAAAAGACTGTTTTGATGATATAGGAACTTCCTTGGTGAGCATAGATTTTCAGTTGCATAATCACACATGCCATGCATTATAAATCCCGGGAGAACAGAATCTGTCAGCAATGAGGCTTAGTCCACTTTTTCCAACGAAAATGATGCTACATACAAAAAAAAATCTTTTTCCAGTATAAAATCACAAGCTACCTGAATGCCCAGCATCTTTCCTATAACACCCAAGGCCTCCTGTGTATCCTTATTTTCCTTGTAAAGATGAAACCTGCATAACAGCGATCCTTAGTAGCTATCTAAGTTGTTCATGAGAAAATTAAAGAACGGCTAAATGATGTCGACTGGCAAAGAAACATGACAGCTGATTCCAAGGTATCAAAGAAATATTACCCACACAAGTCTTGTTGAAGTCTAGGTCATAAATTAGAGCATCTAAAACAGAAGTGTTGTCGCATCCTCACTTTATAAAGGACAAACAGCATTAGCTGTGTTCCATCCTGAACATATCCCTAACCTGTTATTACTTCATTGATCTACACTACCTGCCCTCACCTCTTCCACGTGCAAATGCAATTTTTCTAATGACTATTTAAATCACTTACATATTGCTTGAAGAAAATTACTGTCAATTATAGTGACAGATCACACCAACAGCTTCTACTAGTTTGATACTAACATCATCCCATAAATTTCATAAGTTCAGATCTTCATTGTTCTTTTTTTCATTAACCATAATGGAGACAGCCTGCTGGCAAAATCACCCTGAACATAATATACCATTAATCTTGACTGATTTTATTTTCTCACCCATCTCCTGAGCATCTACTAAAATGCAGATGCACACCTCCAGATCTTCATTGTTCTTTTCTTTTAGGTCTTGACAATTACATCAAAGCTTATGGAACGTCTAATTGGTAGTAAAACACGGTCATGAACACAAATTGTTGGAAAAATGCAATTGCAGCTAAACATCCAGTATTACCTAAGGAACTTCCCAACATGTTCAGGCCAGCTACTTGAACCTCTGCTATCAAAAGGCTTACCACCTCTTTCTTTCCGCTTCTTTGACATTTTACCCTTGGACTGACCTCCAGAACTTACTCTCACCCGAATGCACTTTGTCGAGGCATCTGGACCATCAATCGTGTCGGTAACAAGAAATTTGAATTTCTCTTTGAAATAATTATGAATTGCCTGGAACGTGCAATAAGAATTACATCATTTGATATTGCTGTAGTCAATAATCATATAATATTAGCTAATGCTGAACCAAAACATCCGAGATTGTGATCAATAAGCTCGGAAAGACCTAAATTAACTGAGCTGAGGACCCCGATTAATGGAAATACGCATTGAGAAAAGTGAGTCATCAATAACAAGAAAGATTGGTATGAAGCAGAACGTTTGTGACATCTGACTTGCCAAATTCACCTCAACCAGAAGAGCATTTGAATTTCCTCTGCTCAGAACATCAACCAGACAACTATATAAGGCTTAATTTTTCAGTTGTTGTAGAACATAAAGCAGACATAGTTTCACAATTTACCCAAACCAGGCAATAAGATACCTTGCTTAAACAAAAAATAAAATATAAAAAATCCACCAAAGTGCGAGCAGCACACCGTGCGATGAATTTTGTCGCTATTTGGCGAAAGAACTATAGGCGAGGGGCTCTCTTCAGCACCAGCCGTAATTAGCGCAATTAAACTTTGGAGCAGGTCGGCATCAGAGTCCCCAGCAAGACTCCTAAAAGATTCGATCTCCGCGTCGTAACTTCTGTTCAGCTGATCGGAAGCATTCGTCTCGTTCTCCACCGCGACATGAACCGGCTGTAAAAAGCCACATCATCTTCAGACCTTCACGACAATTTATAACAAGAACACACACATAAAAAAAACCAAGCTTCACCCATGATTTTACCTCAGGCGGGGCCTCCAATGTGGTCAGACGAACAACATTCCCCTCCAAATCCACCTCATTGACAATGAAATCCGCATACCTGCACAAAGCCCCACGCAGCATACGAAGAAGTCAGCAAAAAGGAAAGGGCTTTCGACGACACGCGACATCCAGGAGACCAAATGCGCGAAACCCAGAAGTTATACACCAATGGGCACGCGATTTCGCTTCGTTTCCATGGCCGAAACGACTCTGCGTTTCGCGAATTGGAACGGAGAAGAAACCGAGCATGGTACGAGCGCGGGTGAGCTGGGCTTTACTGGACCTTTGCTTGAGGATGCCGCGAAAGCCGGGGAGGTCGGAGATGTAGCAGGCGATGCCGACGTCGGATTCTTCCGGGGTTTTCATCGCCATGGTTGTGGGATGGTGGAGCTCTGGCGTGGCCTGCAACGACCGGTGGAGTAGGGTTTTAGAGCTGACGGATTGTTCAAACCCCAGAGTGAATTTTCTTGGTGAAATGTAGAGCTCGACTTTGAATTTTTGGATTTTATGAATTTAATTAAATCGCTCGACCAAAAAAAAGATTAATTAAATTTTTGGAGCGGGGGACTGTAATTTGTCTTGTCTTTCTCTTTTTATATTTAACTTAATATAAACTTTATCCGCAGCACTTGAAAGTTTCATGATTTATAACTGTAATTTTTCATAATTTTCTTAAATTAAATAATTTTTAAAATTTTAAAAAGTAAAATATATTGTTTTTTATGTAAACATAAAGAGCGTATTTAAACTTTGAACTTTGGATATTATGAAATTAGAAAAAATTCTTTTTTATCCCATAACAGTTACCTATAAACATCACTTTTCTCCTTGATAAAGTGTACTTTAGCTCCAACATCGCATGGATTCACTTAACATAATCAATTTACAAAAAATCTAGTATCTTTATTTTAAGGATGGGCATCAACTATATCTTTCAAACGTTGTACTTGATCTAATTCATTCATGTTCGCCTATCAACTCAATTTACGAGAGGTCACATAAACTAAATCAATAGATTTAAAATAGACCTTATTTATGAATTGGCCCACCAAAAGGAAAAATAGGTGGGCCTAAACTAGAAATTAAATTATAGGTCCAACCCATCTAGACCTACTAGCACAATCAATTTCATATAGGAATTTAAAAATACCTAAGCATTAACAAGCTTGGATAGGAAACTTTAGAATGTAAAGTTGATTTATCTAGATCCACCAAATGACAAGACTAATATAGAGATAACCACGAGATTAATTTAAATATTTTCTCAACAATGACCAATTGAATCCTTAACATTTTAATTTTGTAAACTAAACTCTTAATGTAATGATTTGATCAAGTAAATCCTTGATATTTGAAGAGGTTGCGCTAGAGTTCCAAGGAGGCCTTTGTTGTTTTCTCACATGATGAATGCGATTCCTCTCGATTTCCCTCCCTCCTATTTGAGATCATATTACAATGCTTCGTGTTCTAGATAATAAGACGCCATTCCATTAAATTTAGAAAGTAGTATCTTTAATTTGTGCCAATTGCATTTTCGTGTTTGCTCAATCTAGCCTTTTAATTACCATACGAGGGCATTTGGAGGAAGTTTCTCGAACAAGATTGTTTTCTAATAGAAAGTGTTGCGTGTTATTTGCCAAAAAAATGCACTATAACATTGAAAAAGGCCAACTACACATGCCATAAGATTCTTTTGACTTCAAGAACCTCTTAATGACAATTTAAAGATATTTTTTTATCTGCTATTTTAAGACTTGATTGTGCCTTTTTTTGATCCAATAGATCTATATATAATGTCGGAAGACTCAATTGATCGACGGTCAAAACATTAAAAGAAGGCCTTTGATTAACAAAAATCGAAATGCCGTGGGCCTTAATCTACGAACCAACACAAAAGTTGAGGACTGATTTGCAAGTAAAGGAAGATGCGAATATCGGATTCGCAGGTCGTCGTAGTCGTGTAGTGCTCCACTGTTCCCTCGCACTCTCTCTCTCTACAGATCCAAAAGGCCGTCTAGAGAGAGAAAGCCCACCGCCCTCGTCGCATACCCTGATAAAGTTCCAAACTTGGCGGAAGAGAAGATCGGATCGCGAGGCGCCGGCTGCTTCCGAATTCGAGCCTGAAGAGAGAGATGGTGACGAAATCGGAGGAGGACCAGCTGAACAGGCTCGAGGCCCAGGTGGACAACGCGGGCGGCGGCGCGTGGGAGTACCTCTGCCTCGTCCGCAAGCTCAAGGTGCGACGGCCCGACAAGGTCTTGAAGCACGGGCTGGCGATCCTGAACGATTCCAAGAAGCGGTCGGCTCTCGGGACCGAAGGTGGGTCTTCGAGATCTTTTGTTTTTCGATTGAATTTCGATGGAAATTCAGCTTCTTGCTCAGTTTCACTCGGTATTGATGTTAGCTGGCGACGAATTGTGCACGATTCTTGATAATTTGTCGTGTGATTGGGTGATCTTCTTGGGTGGGGCGATTACTTCTCAAAGTTGCGAAATTGTTGGATGAGAATTAGTGGGCTCGTCGCGTTACCCTTCTTTTTCCTTCGTTTCTGAGATCACAAGAGCTGCTCAATTCTTCCCTTTTGTAGCCAGTTTTTCTATGGGAGTTTTGCTGGGGAATTGGGCCGTGCAAGTCTTTTTTTAGCGAGTTGACTAAGTGAAGATAAACCTCGGGAATGAGGATGTTTCCCCAGTTTGTTTAGCATAGTGCTCTCATTTTATCTGGTCAAAAGGTGAAATTTTTAAAATTTTCAAAAGGCTTTTTCACCGGGCTAATCTTAGCCCTTATAATGCAGGTAAGTTTTTGGACTTATTTTGTTTTAATCCTTTCCGGCACGATGTGAGTCAATGACATGCCATAGGACACTCCAGAGCTCATTTGGGGTGGACATGACGAATGAAAATTGTTGTAGTTAATGATCTCTCAAATTGCTGTTGCATATTCATGTCCTTGTAGCCTGTGAAAGGATGCCAAGAGAGTTGACTACTAATATTATGGGCTTAGTCAAAAGTGCAAGGTGCAACAAATGGAAACTGCAGTTCAACACTGCAGTTTATCCTCCCTATCTAGTTTTACTAGCTAATATGGCTTTGTTACTTTTGAAGATCACGTCACGCATTCGTATATAATAGGAATAAAATACTTTAGCACAACTATAAATCAGTGTAGAAGTCTTCTATGTTTGGGAAGAAAACAAAAAATGCTCAGTATTAGCTCCGTAATGCTGTAGACTTTGGCTTAGCATCACTGAATTTTAAAGAAACTCTCTAGCTTCTGCACCTGCTCAGTTGCTATGGTTCTACCTTCTTCCTTTGGACAGCTTCCTCACAGCTCTTAATTGTTTATTAAGAAAGCTAAGATTGAAAAGAATGCCGAAAGTTGACTAGCTATCTTGGTTTATGGTAACTCACCTATGATCAAGTCTGATTTTGACAGTTTGATTGATCATTCCTCTATCTTTCAATGAGAGGCATCTGCTGGTAATTTTTATTTAGTTACTTTTTTGTCCTAGAGTTGTATTTGGTGAAATATATAGTTTTATTGCCCAAAAGTATTCCTGCCTTTTTTTCCTTGTTCTGATTCATATACACCATACTTTTAAATGTAATATGCTATTGTTATTGTAGAATGGACTCTGTGCGAGCAAGTGGCAGTTGCAGCAATGGACTGCCAATCCCTAGATGTTGCAAAGGTAGAAATTCTCTCTTTTTCATGGATCAATGTGTATTCCTCCTTCACCTTAGCCTCTGGTTTATTATTGAAGGATTTGTTTTAAGTATCACTTGCTTGTGAAGGTTATTTCTGTTCATAATGTTGTGTTTAAGATCTTTACATGTTAAAATATGTACTTATATTACTTTTTATTTTTTTTTTAAACTGTGAACCGATGAACTTATTTTTTAGTTAAGCCAGAATCAACTTGCTGCTTGAACTTCAGTTTTTTAAATTAAATTTGCCTTCTCATGTTTCTTACAATCAAATTTCATTGATTGTATGTAATAATGAACAAGAATATCCTTATGTTACTTTAGGAAATTTTCTTCTTTTTAAAATTGATGTGGTGTTGCCCAACAATTCTGCAGGACTGTATCAAGGTTTTGCGTAAAAGGTTTCCAGACAGTAAACGAGTGGGTAAGTTGGACTAATCCATAGACTAGTTGATTTGTAATTCCGGAAAGTGTGGATCAAAATTCCGACGAAGTTGATCTTCTTACCCCATAGAGACTATCATCAGAGCCTTAGTAAATGTTTCCTGCCCCCAACGGGAGCTGCATGTCAGGTCACAGTGGTGTGTGTGAGCCAATTGTATCCTTGCATGCTTTCTTTCATCTGACTCTTTGTGATTCAAGAATTGCTAAATATTCTCCTTCTAATGATGCAAAAGTTTCAGTTAAGCTCTTTTTGACATAGAAAAGCCTTTCTACCAACAATGTTAGAGGTGTGGGGTTGTAGAATGACAGCTTGGGTGTTGCTATTGTTTTATTGGGGGGACTGCTGGGTGTTATCTAATTAGAGTTCTCGGATAAATCTTTTGGAATATGTTTCTTTCATAAAGCTGTGCAAATTGTCATCTAACCAATTAGTGAGAGTTTAGCATGAGATATTCAAGTGTGAATGAGATGAATGGGAACTCTTGAGTTATTTAAGCAGTTGATCTCATGAATTGGATGGAGGGGTGAAAAGAGAGGAAACAAATTCCCAAGTATATGAAAAATTATGTTGAGGCAAATTGATAAATTTTCTTGTTGTAAAATTTGAAATTTTTAAAGAGTGGAAGTGCATGTGTGCGTGTGTGCGTGAGAGAAGGCTAGTTAAGAAAAAGGGAGAAGAGAAGAATTGTAATGAATTATCAAAACAATGGAGAAATAATATTGAACCAACCATTTTCGACACACTGCATAGGAACTTGGAAGTGGTAACACCACTTTAATGTTGCTTGACATGTCCAGCCCAATGAGGCTAGCTCGATGAGATGGCTATCTTTATGCCTTGGTGTACAGCTGTGGTTCATCTATGTATGTCTGGAAGTGGCCTTAGCCTATGAGATTGATGAGGATGTTGATGAGTAACGATGTCTCTATTGAAACTATCTGCCTGATGTGTGTCATCTTTGCATTGATGATGAAATAAGGATGACATGTTTCCTTCATGACAAGGCATATCTCATTGTTACTTCATCTGACGTGATTGAGAACAAGTTCACACTATTTGCTCATTTTGTTATTTTAAATTCGTGATGTATGAGCTGTTTTGCAGGGAGGCTTGAGGGTATGTTGCTTGAAGCTAAGGGGCTTTGGGCAGAGGCTGAAAAAGCTTACTCAAGTTTTCTTGAGGATAGCCCTTTGGATCAAGTAAGTGTTGGCTCTTTTTCGTCACAGATACTGCCATCCATTGAAGATTAATGAAATAATCTGCTTTCTGACTTATATTTGAAATAGCTAAGTCATATGCTTCTATGCCTGAATACTTTTCTCCCATGAAGGTAATACACAAACGGAGGGTTGCTTTGGCAAAAGCCCAAGGCAATATCACTACCGCCATAGAGTGTCTCAACAAATATCTTGATACGTAAGACTATAACCTATATATTGTTTGTAAAATCTGGGGTGGCTTAATGTGACTTCACTTTTCTCTAATTCCCTTTTTCAATAGATTCATGGCAGATCATGATGCTTGGAGAGAACTCGCGGAGATATACGTCTCCTTGCAGATGTAAGCTTTTTCTATATTGCCTCAGAAGATAATAAGGAGGCTACGTTCGTATGTATTATGCTTTGAATTCCCATGCTGAACCGTACTTTTTTCGTGCCTTCATTAGGTATAAGCAGGCAGCATTCTGCTATGAGGAGCTAATCTTATCTCAACCAACAAATCCGTTACATCACCTAGCCTATGCTGATGTGAGAGACAGTTATCCTTTTATTTACTTTCTGAATAATATCTGTAATTGAAAGTGGGATGGGTGAAGCAAACTTGGTATGATGTAGTATATTTTATGTGCAAACCCTTGTACAACACCAAACCGGAATACTTGCTTGAGGATATTCTCATTTCAATCAATATCTAAATTAAGTAGTTCCTGAGTAGAGATTTACTAGGACACTTTTATGAAGATGTATCTTGTAATGCCAAACTCTTTTCCTACATTGAGATCTACAATTTGAACCTTTCAATAAGTACCTTGTTTCAGTTTTGATGCTTTCTTTCATCATATTGTGAACGATCATTGCTCCTCAATAAAGCTAGATATAAACTGACATATTCTTTTGGGGAAAATGAAAAAACAGGTGCTCTACACGATTGGTGGACTAGAGAACCTTCAGGCAGCTAAGAAGTACTATGCATCCACTATAAATTTAACCGGTGGCAAGAATCGAAGAGCACTTTTTGGTGTCTGCCTGGTGAGTTCTCACATCCTCCTTGAAAACTCAATTGTGGATAAGAGTAATACTCCATCTTACGTGCATAAAATGGGCTTACTTTGTTCATGATTCAATTTGTCTTTTAAATTTCCTTTCCAAGTCACATGGAACTGCCTGTTCTTCTTTACCTCAGTGCACATCTGCCATCGGACAACTTTCTAAAGGACGGAACAAGGAAGATAAAGACAGCCCCGAGCTACAATCGCTGGCAGTGGCGGCTCTGGAGAAGGACTACAAGCAGAGAGCTCCCGGCAAGCTACCACTGCTGACGTCTGCCTTAAAAAGCTTGAGAGTATCTTCGTAACTTCTGACATCAACAGAAGCTCTCCCATCGACGCCTGTGATCAGGAACCACAATGGGCCATCAAGGATTCGCCTCAGAGATCAGCTTGCAGTTTTAACTTATTTTACGGCTCATACCGTGGACGGAATTTTGATTGTTTTCACTGAAAGATATTTAGTACTGAGGATAAATTCTAGTGTTTAAGGTGCACCTGTCATTGTATTGACATTTAGGATGCCTCCTGTGCGTTGCAGTAATTTCTTGTCCCTCGTTCCTTTGAACGTAGCTGGTTTCACTTCTTTTGCTGCTGTGTTTCATAAGTATTTCATCCTGTTCTTGATAAAATGCTCCTCCTTTGGTCCTCTTTAAACTATGCTTGTGCTTACTTGATGTGTTTATTTGTTCGGTGTCTCAAAGACAGATGTATAGGGACACCATTCTCATGTATCCCGCTATCTTTATTTGCCCGACCCGTGTACGACGTGTTTTAACTTGTATTTGGATGCGAATCGAACGTTTTGTTTTGCTCTTATGTTATCTGGCTCATCTCGATTGAATCGCATGGTTATTATGTCTCTACATCAAGGCAGAGATTGCATGCTTTGCTGGCACTGGACACGGTCTGCCGATGTACATAGATGGGGTCATGCCTAATCTATTGAACTCAAATTTAAATTTGGCATTAAGATAAGCACGAGTACTATAAAGACCAAGTGACTTGACCGTCGAGCTTTATCATACAAATTGATTGTGCCGCTTATCTTATTTCAACTTAAGAAAAGGTTATTGTGCATTCTTTAAATCAGGAGCCATGAGTATCTATAAAATGAATGAGTTCTAAGGCTCGTTTTGCAGAAAATGGGTCATTTCCTGTGATTCATTTATTTCCTAGTAGAAGTAAGTGTTTTCCAGGAAAATGTTGTACAATACGAATGGAGCCTAAGCATTCTAGGAAGCAGATTTTCCTAGTAGAATTAGTGTAATACGCGGAATACGATAAAAGGGAAAAAAAAAACTCTTATTGATACAACATCTCTAAAGAACACCCTTGCAACTCATTCCCACTGCACCTTACTCAAAAATATTTCATCGAAATCGTGAATTCACCTTGGTCAGATCGAGTGATCGAAGATGGGATTCGAGTTCTTACTATACAATCCTTCGACTGGCAAAAGAAGGGTCTTTTATGTGCCGAGAAGAGCAAGAACTCCGTATAAATCTCGTGGTGGAATCACAAGCTCTCTGACTAAATCAAGAAGAAATATCTTAGCCCTCGACAGCTAGAGGAGAGAATGGCGACGCTAAAGTACTCCAGAGATTACTCATTTCTAACTCGCGAAGATGATGATGGTCATCAGCCTTCGTCCAACGGTCCAGTTTCTCCAAAGGAATTCGTCGTTCACGCCGGCTATCTCAAGATCACGGATATTAGAGACGAGACTTGCCACAGTGGGTAATCCAGATATTTGGGTCCATGACAAGTCTGGCATTCTCAAACAGTGCTGCTCACTTGTCTTGGACCCAGAATGACCAGCCAGTGAGGCTGCGTTTGTTTTCGTTTCTTTTTTCTGTTTCTAAACAATTTTTTTTTGTTTTTTTGTTCCTGAAATCAAAAAACAGAAACGTATTTGTTTGTGTTTTTGTTCCAAAACTATTTTTTTTTCCCAGAAACACATTTAAAACAAAAAAAAATTATTTCTTATTTCTGAAACAAAATTTAGAAACACTTTTCTCTTTTTCTTTTCTTCTTCTTTTTTCTTTGGCGGGTCGCCGGCTTCAGCCATGGCTGGCGACCGGCCGTCGAGGGCTGGCGACCTCGCTAGAGTGTCGTCGGCCCCTGGCGAGGCCGACCTCGCCTCGGGTTGGGCGAGCTTGAGCTCGCCCAGATCCGATGAGGTTGAGCTCACCCAGCCAAGGCGAGGCCGACTTTGCGCTGGGCTGGGCGAGCTCGATCTCACCCAGATCTGGCGAGGCCAAGCTCGCCCAACGGTCGGCGAGGCTCGGCCTCGCCGAGCCATCGCCAAGTCGTGTCGCCCGGGCGGTGGCCCCGCGACGCCGAGCCTCGCCGGCAGCTGGGCGAGCTCGGCCTCACCAGATCTGGGCAAGCTCAAGCTCACCCAGCCAAGGCGAGGCCGAGGCTTGCCAGGGGCCGGCGAGGCCGAGGCTTGCCAGGGGCCGGCGAGCCTCGCCGTGGCTGGGCAAGGCCGTCGGCCCTCGTCAGCCGATGGCCGGCCATAGCCGAGGCCGACGATCGGCCAATAGAAGAAAAAAAGAAAAAAGGAAAAAGAAAAAAGAAAAAAAAGGAAAAGTAAATAAGAAAGAAAATAGAAAAAATAAAATATAAATCTTAAAAAATTAAAAGAAATAAAAAAATTATACAAATTTACTAAATGTGTTTCGTTCATTTTTTTATATTCCCTCGAACAAGTTTACCAAACGCGTTTTTTGTTCAAAAATTGTTCAAACACTTTTTTCTATTTTTGTTTCCTGAAATAATTTTTAAACATAAATATTATCAAATGTGTCCTAACTGAACAAACCAAATCGCACAAGGTAATTTTGTCAACCCTCCCTTAATGTCCCTCATCCTAAGTGTTGTCAGTTATTTTAGATTGCTGAATGAATCTGGTAGGTGATCAATGCTTGTTTCTATCAAATCCAACTCGATCAATGATTGTAATTTCTCAATCGAGTCTGGAAGTTTCTTTATCTTAAAACAATTACGTAATCTCAAAATCTCCAAAGACACCAACGTAGATAAATCGGGCACTCTCCTTAAGTAACAGCAGTCGCCCAGAAATATTCTCTGGGATAGTCTCGAAGCGGTCTTAGATCCAAGCCTACAGGAACTCGGTTGAATGTTACGTGGAAAACGAGGTCCCACATTGCCGATAGAAGAACCTTGACTATATACCGTCAAGATTGTGGGCTTTGTGACTAATGGTTACCATATAATATTTCAGATCAATAAGGGCAAAGCTGACAGGAGAAACTTTGGATCTCGCAAACTAAGTAATATACTCACAAAATTTGTTAATCAAAGAAAAGTATACTAAGCATATTGGCCCGACAAATCAAGGGATGATGTATTTGGGACAAACAGAATGCCAAACAATTCTTGAAGAAGAGAGCAAAAGCCTTACAATTCTTGAGGAAGAACCCCTGTATTGAGGTACTTCCTACGATCAGCTTGCGTGACCTATAGAGAGAAGACACGTCCAATTGGCAGCCCCATCTTGATGGTGCACAACTTCATTCAAATATGAAAGGACAATCAACAAAAAACAATAGAGAAAATCGCAGTGATCATGCATAATACTAAGTTGATGATGCATCCTGGACAGCTTACCCCTAGAACTAGACATTCTCATACCCCCAAGACAATCTCCTCGCATCAAGTATCATGAATTTCCTTCTTTTTTGTACTTCGCATGTTATGACTGGCTTGTGTGGGCGAGAGCTTCGCGCTCCTGAAGCACCCAAAATTCTTTTGGGGGATGGGACTCTCCATTTATAGAGCTAGATAACTTGCACAATTGACCATTGGTCTTCTCTTTGCAGCCACAACGCGCCGAACCAATCCCCACTTCACCACGTCACGGATCTTGCACCATGCCTCCTTGGGCCTTGCAATCCTAGAATTATGGATTCCATAACCCGTGCAAGATGGGCAGATCCCAAAATCTGCCCCGCTGCTCGACTCAATGATGAAAGTATGCTCCGGTGTCCACATTAAATTGCCAGGGATTGGAGATGGCACTTGGAAAAGCTCCTCGGGAGACAAATGGATGTTCGGCGCAAACAGATCTTGTGTGTAACGGGAAGATGACTGCTTTCGCCAGCACTCGGACTGGACAAAAGTCCTCCCTTGCCAAGCTGTTGAATTACAGTCGGATCAAAGATTTTTGCAGTGAGATGATTGTGGCCCGGACAACCTAATTGTCGATCTCTGTGACATTGTAGCAGCACGATGCTGAAACCGGTGAGTAACTAAATTCAGGAGTCACTTCTGGTCTATCTCGAATAATGATGCATTTCAGTTTCAGCTACCATAGATGTGCAAAAAGGTGGATGTGCCAATGAAGAAATGGGAACACTAAACTGTGAAAGATTAAGAAGGCCAAAAAGGAAAAGATAGATGGAAGTGATGTAATACCACAATACCTTGGTTTAGCTCAGTGTAAAATAGATGATGAAGAGGCAGGCTCAGGCCGATTGACGGCTCCGTAGGCAAATTGGTTGGGGTTCTCGAAGAGAGATGCTGGGCAGGGCATCAAGCGCCACCATTAATTGTTGTTATTGTAAGCTAGCCATTTCAAGTTATGCAACAAAATCTGTCAACCGAGCAGCGGGTTCAATCAAGTCCAAAATCAAACGGGTACATTTTTAAGAGAAGTGCTTGTGGTCCGTATTCTGCCATGGAAGCAGACTAATCCGATAAATACAAGCCCTTTCTATAGGTCCAGATAGATTCACAATCAGCTACTAGATAGAGATGTTTCGGGTTATGATTTATGTACCTTCTGAGAGTGGGCCAATATGTCTACCGACTAGTAAATTTGGCCATCACGTGCTGCTTGAGCAACTTTCATGACCGAATTGAGCACTATACTGGCCTTGTTCAAAGCTTGGTAGAAATACATTTTGTCATCGTTGATCACACAGGGGCTGGCATGTCTGACGATCGTCTCCCATGTCCCCTTGGTGATCCCATTTCCAAGTACTTGAAACAACATCACACACAAAAGAAGTAGCACGATTTGATATTGAACAATGCTTAGAATAACGTGAACTAGAAAAAAGGGAAATTAGCAGTGCTCGAAGAGTAAAGAGTCACTTTGTTTCTTAGAAAGGCGCATCCGCTTCGTACAGCTGGAGGAAATCTTGAATGGTGTTGATTCCTCTCGAAGTCATGCACTTGTGCAGAGCGCTGTCTTTGGCTATTTTCTGCAAACACCAAACTTCGTCGCTCAGTGATTATGGATAGTGCTTCTTGTTCACTGCACATAACAGAGAAAACTTGTCAGTCTATCTTTCTATGGTCCACATACAGAGAAGATGGTTGGAATTAAATTGTTATCGTAAAATGATAGGCATTGCAAACGTACACTGTCCTCGATGATATTTAACGATGAAAGTTTCACTTCTCACTTCACTTATTCTTATTTCTCCAGAAACCTTTTGAACAGCTCGAGCTCATTTCCCGACTTCTCATCCAGCTCTAGTTGTCAGTGATGATTAAATTACGGAGGCAACCAATTCCCCCTTGCAAGATCACAGTCGGCTCCGCGATTATTAATGGCCTTCTCCCTTCCCTTTCGCAAACGATAGTGTAATTGAATTCCTTCTCGGTCCAATCCTCTCCCTCGTCTAACCTGAAATCGCCATCAAGGACGACAATTTTGAGCTTTATGGAAGATAGAGGGCCACTCATAACCCTCTCATTGGTCCTGCCATCTACTAGTTTGATCCTCGGAGAGGAGTACCATCCTCGGTGCTTATCGATCGCTAGTGAGGATGGTTGCCGGCAATTTGGTAACAAAATGCAGTTGCAAACTGCTTGTGCTTCCTTTTATTCTTTTTCTGCAAAAGTGTTGATTCCTCTCAAAGTCACGTGCTTTCGTAGAGCACCGTCTTTGGCTATTTTATCGAAACGCCATTCTTCATCGCTCAAAAAATGGAGGGTGGTGCTTCTTGTTCACTGCACATAACAGAGGAAACTTGTCAATCTTTAAGTCTTTTTAAGGTCCACAGATATTATCAATGACAAATCCAACTCAACTAAGGATTGTAAATCTACCTATGTGATACAGCAAAGGTCAACAATGACCGCAAATTACCAAATCTCTTCGAAAGTTCATGTAGCGTATTAGGCATGACAATCTCTATCAAAACTTATAGATATTCTATCTCTTTAGGTAACTCTTGAAAAGAGTCACATCCCTTCAAGTTTAAAGCAGTTAGGAGCTTTAATTTACCAATGGATGGGTCAATTTCTATTAAGTTGTGACAACCTTCAAGAGTCAATTTCTCCAAGGACACCAACATAGATAAATCAGGTGTTCTCATTAAGTATTCGCCATTGTTGAGATCTAGTACTGCTCATTTACTTGCCACCTGTAAAACAAAATATATACTAAGAAATTATTTGTAGGAAAAAAAATTACAAGGAATGATACATGTATGCAAGGAGTGAGATTCGTACTATATTATGATTTGATTCCAGCCAATCCATTTCTGAAACATCGTTATGCGAAAGGTCAAGAACAACTAAATTAGTCAAATGAAAGTTTGTTGTCACAAATTCTTAAGGGCCCCATCAGCAGGAGAAATTGTATTTTTTTCTTTTGCACATGTAGTAGTAGCAGGCATAACATCTAAGCAAAGTTACTAGAGGAAGTGTCTTATCTTGAGGAGAGTCGACTCCCAGTGCTAACTTCTAAATTATACCATCAATAGTAGCTTGAGGATCTAGGCTTTAGTAGATGTTTCTTTCTTTTTTGCATGGTAAAGTGGTAGAGACTTTACTGAAGAACAACCAATCCTGTTCCAGGGCCAAATCATTTGGTCATCAGAACTTCTTAACCTTATGTGATTTCTCAAAACTAGTCACTGCTCCTCCTATCGCATGCTGTCTTTAATAGGGTTTAAGTTCCAAGTCTTAGCATCTGCATTAATTAGAGACTCCATTCTTAATTCCTTTATCGCCTGAGTCAGTGTAACCGGCTCAAAAATACTTAGCGTGGTCGAGAGTAAACATTGAATCTCCTTTGTCATGACATTTACAGTAATTGTTACGGTTGGTCAACCACTTGCAATGTTCAATTGTGGAACATTCTAAACGCAAATTTGAGGTGTTAGTCAAACTCTCCAATGAGCAGCAATCGTGAATCCACAACTTCTGTAAAGATTCCAAGGGATTTAGACCTTCCACGCTTTTTAGCTTCGGACATTCTCCAACTCTAAGCTTCCTTAGCTTTCTCAAGTTCGATAGGTTTGACATCCTTTCCATGGAACTGCAATCCACAATTGATAGGAAGCAAAGGGATCCCAATTCTTCTAGGCCCCAGATCTCTACTAACAAGGAGCATCCGAATAGATTTAACTCTTCTAGAATCTTCATGTGCGATAGACGAAGTGCTCTTGGGGAGAACTTGCACGTATGCATCACTAAATGTCTCAATCTTTCCATTTTCAACAGAAACGATCCCGATTTCTCTAAATTTGTCAATCTTTCCATTTTCGATTTCACTAAATCACTCGATGTTTTTATTTCCAATAGAAACGATCCCGATTGCTCTAAATCTCTCAATCTTTTCATTTCCAACAAAATCGATTCGCATCGCATTTTTTCTAATTGCATTCTAGAGGGCTCGACCTCCTCAGGGATCACATCAAGGAATTCTGATATTGAACAACTTTGTAATCGCAAGGTTGTCAAGTTGCTGAAAAGGGAATAATCCATCCGTGGTGTAATTGACAGATTTCCAACTTCGAACTCTCTTAAACTAGAAGACAGCAGCTGGGGCCAAAATCGCCGGGTTTTGCCAGATGCTAGTTCTTCCACCTCATATAGTGGTATGATGCTAGAGTGATAAGCAGAGTCCCACTCCAGCACACGTGTCCTGTTTCCGGAGAACTTGAGAGTATCAAAGGCCCACCTTAGACAACTCAAACTTGGGGGAAGCCGCGGCAACTCATTAAGCTTAGAACATGATTCTAGATTAAGTGTTTGGAGATTAGAGAGGTAACACACAGTGATGGGTAATCTGGATATACGTGTGAACGACAAGTCTAAGATCCTTAAACGAGACAACCTCCCAATTTCTTGAGGGATTTCGCCGGTCAAGTGGTGACATCCACTTGCTTCTAACTCTTCAAGCTTCTCCACTAGCCCAATCGCTCTTGGTAATTTTGTTATCCCAATTATGTGGCTCATCCTAAGTACTGTCAATTGCTTTAGATTACCAATTGAATCAGGTAGGTGTCCTAAACTCGTTGATGACAAATCCAACTCGACTAATGATTGTAATTGCCCAACCGAGTCTGGAAGGTTCTTTATCTTTAAACACTTAAATAAATTCAACCGCCTAAGTTTCACCAGCCCTCCAATTGAGTCTGGCAGCATGTAGATCCACCTATGTGATACATCAAGGGTCAACAATGACTTCAAATTACCAATCGTCTCCGGAAGTTTGAATGCATACGACGAACGAGGCATGAGAATCTCCGTCAAAGCATCTAGACATCCTATTTCGTAAGGCAACCCTTCAAGAGCGTGACATCCATTCAAGTTTAAAGTAGTGAGGAGCTTTAATTTTCCAATGGAAAGGTCAATTTCAATTAAATTGCGACAACCTTCAAGAATCAATCTCTCTAAGGACACCAACATAGATAAATCGGGCGTTCTCATTAAGTCGTTGCAATTGTTGAGATCTAGTACTTTTAGTTTACTTGCCACCTGCAAATATATATATATATATATATAAAGAAACAATTTATAGGAAAAAAAAAAAACGAGAAAGACAAGAAAAGATACTTGTATACAAGAGTGAGACTCGTATCATACTCTGATTTGGTTCCAGCCAATCCATTTCTCTGATACATAGCTGTGTGAAAGGTCAAGAACGATTAAATTGACTAGATGAAAGTTTGTTGCCACAAACTCGAAAGGGCACCATCGCCAAGAAAGCCATCTTAAATTGGAGAGAAGATTATTGAAGTCTCCAACAAGGAACATCTCATTCCCATCCAAGAACCTCAGGTGTCGTAAATTAGCAACTTCACTAGGATTTATGATGACTCCACGAGATCCTAGTGATAGTGCTTCTATCTTCTTGCTTCCCTATCGATGGAAACACCAAGAAGTTATGTGTGAAGGTTAAAGCAAACAATTTGAAGCGCTAATAGGGATGGATTTTTCCTTTTTCAAGAATAGGCTACAACAATTTGTAGGAAAATAAGTTGTAATTCCCTTTCGATACCTTTTTCTGCTCCAAAATGCTCAAGGCTTCCTGATGATTCCACACTCGGCTACGCTTGTGAGGTTCTTTGAAATTCTCTTCACGAACGATTGCCCTTCCGAGGTCCCGCAGTTGATCATGCATCCAAAAGGTATTGTCATCTTTGATTTTTATCAAGGACATGTGATAGAGGATTTCAATGGCATTGTACGGGTGGTATTCACAGTCCTCCCACATGTAGCAAGGGTAGGTTTTATCCTCATTAACAAAAAAACAAGTTATATCTAGAAATACTTGCCTTTGTTCATCATCTAACCTTTCATAAGTTATCATCAATGTTTTTTGGACTTCTTTGGAAGGAGCCTTTTCTAGCTTCTTCAAAGTGTCTACCCAAAATTCTTTGGATCTACCAAAAAGGGATGAACCGGTGACTTCAAGAGCTAAAGGAAGCTTTCCCAAAGTGTAGACAACTTTTTCTGAAAGGTCAACATAATCATCGGGCGGAGAGTCTCTCTTGAAGGCATGCCTACTAAAAAGCTCAAGAGCATGGCGAAATTCCATTTCCTGTACTTCATAAGTCAAAACATTTGCACACTTTATAGGACCTTCACTTGTCGCTTCTCCGTCAATCATTAGGACACTTTTGTATCTAGTAGTAATGATAATCCGACTACCAGAACCAAACCAATTTCCTTTTTCTGCCAAATTTTTCAGCTGCTTGTTTTCATCCACGTCGTCAAGAACAATGAGAACTTTTTTATTATGAAGCACCCTCTTAATCATGTCAATTCCATGATCCACTTCACTAATTTGGTCAATATAACAGCGATCAATGAACTTGGATAACAATTGTTTTTGCAAATGTACCAAGCTCTGTCGTTCTGATGACTCTCGAACATCCGAAAGGAAATTGCAGCCTTGGAACTGAGAGGACAATTGGTTGAAGACAACTTTGGTTAGTGTTGTTTTGCCAACACCTCCCATTCCATGGATTGTGAGAAATTTCACATCATCAGATTCCACGTCCAACATCTTAATTATAGCTTCTACGCGATCATCAACTCCAACTAGGTGCTCAGTCACATTTTTATATCTGACATTCAGCTTAACCAAAACAGCTTCAATTACCGATTGGATCAAATCTACTTGGCTGCCATGACGTAACAACCATGTTAAGGACAAATTTTATGTTGTAAAAAGCTACTCCTCAAGTGACTTAATTGCCCTCACATGTTGAGGAAATTAGCGAAAAAAAAAAAATCTAGATGCTAAGAATTTTTTATTTTTTTAATCTCTCTCCACTCCCCAACTTCAATCACCATCACCGTCGGCCTCTACCACCATCATGCCACTGTTGACATCACTTGCCTCCGTGCACCGTCACCATCGTGTTCTAGAGTCCTTGACTGTCACACCCGATCGACCCGCCATCTTAGCCTTATCTCAATCCTTCACGTCACATGGGTCGTGGCCTTGCGATCGCTAGGTTGGGGTCGCCGGCTTTAGGAGACACTAGATTTGGGGTCCCCCAAGGCTGGCAATGTCGGATATAAGCAAGGTGATGTTAGACCCAACTTGGATCTGACTAACTAGTGAGTGAATGATAGAAAGGGTGGGAGTTTGGATGGTCGTGGCAGGTTCTGGCTGCTTGGTGTCAGGCCAGTGACAAAGAAATGGCGATGATTGATGGATGAGTTGCAGCGGTGGTTGGCTGGTGGCTTGGTGAAGTTGCTCAAGATGTTATTGTTCGTGACTACTATGTCAAAGATAGAAAGTGAGAGGAGAAAGAGAATTAGAATGAGTAGGGTGTGCCACCACCACATCGATGCCAAGCGCTATTGGCTACTACCCATGAGAATTCCATGCTCGAGATGAATAAACTATATTTTTCACCAATAATACTACAATCGAACTGATTAGGGGGGAAGAGGAAATCTATGTAACAACTAAAAAGTTTAAGACATTTACCTTTCCTCATTCTTCAAGTTCCATCCTTTTATCTTGCCCACTGCAATGAGAGCCTTTTGCCATGACTCTGCTTCACTGCACAACGTCTTATGGCGCTTTGAAAGAGTTTGATTATACAAGTTTGTTTTCAGCTTGACATCAGCAGGTTCCACGTCCAAGAAAATAGGCAGAATCTCCTTGTTCCCATTTGATTTCAAGGTGCACTCGACCATGTACGCAAGCTCTCGGAGGCACCAGCAACTTGAAGCATAATTTGTAGAGAATATGGGAACGTAAATCTTGGAGTTCTCAATTGCTTGTAGAAGTTCAGCACCAATTTCTTCGCCGACATGGAGGGATTCGCTATCCCTAAAGACAAGGATTCCAGCACCAACCATCCCATGATAAAGAAAATCAGTAAATCCATGACGGGTGTCTACTCCTTGAAAATTTAGAAAAACCTCGTATGAAGATCTGAACGATGCCCGTGAACTCATCCCTTTCTCCATTGTATGATCTCTAAACACCAGATATCTCAGGAAAGTTTGCTTTGGGTGTGCTTGGATTCGAGTGAGGGTCGTCAATATGATAAGCTCTCAGTCTCTGGCGTTATGGAGGGGGAAAAATCTCCGGATATCTCTTGAGTAAACATAGTCAATGCCTTGAGTCATGCGAGAAGTTTCTGAGAAGTTTCCTAAAAGTTTCCACAAATCATTCATGAATCAGTCAATGAGTTGAAGTTTCTGGGTCCCATTCGTTGAAAAACAAATTTAAAATCTGAAACCTAGCAACAAACGAAAGTGACAGCACAAATTGATAGATTTATGGCTTTAGGAACTCACTTGTCTTAGCTCTTGTAGAGCCCCTTTTATGAATGAATGAAAGCACTACTTCTTCTAAACAAATAAAAATAAAAATAGGGATATAAAGTGAAACCAAAAGATAGAGCAGAAAGATGATTTTTGAAATTTCCTTTACTTTAATCATATTAGAGAAAATTTTAAAAAATACTCTCATCTCTATCATATACGCTTCTCTGCTTTTGATAATTGTAGGATGTCTTTAGAGAAAAATCCTCAAGATCAAACTATCCCTTTTACTATGGAAATGTATTTTATGTGAAGTAATCTACATTGCCAAATACAAAATGCATGTCATTTTAATCGGCGCTTAAATATTGAGAATACCCAATATTAATTGATTTATTATATCACATTTCACTATTGAGTGGTGCAATTACTACTTAAAATTTTTCTCTTCTTTACTATAATATTTCTCAATCTCCCACCATATAGCCGATCAACGTCACCATCTCCGTCCCTGAATCACACCGCCACTCCCCCAATTGACCCCATCACAACCTCTACAAGTTCGCCTCCACCTTTGTCATGACCTAGCTTGAAAATAGAGGCGTCGATCTCAAAGCAGCAACTCTACTCAAACAGATCTATCGTCGAGCTTGAGCAATTCTGCATGCACCAAACTAAACGCTGTGATGGAGCTCGAATTGAGCTCAATCACATGATGGGCTGTCATTGATGCTGAAGAGAGAGAGAGAGAGAGAGAGAGGCGACCACAGACGTTCGTCGGTCGAAAGAGCGACCGTGCGGGCCTTCACACAGAAGAAAGAATGCGGCTGAGATCTTCGGATTGCAAAGGTCTTCAGCGTCGGCACGCAGAGGCACAGAAAAATCTTCCTTCGTGAAAGGGATATAGAAAGTGATCATACTTTTGAAATTATATCTAGATGTATATTTCTAAAGTTTGAGCCACATGATCATCTTTATGTTGCTGATTGATGCAGTTTTTCGATAAATTCTTTTGAAATTATATATGGATTTCACTTAACTCTGTTTCTCTCTCCCTTGCACATTTGTATTATAAACACTAGAATTTTACGTGTAAAAATACGTGCAAAATTAAGGGCATTTGCAACCTAGGTGTTGAGGGGTCTAATTTATACTTGATTACTTCTATTAAGAAAATTTCCCAACATTATAATATGGGGAAAAATTGTCCAAAAATTTTCAGACCTATTACACTATTACCAACATAAGCTTAAACATTTTAATTGTGTTCGTTAAGTCCTAAAAATTGTACATGTTCTCTCAAAATTGGTTGGAAATCACTGCAAATTATGACCTTCGCCCGGAATGTAAGCAAATATATCATGTCGACGTGGATACTTGTCGAGCTTTGAGATAGACAATTTTAATAATACTTCAATTTTTTTATTTTTTTCTAAATTTTCCTATTAATTATTTTTCTTCTTTTATTTTGGTTAAGGGCTAGTAAGGGCCCACTAGCCACAAGTTGAGGCCCAACAACCCCACTAACTATTGCGAGGGCTTGTGGCCCTCGCCCAACTATGAAGGAGGGCTGCAAGCCTCACCAACTACTAGCAGGGACTTTGCAGTCCTTGTCTGGTGGCCGACGGCCCCTAGTAAAAAAATAAAAAGTAAATAAGGAAAATAGAAGGAAAAAAAGCTAAAAGAAAAGAAAATAATAAATAATTAAAAATATTAAAATATTATTAAAAATTATACACGTCAACGTTGACCATATTGTATAAGATAACTGACATATATGTTAACGATTTTTGATCAAAATTGAAGAAATAGACTCAATTGGAATAACTAAAAATTTAAAACTAAATTAACAAAAATGTTATAAATTTATGACTTTTTGGACAATTTTCTCTACTAATGTCAAGATGTTGGTGTGGGGCTTATATTTTGCAGTGCTTTTGTGTTTTATACTTGGATAACTATATGTTAGATCACTAGTGAAGTGGTCTTTTCATATATTCTACAGGTTACGGAATTTACCACTTTCAAAAGTGATTTTGCAAAACTTTACTAATAGTCATGTAATCTTGTCATAACCACCAAAGAGGAGGTGAGGAATATGAATCTTCATCTTCATAGGAAGGCTAGAGTGGGGAGGATTTAGCTTCAGGTGTGGGGTTCAACTCATATGTTTTGCGAAGAAATAGAGTAAAAGTTTGAGGGTGAGTTGAGAATTAAAGTATGATAGACAAAAAATAAATGTAATATTGCTGCTTAAATGGTGGCTTTTGGCGGCAATTATAATTCTCTCATGGCGTTTGAAATGTGCTTGTTGTTGTAAGGATTTTAATTGGTTGGTTTGCTTCAAAGTATTGTGCCTAGATTTAGACCCAAATCTTATGGCTTGAATGACTTATTATTTGGTGAATTTGGAATCTTCCAAAACCAGCATGGGATAGGATAGCACGTATAGCTTGATTTCGATTGAATCCGACAGGATCTTTTGTGCTTTTTCCCAGTGTCTTGTTTACTTCTCGAATTCTGTTTCCCCCATTATGTTGGTTCTACAGTCTTTTATCATTTGCAATCTCTAATTATTACCGGTTACAGGTTTCGCGGAGATCAGTAGAAATATCCTTGAAAAGAAAAAAAAAAAAAAAAAGAAAAAAAAAGGCAACCATGAATGCTCAAGTTTTATTTTAAAGGTCAATATCATGAAAAACCTTAAATTGATATCCATATAATAAATTTACCATAAATTAATTTTTTTACTAAAGCCATCACTAAACTAGTACACGAGTAATAAATTTATCTAAAATCAATTTTTTGGCCACCAAAAATCTCAAATTAATACACATATGATAAATTTACTCTTTATTAGCTTCCTTCAAATGTTGCTGTTAAATTTGTTGACGTGGATGACATGTGGCAAGTTCACGTGAAAATCCATAGGGCAAATCTCATGTGAACTTGCCATATCACTATATCACCACACAATGTGTTATCCATGTCAATAAATTTAATAGTAAAATTTGATGAAAGTTAAAGGAGGGTATTATTTGTTACATGTGTACCAATTGAAGTTTTTTAGGTTAAAAAATTAGTTTGAAATAAATTTATTACAGATGTACCGGTTTAAGATTTTTGATAATTAAAAAATTAGTTTTGAATAAATTTGTTATAAATGCATCAGTTTTAGACTTTTCGTGGTATTAAAAGTCCAAACCAAAAATAACTAGAGTCTAGCCAACGTCTCCTCACCATGTCACTCGAGAGAAACAAGGTAAAAGAATTTGTACACGAATTTGTGTGTAAGAGTAGATTTAACGAATAGAAGGAAGTGAAAAATAAGGTAAAAGAAAATGATCGATAGAACTGTATATATCTGAAATATGTAAAGAATTATGCTACTTTCAGAAAAAATATAAAAAAAAAAATTTCGTGAATATTGAAAGTTTAAGTATATATTTATAACGGCCGAGAGATTGAAGGATGATATGTATTTGTTATATCGACCTCTATGAACATATCATATCAATAAAAGATTATTGTCCATTTTACTGACGAGCGCGAATACTTATTATATAATTATAACGATGGAGATACACTAAATTGCAAATATATTTAAATCCTTTTCTAGTGCCTTCACTATGTCGCTTTGAGAGAAACAAGGCTTAGGGTCTCCCACCAGCAAATCCCTCGGTCCGTCCATGATCCCCGCCGCCCGTCCATTTGTGTCCGCATAGGGAAGTCGCGTCCACCGTGGCGGAAGCGACGACGGCTGCGGCGGCGGCGGAAACCGCGGTAGACGTCCTGGATCAGGATCGGGATCAAGCTGAACTCCTCCTTGGTAAGGTCGAAAGAGAGCATCGTCCTCGCCAACGGGCTGTCCGACGATGACGCGAGCCTCTCCAGAAGCCATTTCAGAGTCCCAGAAGCAAAGACGAAATCCGGAGAAAGACCGGCGCCGGGAGGGAGCGGCGGGGCTTTACAGGCCCTCCACGATCGCTTGTCGAAATCATAGATTCGAGCCCCCACCGTGCTGGCGCGAGTCTTCTCGTTAGAGTAGATTGCATCGATCTGTACCATCTTGTACGTGTTGGTAGAGCGATCGAACCCCAACCCGTAAACCGACATCTCCGGCGAAAGGTCGGGCGCTCTTTGCAATCTCAGGATCCTTTTAGTAAGGGGATTGATCACGACCTGGCTGTTATGCTCGACGTCGGTCCGGTGCATGAAAAAGAGCAAGCCATTGCAGGTGCCTCGCATCACGTAGCCTCTCAGCCCCGACAATTTATCTATCAGGGTCATCCGCGTCGCCGTCGCCACTGCTCCCTGGTGCATCTTCAGGACCTGGACCTCCTCCCTTCTGTGCTCGCGGAACAGGACCAATCTTTCTCTGGAGCGGTGCAGGCAGTTGCGGAAGTAGGGATCGTCGATGGCTTCCCGCCAGCGCCTGCAGACGCGCCGGTGTTGCACCAGCGACTTGCCCGGGACTCTGGAGAGGATGTCGGAGAGGATGGCCGGCGGAAGTTCGTCCATGCTCATGAAGAGCGGAGCCGGAGCCGCCGCCACTGCCGCCGTCGTCGTCTGCTTGAGGGCTGTTCAGCGCCGGATGTCAATCACAAGGAACGAGAAGGATCTATTTATCAACAGATTTATGGATAGATTTTCTGTTTTCTCGTTCTATTCGGATGAAGATCACCCCATGGAGATACGCATGGATCGATATCTTTCATCACCTTCCTCATCTTGGTTTAAACTCAGCATCACTATCTTTTCAAAATTATATATACACACACATACACATACCTGCGCATATTCTTTTTTTTTTTTTTTCTTTAGAAAAACGCAAACACAAACAAATTCGTTAATTTTACAATGACAATAAAGAAATTCAGATAAATATTTGTTTGTCAAGATCTGTATTTGGTGAAAGTTTCCAATTTTACGACATAGCCTTATGAAATTTGGATGACATTTTTAAATTTCTAACGAAAAGTACGAAAAAAGAATGTACATTATAAGAAAATCACATTTATACCCCATAATACTTAAAATCAAACTCTTTCCCTTGATCAAGTATATCTCTAATTTAGCTTTGACTTGGTCATGTAGGTTCAGTTAACGCAATCAATTTACCAAAAATCTAGTATCTTTGTACTAAGGACAAGCATCCACAAGGTCTTTTGAAAGCAATACTCGACTTAGCTCACTTTTGTTCAACTATTGACTTGGTTTGCGAGGTGCCATTAAAAAAAAAGTGAATAAATACATTTATGGTGCGTTTGATAATCTTTTTACTTTAGAAAATAATTTCTATTTCAAAATAACTTTTTCCATTTTTGTTCGTGTAAACAAAGAAGTAGATTTTTTCTTACCAAAAAATAAAAAATAAAGAAGTAGATTTTATTTATTTCTTATTTTCATTCAAAAACTATTCCCTAACCACTATCTATTATAGGGAATAGAAAAATTAGCTAACATATGGATTTGTGTCCTTTTTCTATATTAGAGAACA
This sequence comes from Eucalyptus viminalis, assembly GCA_014182385.1. Classification (NCBI taxonomy): domain Eukaryota; kingdom Viridiplantae; phylum Streptophyta; class Magnoliopsida; order Myrtales; family Myrtaceae; genus Eucalyptus; species Eucalyptus viminalis. The sequence goes on along the minus strand of CM024527.1, from coordinate 35,821,341 downwards.
AGAAAACATTAAAATAGAAAAATATGGTGTTTACCAAACATGTCCTTAGGATAGACATGATCAATGGCCCGGGCGCAAAAGGGAAAATAAGCAGGCTTAGACGAGCAATTAAATTATGGGCCTACTGAGAAGAAGCATCTAGCTAAAAACTACATATCTTCAGATTCGGAATCACGCATGTTAGGGCGAATTTCCTATTTGAGTATTGTAAAGTTACTTCAATGATTGAAACAGGAAATCACCACGACAGCCAAACTAGCTGACGCTAAAATTTGATTTCAATACCTATTCAACAGCACATGTGTAATGGTTTTGAAGAGCCCCAAAGCAAATTGCCGGCAACGGGCAAACAAATCCCGAATAGTCCATATAAGAAAACCAGCTTGTAAACGTACGAAATCTCATGGTTTAATGGAAGCCTTCCGTCGATGAAAAGATTGAGATAACTCCTGATCTCTCGAAGATGCGCATCCAACCCCTTCGATGCAGTAAGTTTTCCGGTGACCTTGACAAGAAAGGTAACAAGTTTGAGGGCTATCGCAGTCTCGAAGATTCTAGCATTGAAGATGAGAATTGACTGAGACACTAAGCAAGCACAGCATAATCAAGGAGATGACACCGCTGTGGCAAGCGTGGTGGTAGTTGTATCGAGAAGAGCCCTAAGAGAAAAAACTAAAATAGAACCTTCCCAAAAATAAAGCAGGAAAGTAAATTTAGGTTATCCTTAGGATGGCCCGACACTGGAGGAGGTACAAGCATTCTAAACTAATCATGTCTGAGCTTTCCCAAATTTCCACTGACAGAGTTGTTTCTCACACAAAAGCTCACTCCTGGTATCATATGCAGGGGCTCTTTTAAGCAAATAGAATCAATGTGGTTCCTGGGAGTCAAATAATTGCCATTCTCCTTTGGCATAAGCAAGAAAGAATTGAAGATACAACACTACATACAGCTCACAGCCCCGCAGTTCTGCTTCAGTCACACTGAAAATTACAGTTTCAACCGAGCATCATCGTTCAGGAAATTCGAGTTTCCCATTGTCTAGCCCAAATCAAAGGGAAATTTCGGATGAAAACAATCCTTGAACACTCTCATATGCATGCCCGGATCATACCATGCCTTACATTTAGGATTGGCGCTCTCAAATCACATTATAATCAGTCTCCACGTCAGGCCTTGTTCCTCACGTTTCATCTCAGCGGGCGAAACAGAAGCTCGGTTTCTCAACTCGCCTCGTCTTTTTCCTCCTATCAAATTCATTCAGAAAGAAAAACTTCGCACAAAAATTTCCGAAGACCGAGTAAAACATGATATCGAAACCACCGGAATTCCAGATCCATTGCAAGAAAAGCAGCGAAACCCGACCTGCGTAGCTATCAGAAACGTGAACACCTTCGAAGGAGCTTGCGAGTGTCACTGGCGACTCCATCGAAGTTGTCGACAATGCTGAGGACCAAAAGGGTGCACAAATCATCTCCTCGATTAGTCGAGAGGACGATTGCTGGGTCATAATCACGTCCATTTTCGCCAACTTGAATTCCGATTCACTATCTGCCGCCACCTTCTTGCAAGCAGAAGCTCTCCGGATTTATGCCTTTCGTGCTCACTTCTTCGTGTCATGTCACGGTCGTCAAGTTAAAAAGAGTACCCTACCACAATAATCTCGATCCGCTCCTTGGATTTATTTCGTATGCTTTTGACAGAATTTTATGTCATAACGCGTGACCAGAATTGCAATTCGATGACTAATTCGTCACTTCCCTGGCTTATCGTATGACGGTCAATCTTTGGTGCAATTTGATTAGATCTCCATCATCTAGAGACAGGTTCGGAAAAGAATTTAACTTCATAGTAATTCCTCAAAGTTGCATATTTCATGGATAGGTGGAAATTTCGATACGCCAAAATTTGTGAGATGCTTGACAGATTCCCACCGCAGGTAAACTGAAAATTTCTCATCTCTCTATGAAGGTCACAAACTTCCCCCCCTCAATCAAATACTAAAAGAAGCCTTACAATCACTTCCAAAAACAATCGTCAGCAATCTAATGGTGGTCACCGTACACCGACAAACAAGACCAGGCCAGATGAATTTCCCTTCAGGCGCTAGAGTGGGTACGGAATTGATTTACAGGATCTGTGCCGCCGTGTTCAATTTCTCTGCTAAGCTGAGCTGTGTCCTTGTGATGCTCGCCAGGTAAAGCAATAGCAACTGGTCCTGGTAACATATTAAGCAAACAAATGCATTGAGTCAGCTGAAGGGTGAAACCTATTGATCACAAGTGCACCTAGCAAAACCGTTTTTCAACCAATCTGAGCAAAAATAGACCAAATTGAAGGACCCGACATGGAAATTGAGAGCAGCTTTCAGCGATGGCTGGTGTAGCAAGAACATTAAATGCGAATAAAGTGTATGAAAGGCAGCAAAACAAAGCTAGTCCAAGCATTAACTGGTGATAGACTACAGGTTCTAAGTTCAGCCATGTATTAAGATTCAGGACCAGAAGTAGATTGTTTTTCAGAAATTAGTAGATTTTAAGTGAATCTTGAACAGATTACCTGTATACTGTCATTCACGAGCTTATCAAAGGCCAGCGGTGACATTTTCGGAATGGAAGCTACTGAATCTGCTATAAATCTTCCAACACTGTTATCAGCAGGGGTGCGGCCTTCCTGGAAACAGCAAAGCAAAATAGTCATCAGACTTACACCAAGAGCAAAAAATGAAGACGTGCTAAAGCCAGCGGTCACTTTCTCACCACAACATTGTCGACATATTTATAGACGTCATCAATTAAAGCTAGCAGACGTTCCATAGAAGCTTCCATTCCCTCCAAATCGCCTGGAATTTTATCAACCGATTGTTTCTTCAAGATATCAACTGCCAGGACAAATTTGCTATGAGAAAACCCAGTTAAACAATACCAAAAAAACCAGGAAAAGATAAATAATAGAACACATTCACATCAATCTAACCATCAGGACAACAAATTAGACATCATTAAAACTATAGATAATTCCGTTTTTCAGAATTGATCTACGATCCAAAGCCACGCTTTCTGCCTATCACTAAGACATCCGTCAGGAACCACACCAAAAATTTGATTAATAGTCAAAAACCCATTAAATTTAGGTCTAATAGGAACACCCATAGGCACTGCATCATTATAGCCGAGCATTAGTCAGATAATTACGTTGTATCCAAAGATGGAACACGATTCCTACGAGTACTTACATCCAACTCTCTCTGCTTCCACCATGCGCAGATCCAAAGAAATCTCTTGAAACTGGGCAGCAAGCTGTCGGTCCCCAAGAGTCAAATTAGTAGAAACATAAGCTTTGATCGAAGCCTCGCCATTGCTAAATCCTGTATCAACGGTCAAGTGTACAGGGTTCGAAACTTCTCTAGAATAAAACTCGTGGATCAATGCACTTCCACCAGTGACACCATCGCCAGTTGAATACCTGCACATGCAACCAAAGTTCCAAAATAAAGCACATTCAAAAGCTCAAGGCACTTTTTTAAAGAGGACATGGGCAGTTAGGCAGGATCATTGAATCATTCCTCATGACTAAGACGTTGAAAGGAACAAACAGTGGGGAAAAGAAAGAAGAAGGAAAACAACTAAAAGACTCGGCATCTGAATAATACAAGAAATTGACCATTCACATAGTTTAAACAATCGTTTCAAAAATCAGATGGCCAAGTCCAAACTAGAAAGCAGCATCCTCGTCTTGGCCATATCCACCTAACAAATCTAGAATACTCATCCATCGCTTCCAAAGGCATCTTTAAGAAGACAAAGAGGTGATCAAGCACGGCAGCTTCAGGCAATTTTGTACAACACAATGCATACACGAGAGATCACGTGCAGTGCTAGTAGAGACAAGACTTCCAGTAAAATGGTACTACTTATTTCAGAGTTGTAAATATGATGTTCTAATATAACAGAATTAAAGACTCTGAATTGTCGCAAGCATCAGCACCAAACCAATCCAAGTAAAACTCAAATTCTGAAACAAAAACAACATAGTGATGAGAATTACCATCCGAGAATGACTTCTTTTGGGTTCACCTTTTGGTGAGATATCAGCATGTTATGATGATACTCAATATCCAGCGCAACCTGCAATCCACACATATCTTAATACTCAGCTTCAGTACAAAAAGCAGTATCCATGATATCTGTGAATGGACAACGATCCAGCTTATACAAATTCATAGAAAAGACCATCACGATAACAAAATCATAGATGACACGAGAAACTTGCGAACCAATAATAAGGTACATGATTTTTCAGTAGATCGGGAGAATAAGAGGCGAATTGGATTGGAGAATCACCAGCCTATCAACATCTGAACAACCATGTCCATAATCCAATCGCAGAATCATGGTCTCGCCTCTCGCACGCTCACACTAAAAGACACATCGGGGTCGAGTAGCTTACAATGCGCGGCTAAAAGTTACGTTTTTCTTTCTGCAGACGGTGGACAGCAAATACAAATAGTTACGACAGACTCTGGAGCTCAACATGTTCAAGAAAACATCCTCCCAAGAAACGCCGGCATTCTGTCGAGCGACAAACGGGCAACAATTCTCGACTCACTCCAATCAGTCGAGAGACACACAATCACTCAAAGGAATGAAACAGGGGAACCAACTCCGACGCTCGATTCGAGCCATCTCGCATAGAACAATGCCCGCACAAACCAGAACGACGCAATCACAAGGAAGAATTATCGATTCCACGCCTCCCTATTCGCTTTATGCCGCAAGGCTTATGAACGGAACCCTATTCGAAAAAAAAAAGGCAAGAAACGGAGGAGAGGCGAAAGACAGAGGCGGAGGACCTGGCCGGAGAACTCGTTGTGGGGGACGGCGTAGGAGTTGCGGATGTCGACGGTGCCGTCGGGGAGGACGGAGCCGAGGAGGGTGCCGATGACCCGGACGGCCTGGTCGGGGCGCCGCACGTAGCAGTCGCAGATGTTGAAGATCACCAGCGGGTGGACCCTCGCGGTCAGGCTCGTCGACGGGGACGCGAAGTGCAGCGCCGTGGTCTCGCTCGCCGCCATGGTGGTGGTGGTGCTGCGAATCTCTCTCCGATCGATCTGTTGCCGTAGAGAGAGAAAGAGAGAGAGAATGGAAGGAAATGCAGTGTTAGGGTTTCCTTCCGTCGCGAGAGCAAGCAGGAGAAGGTGAAGGGAGGTTTGGTTTGGGCTTTCTTTCGGTTCGTGGGACAAAGCCCGTATCTCTCTTTCGTGGGCCAAAGCGGTGAGCTCAATCTGGGCCCAGGCCCATTTCCTTTGGGATTCTTTTCAGTTTCTTGGCTATGTAGACTCTGATTTTTATTGAAGGGGAAAATTCTACCAAAATATCCAAACTATGCTAATTATGATACGTTCATCATGAACTTTTCTTTGTAATATCAAAAACCCGAAACTATGCCATCTACGACACATTTTTCTTGAACTATTTCTTGCGATATATTTACCCTCCATCAATAATTAGTCAGATGATTTTTCAGTTAAAATAATATTGTTTCTATTTCACTTAAGCCACATAATTGCCATGTCAATATTGTTTGCTTTTCAGCATCCATGTAGGTAGATTTTTCATGGTGTTCATTGATGGAGGGCAAATATATCACACGGATATAATTTTGAGACTTTTGGTGTCGCAAAAAAGTTTGGAATAAATATATTACGATGTGCATATTTTTGAGGGTTTTTATTTATTTTATTTTTTTGGTGATTTTTTCCCCTTTTTGAGAACCCTTGCGACTTAAAAGTCGAGTATTATAAAAATCTTGTGACTTGACTGTCAAGCTTTATCGTGCAAATTGATTGAGCCCCTTATCTTATTTCAAGCATAAGAAAGGTTATCATCCATTCTTTAAATCATTCTCCATAATTATCTTCAATACAAACGAAAATAAAAGAGTTCGTATTGGTTCTTGGAAGCAGAATCCTAGTAGATCTAGTGTTGTATACCGAATAGAATTAGGAACCAACCCTTATTAATACATCATCTCTAAAGTACACAGCCTTGCAACTCATTCCCACTCCACCTTACTCAAGGGAATTCGCTGTGGTAAGTTTTAATTGATCGAAGATGGAGTTCGAGTTCATACTATACGACCGTTCGACCGGCGAAAAAAGGGTAATTCTCGTGCCGAGAAGAGCAAGAACTCCGCGCAAATCTCGCCGTGGAATCGTGAGCCTCTCTAGCTACATCAAGAGGAAATATCTTAGCCCTCGATGTCTAGAGGAGAGAATAGCGACACTGAGGTACTCCAGGGACTATTCTTTCCTGTTTCAAGAAGACGGCGATCGTCAGCCTTCGTCGAGCCGTCCGGTTTCTCCTCTAAAGAAATTCGCCATGGACGCAGAGGAAAGAAAGGCTTCGGTTGCGAAGGTCTTCAAAGCCGGTGCGCAGAAGCGAAGAAAAATCTCTTCTTCATGGAGAGGAAAGAGAAAGTGATATTGCTTTTGAAATTATGGATAGATATACAGCTTAATGTTTAAGCCACATGATCATCGTCATGTTGCTGGTGGCTTGATGTAGTTCTTTAGTAAATTCTTTTGAAATTATATATAGAGATTTCCCCGACTCTCTCTTTTTCTGTCCCTCGCGTATATGTATTATAAACCTAGAATTTTATGCGTAAAAATACGTGCAAAATTATGGGTATCTGCTACTTAGGTGTTGAAGGGTGTAATTTAAAATAAAATTGATTACATTTATTGTGAAATTTTCCATAAATTATACTATACGGATCTTAAATGTATAGTGTCCACCCAAATATTTTATATTAAAAATAGGAAGTAAGGGATATTTTAGGACGAGAAAAGGAAAACTGCGGTTCTCTTCACACCATTGAATAGACAAAATGCGAGTTCTCATGGTCTATCAAAATTAGGGTTTTAAAGGAACTCTGTATGCGGTTCTCTTTATTTGTATTTCTACCGCAAATTTCTCGTAGATGTTTTCGTGATTCATATAAATCGCATCTTTAATAAGGATCCCAGTTTCTCTTTCTCATTGCAGCATGATAAATTAAGGGTCAAATTCGGAGGAGAGGAGATAGTAATTGTTGAAGCTACGACATTTTGGCATTATAAGGAACATTTCAGAAATTTTGTCCGTCATATAAAAAGAAAATCTTTCATCGGATATGACATCCAACGTCAAACTAACAAGAATAGGTGTTTAAGGGGAATTGATAGTTGTAATATCTAATTTACAGATCATACAAATTTGGCAAACCCTACGAGTCTTTTAGCCTTGTGGGCTTCTCAGGGTTCCAAAGATATTGCTGATTGAATCTTGAAAAAAAGTAACAATAAATATGGCAAAGTTGATTGTGATTCTGAAATTTAGTGTGTAAATTAATGTGGAGGATTTGTAAATGGTTTTAACGGGACTCCAATCTTCTCATTACTTGGCATTCTTTTTATACAAGTTGCAACATGCCTAGCTTATTATTTGGACAATTCTTCTTCTTCTTCTTCTTTTTGGATTTTAACAGTTAAGTGGTGTCCACTATACATTGTACCAGACCCGAGTAGGGTTCTTGGTTCCGGTCCTATGCATTTCAGATTGGATTCGGATTAGAGATAACACACATCTGCTATGATTTGGGAGAGGTAGCATAGAAGCCCGATCCATTGACACTCCTAGACGGTATGGGGAAAGTCTTCTTCCCTATTTACATTATTGTAGCTTTTAAGGATGAGCACTTTCGGTAATTTACCTATTTGATCTCGTGCGATGCCCTTTGGTAGTGAAACTAGTTAAAATTTATTACCGTATAACACTTATGGTTCCAACAATGAATAAAGTATACACAGTCAATGGCTTTTGGTAGCCACAATGTAGACAAAATAAACGATGCCTCAAGCCACATGCCTTCACGATGCATGCTCTTGAATCACTTATAATGATCTGACTTTGACATACATGTGCCAAATCCCAAAAGAAGTACACATCAGATGATATATTCAGAGGCCAGTGCTTGACACTTTTTTTTTTGGATCGCTCAGTACGAGACATTAGACACAAAAATTGTACAAGCATTTGAACTTGGATTCTATTACCGTACACCAAGGGAGTTTTCTTCCTCTACATAAGTGGGCGCGGAATCAAGAAGGTAAGCACATAAATACTTGAATGGGGAGCCAACATACGCTTCCATATGAAGGCCGCTCGTGCAAAGAAAAAACTTCACTGGCTATTAAGCCGCATAAAAAATGATCCTTAAACGTAGACGTGTACAAGGAGTTTGGAGGATAACCTTTCTTATGCTTGAAATTATATAAGCGGCTCAATCAATTTGCATGATAAAGCTTGGCAGTCAAGTCACAAGACTTTATAATACTCCAACTTTCAGTTGCAAGGGTTCTCAACAAAGGGAAAAAATCAGGAGCCGTGATTATCTTCAATACACACGAAGATAAAAGAGTTCGTATTGGTTCTTGGAAGCCGAATCCTAGTAGATCTAGTGTTGATTCACCGACTAGAATTAGGAACCAACTCTTATTAATACATAAATCTCTAAAGTACACAGCCTTGCAACTCATTCCCACTCCACCTTACTGAACATACTTCACTGAGACTTCAAATTCGCTGTGGTAAGATTTAATTGATCGAAGATGGAGTTCGAGTTCATATTGTACGACCGTTCGACCGGCGAAAAAAGGGTAATTCACGTGCCGAGAAGAGCAAGAACTCCGCGCAAATCTCGCCGTGGAATCGTGAGCCTCTCTAGCTACATCAAGAGGAAATATCTTAGCCCTCGATGTCTAGAGGAGAGAATAGCGACACTGAGGTACTCCAGAGACTACTCTTTCCTGTTTCAAGAAGACGGCGATTGTCGGCCTTCGTCAAGCGGTCCGGTTTCTCCTCTAAAGAAATTTGCCATGGACGCGGAGGAAAGACAGGCTTCGGTTGTGAAGGTCTTCAAAGCTGGTGCGCAGAAGCGTAGAAAAATCTCTTCTTCATGGAGAGGAAAGAGAAAGTGATATTGCTTTTGAAATTATGGATAGATATACATCTTAATGTTTAAGCCACATGATCATCGTCACGTTGCTGATGCCTTGATGTAGTTCTTTAATAAATTATTTTGAAATTTTATATATATATCTCCTGACTTTCAGTCTCTCTCCCATATATATGTAAACCCTAGAATTTTACGTGTAGAAAAAGTGTAAAATCGCGGGTTTTTGCGACCTAGGTGTTGAAGGGTCTAATTTAAAATTGATTACATTTATTGTGAAATTTTACATAAATTATACGATACGGATCTTAAATGTATAATGTCCACCCAAATATTTTATATTAAAATTAGGAAGTGGGGGATATTTTAGGACGAGAAAAGGAAAACTGTTATTCTCTTCACACAATTGAATGGACAAAATGCGAGTTCTCGTGGTCTATCAAAATTAGGGCTTTGAAGGAACTATGTATGTGGTTCTCTTTATTTGTATTTCTACCGCAAATTTCTCGTGGATGTTTTCGTGATTCATTTCAGAAATTTTGTCGAAGATCTTTGATCGGTTATACCATCCAACATCAAACTAGCAAGTAACAAGCAATAGGTGTTTAAGGCGAATTGATAGTTGTAATATCTAATTTACACATCATACAAATTTGGCAAACCCTACGAGTCTTTTAACCCTATGGGTTTCTCGGGGTTCCAAAGAGATTGTTGATTGAATTTTGAAAAAAAGTAACAATAAATATCGTGAAATTGATTGTGATTTTGAAATTTAGTATGTGAATTAATACGGGGTTTGTAAATTGGGTTTTAACGTGACTCCAATCTACTCATTACTTGGCATTCTGTTTATACAAGTTGCAACATGCCTAGCCTATTATTTGGACAATTCTTCTTCTTCTTTATTGGGGGTTTTAACAGTCAAGTGGTGTCCAATATACATTGTACCCAACCCGACTAGGGTTTTTGGTTCCGATCCTACGCATTTCAGGTTGGATTCGGATTGGAGATAACATACATTTGTTATGATTTGAGAGAGGTACCATAGAAACCCAATCCATTGACACTCCTGGACTGTGCAAGGAAAGTGTTCTTCCCTATTTTCATTGTTGTAGCTTTTAAGGATGAGCACTTTCAGTAATTTACCTATTTGATCTCGTGCAATGCCCTTTGGTAGTTAAACTAGTTAAAATTTATTACCGTATGACACTTATGGTCCCAACAATGAATAAAGGATACATAGGGCGTGCATGTTTGTATTCTTTTTTTTCTGTTCAAGAATAGATTTTTTGTTTTTTTGTTTCTGAGAACAAAAAATAATAGAAACGCGTTTGTTTGCGTTTTTGTTAAAAATCTGTTTTGTTGTTCTTGAAACAAAATTGGAACGGAAATAAGAAACAAAAAGAAAAAATTGTTCCGGAAACATTTCGAAGAACAAATTTTCTCTCACCTCCTTTTTTTTTTTTTTTCTTCTTTTTTTCTTTCTTCTTAGCGGCAACCTTTTTCTTTGGCGAGGCTCTATCGCCTTGGCCTGGGCGACCATCAGCCAAGACAAGCTCACTCAGAGGGCCGTCGAGGGCCGTCGACAAGGCCGAGCCTCGCCAAGGGCGGCGACGCTCGGGCCGGCAAGGCCAAGCTCGCCCAACCAAGGCAAGGTCGAGCCTCGCCCAACCACAACAAGGCTCGGCGCCAACCTTGGCATGGCTGGCGACCAACCAAAAGAAGAAAAAAGACCAAAAAAAAAAAAAGAAAATAAAAATATTAAAAAATTAAAAGACAAAAAAAAAATATATAAATTTACTAAACGTGTTTCTATTCATTTTTTTCCGGAATAAGTTTACCAAACGCGTATTTCTAATAAAAATTTATTTCCGGAACGAGAAACATAAATAGTTTTTTTTTATTTTTGTTCCCAAAAACAATTTTTGAACATAAACACAAACAAACACACTCATAATCGACGACTTTTGGTAAGCCACAATGTAGACAAAATAAATGATGCCTCAAGCCGCATGCCATCACGACGCATGCTCTTGAATCACCTATAATGATCGATTACCGTACTCCAAGGGAGTTTTCTTTCTCTACATAAGTGGGCAAGGAATCGAGAAGGCGTGCACATAAATACTTGAATTGGGAACCAACATATGCCTCCATCTAAGGCCGCTCGTGCAAAGAAAAAACTTCACTGGCTATATTTCACATGAAGAAAGAATTTTTCAAACAAGCTGCATAAAAAATGATCCTTAAACGTAGAAGAAGTGTACAAGGAGTTTGCCTGTCACTGTCGGTATACAAATTCAACTCCTAAAAGAATGTTGCCGTACTTTTATATATACATGAGATGTTGAAGAATGGATACAACAATTTCCATTTGAGTATGGACAAAATGAAAGAATATTCATCCCCCAGGTATGTAAGCACCTACAAATGCTGCAACAAACAGTTAGAAACTAAACTACAATCTTCCTTTTTTACTGTCTTCCCTTCCATCAGACCTCGCTAGCTACACGTGTCTTGATCGGCTTGAGCTTTATCCCCAGACTCTCAGGTGACAAAAGCTCCGGTGCTATGCAAGATCGGCTTGAGGGGCTAGTGGGAGTCGATTCATTGTTTGAACATACAAAATGCGGTGGTCTATAGTAGCCAAATCCCATAAGAAAGAACTCAATCGGGATCAACATTGCATAAGGATGCTCTTCTGTCACCAAGGAACCACACGCCTGAACCTGCCAAAATGAAATGACTATCTTCAGAGGAAGTTGGTGAGCACCAATGAAAAAACAATTAAATGCAAGTTCATCTCTTTTGGTTCCTGAATGCAAGAGAGAGGAAACCCATTAAACTGGCTGGGCTAAAAACAAACTAAGCTAAAAAATCAACCACCAGTTTGAAGATGATCCAATCATCAGACGATGAAAGCCATGGGTTCCAAATCAGCTCCTCTCAGCTGGTCTTACTTCTGTGCTTCACTAAGATATTGTATGATCATTTTCCAACTTCCTAAAACCTTTGAACATGTCTAAAAGTCCATAGGTAATCTTTAGTAACAACAAAGAGAATATTAAAGAAGCAACAATGTGAGAACACTACCTCAACAAGAGCGCAGACTTTCCTGTCCATTTTGGCAATCATGTACACTGATTCAGCATGGAATGGACTGCTCTCACCCACAAAAATGAGTGTCTTGCAGTGCAAATTCTTCAAGCTGTCTGTCAGATCATGCCTCCTGAAAACATAGGGATCAGAGATTATGGGTCTCACTGAAAAATAATAGTTTCTTGATTTAGAAATGCCCCATGGCATCGCAACTCCACATGTACGGACATACATCGCAACCACAGATCGATCAATCTGCCAAAGTTATCCAGACAGGAGGCTTGTTATCGCTCTTAGCACAGGGACAAAGATGGGGAATGTAAAGCAAGTCTGATTGCTGAACGAGGAGACTAGGTTATAGCTCATCTTTCACATTGTTCTGTGCCTTCAAGCATTGATCCAGATTATGCACTATATGGTGCTTTGGGTCGACAGACAAGGTACAAACTGAAAGATACGGATTGCCAAAGAAGCAAATATCATCACATCCAGAAGATTAACCATCATGATTAGAAGCAACTTGTTATCGTCCTGATGATTGGTTTGAGGCAGTTTCATGTCATTAGGGATTCGAGATCAATCACTAGTTCTACGTCTAAAAACAGGTTCTGATTCAAACAATGACATTATTATAAGCTACCAGTTTGACAAGAAACTTTTAATCTAAAGTGCATTTAACTTTGGTCACATGCACTATCAGCACAGCTACTTGAAACCCAAAAATACAGTAGTCCTATAAAGATCATGTTAAGATGCATTGAGCACCAGTTTATCAGTCTGCCACTTACCTATTCATGGCCTCAAGAAAGCGCATGACGTTCAGACTTTGTCTTTCATCCAGCAACTGCAGGCACATGAGAAGATTGAGCGCATCTCAGTTGTGCATCCATATTTAAGCATTGAAATGACAACCCAACATAAACTGAGTCAGCCAAATAAATCCCAGTATAAAATAAGCTGACAATAATGAGTTCATAATCCCAAAAGAACTTCATGCTATTGATAAATAGACTTGTATTCATCAACAAACTGAACACATGAGGACTAAGCCTGTCACAAGTCCAGAGTTACTACTCACACAGGATCAACTCAAGAAACAAAACATAAATCCTGAGATTCACATAAAGGTCTGGAGAAGTAAGGACGGCTGCACAACAAACAACTTTGCAGGCATTTAGCTTCATTCCAACAAATTCTTCAATATATTTTGCTACATACCCGATTCAAAATCAAGTTGTGATAATGCAAAATCTCAATTATCTCAGGATTTCATTTTCATAAGATTTGTATCGATCCATCAATTGGCAGAAAACGTAATTCTGCAACAAGGACAGAGATGAACTGATCAGTTCCCAAAAACAAGCATCTGGCTGGAAACTGCATACCTTTCGACAAGTTTGAACGACGTCAGATTCTGAACCGTGCATGCTGCAGCGAATTTCCTATTGGAGTATTGTAATGTTACTTAAATGGTCAAAAAGAATAGCCCGCATAGGCAGCTATCCATTGCTTCTCACACTAACAAAGTGTAAAAATACCTTACTGAAGTACCGCTGGAGAAGAAACTCCTTCAATAAACCACACATGCCATAGAAGTACAAGAGGTTCAGCAACACCTACAAAAGATAACGTCTTCAATAACTCGTTCATACTCCAACTTTCTTGTGCCAGAAAAGTCAACTATTTCCAGAGCACCAACCGCAGAGGATGTAACTAGGTTGCTTGTAAATTACTTTTTTCCAGGAAACAAATGTGATTGCTCTGTGAAAAGGACGAATTGACATTCGACAGCTACCTCTTTTCCAAGTAGCATATGAAGAATTAAATGATAATCCACCTCATAGATTGGAATATATAGAATTAGATCTGCACAACGGACAAATAAGATAAAAAGCCCTAGATTATATTTAAAATTGTTGGATACAAAAAACTCTTTTGTTCAAAACTTGCAGTAGTAATCTTCTAGTGTTCATCCTTACTGCAGTGACTGTATATTATATTATCCGGACGCAAAAGACCAGGTGATTGAGGCTAGAACCTTGTTATAAAGCCATTCAGTCCATGAAGGTGCCTTGCAAATTGGGGAAACGAGAATCAGACCAAGAACCCTCTCTTTATACTTGAGCTGGCAAGTCCAGGAAATAAAATATCAATGTACGAATGACATATGGGAGGAACAAAAACAAGACAGAAAAGTGGCTTCGGTATGCTAATACTTACTGAAAAAAGAGTCAGGATATAAGCACCGGCCGTTACACCTAAGCACAGAACTTCCTTCAGCCTGAAACAAACTCCAAGTCAAGCAAAAGAGAAATTGGAAGAGGTGAAAAAGCTCCTTTACACAAACCAATTTCAGAATCTAATTTAGAGCTACTTTTTGAGGAAACTTGACAGAAATCATACTGTTGACTTTTGACCTAAATTGAACTTAGACATGCTCGGGGTCCAGCTAGCAACTAAACAATGTTAAAGAATGATATCATATAAGGATAAAAGTCAAAAACACCATCTTTTTCAAGCAAGCGTAGGTATGGTATGGTTATCCATGGGAATAATCTTTTCATGCAATCTTATGGGTAGGTTTTGACTTAGAGGAAATCAGCACAGCCACTATCCATCCGGTCACATACATGTCATAAGGAGAGTAACAGAAAAGCTAGAGAAACTAAAATGTTATCATACCCAAAGAAGTCAAGCACTTCAGCAATCTGGTCTGCAAGGTCGTCGACACTGAGAATCGGCGCGTCTGAAGAAATCACATCAGCACCCAACTGCAATACCTTCATCAAATGGCAATGGCCAACAGAGGCTCTATTAGAACCACCGGCAAGCATACCGACTTCAACGCGAATCATAGAAACACGCACACGTCACCGAATTACATAAATGCCACAATAATACTAACCTCATGCCCAGGAGCATCAATGTGGTAAATGCAGAAGTTGTGCAACAGCAGAGAAGCAGCATCCGGGCAAAAGAAGAGACCTTGGAAACACGACACATCTGCACATAACAAGGCAAGCCCCGAAATCGCGTTAGTCCCCACATCAATCAACGGCCACAAAGAATTGTTCCGATAAACCGAGCCAATTATAATTCAAACCAAACCCTCATTGCACAAAGCTAACACGTCATTGCGGACGGCAATTAGCTCCGCCAATCAAGTCGGCGTACAAGACATAACTCAAACTAATCCTATCCACAATGGGAAACGAATTTCAGGCACAAGGCAAAGAGCTCACAACAACAATGGGGACTCTATGACTAATTATGCGCATCGACCCATTAGCAACAACAGCTCGAGCGGCCCGAAAAGGGGCAAGAACGTACAATTGAGAGCGACGTCGGGATACGTTATGAGGGCGGGCTTCTCCTGATCGCCGCAGACGAACACGGAAACCGACCCTTTGCTCGTCTTCACCGCATGCTCCTGAAATCCCCCCCGAAGAAAAAAAACGAAAGGCAAAATGAAGTAATCACTGAGAAAGATAATGCCAAGAGCTTGAAGTGGAAGCTACTCGAGCTAGCTTCTACCTACCTTCCCTTCGAAAGGTACGGCGTCGACGTCGACGGACACTGAGTCGCTCGACTCGGCCATGACTCGGCTCGCTCGAAACCTCAGAAAATGCAGCAGAATGCTCTGGCCCAGAGATACCGACCAGAACGAAGCTTGAAAATCTGAAATCTCTCTCTCTCTCTCTCTCTCTCTCTCTCTAGAGGTTGCTTTTGCTTTCTCTCTCTGGCTTCCACTGTCTGGTATTCTCTCCTCGCTTTCTTCTCCTTCTTCGTGCCGGAGAAGGAGGGGGGCGATATGACGCTAGTGCCCTTGCACGGACGGAGAAATAACGGGAGGGAGACGCCCCCGCCGTTCGGATGCGGATTTACGGTTTTGTCCTCCGGCCGAGGTTTGATGGCCTCCGGTCTGGTTTTTGGTCTGGTTTGGTTGAGACCGAAGTGACCGTTGGAGGGGCGGACCAACGGTCGGTTGCGGGGGTAGAATGGGGCGAGCGGTCGCTGTCTTTCGAGGGTGAAATCGCTGATTGGAACAGAGGTGGAAAAATGGGGAAAATGTACGACAATTGAGTTAATGATCGAGAAAATTCATCATGCAAAGTCAGTTAATAAAGACAGCGACCGTAGATTTAAGTAATGAATGCGTTATTTTGTTATTGAACTTTTTGCAAAGTATTAAAATCAAATCCCAACTTTTATTTTGTCTGCACCAACTCTTTTTTTTTTACTTATTTTTACATCGTCATTTTTCCACATAAATGAATTGTGGATGAGTTATCCCTTAGACTAACCTCACAATTTCCCTAGCCTCATCCATATTATTGAAGAATTATCTCATGTCACTTGAGAATGGGTTCTAAATTATCGTTATATTTATGTAATATTCCTCTATTTATCGATTTTAAAGCTTTTGAATTGGATTTTCAAACATGGTATGAGAGCCAGTTCTATCTCTTGCACGAATATAACATGTAATCCTCATTAATCAAATTTCATAAACTAATTTATATGTGAGAGGAGGTATTGAAATATTGTCCCACATCATTTAGTACCCTCCTCTGCATTGAAGTCGATATTTGGTCATGTCGAAAACTTGGTGAAAGATGTCCCACATGGCTTAAATACCTCCTCCTCTCTTTTGCGTGTACATTTGCTACCTCAAAAGGCAGTGCTCATGTCGAAAACTTTGCGAGAGATGTTGAACGGTGCCCACTCCCCCTCTCATGCATGTTGTTGTGATGTTGCTACTCTAGGATGACATTTTTCAGGCCATCGATGTGCTTTGTCCTCATTGGCACTACTAACCTATTTGGATGATGGTCCATAGATTCGTGGCTCTCTCTCTCTCTCTCTTCCCTATGTTTATGTGGATGCAACTGTGACAACCATGTTGCACGCCTAAGTCCGGTACATCATAACCTAACCGTGGTCGGGCTCAGTGGCACTACAACAATTTCTTCAACCTTCCTTCCCCACTCTCCTCCCAGAAAAATAAAAATAAAAGTTGAAAAATGTTTGATTAGTGCTTTTTAAGGTATCATTTGTGTCCGGCCAAAGTTAAAAAGAGACACCACTTGTGACTCCTGCGCAGCACTTAGAAAGGAAATGTAATGGCCACGTTTTACATTTCCTTTTTTGCTTATTTATATGTAAAATAAATATGATTCAGGGACTCGATAAGCAAAAAATTTTAAAACTCCAATTGAATATTTTGTAAAAGTCCAAAAACCATTTAAATTTACTACTTTGTTATTTTAAAAAAAGAGGGCAATCCTCCATCACCCATCTAGATTCATAAATAGAACTTATTAGCATTTTCTACCCTCTTGAGTGTAAATTTCCTCGCAATGCTTTCACGAATGAAAAACACCAATCAAATGTCGTCACTTTGAACTCCGACGCTCCCGAACTCTAAAAAGCTGAGGAGGTTTTGGCTTGTGTGACTTATACTCAGTGTGAATAAGACGTGCTTAATAAAAGTTCAAGGAGATGGTTAAGGGATAGATTCGGCAGATTAGACGGATGTCGATAGTCGATCGAATAACATCACCTCAAGTGCAAATATAAAAGGTTAATACTATAAAAAAATTCAAAATAACATACTTGTAACACATTTACCTTAAAATAATTCTTTAACCACAAAAACCTTAAATTTGTATGAATGTGATAAATTTAACCAAAATTAATTTTTTAACCATAAAAAACTCTAAACTGTTATATTTATGACAAATTTATCTATCGTTAGTTTCCATTAAATTGTATTAATATCACAAAAACCATGAACTGATACATCTATGGAAAATAGAGAGTAAAACTACAAATTGATATCTTCGTCAACGGTCACATATTATTTAACTCATTAATTTAATAGTAAAATTTAACAGAAACTAACATAGGGTAAAATTATCATAGATATATCATTTTAAAGTTTTTCATAATCAAAAAAATTAATTGAACAAAAAAATTATTATATATATATATATATTTGAGATTTTCCGTAGTATTAATCCAAACCAAATTCGCATAGAACTCGCGCAACGGACTATGGCGATGGATGCGGCGGACGAAGAAAGGCTCTCATCCAAGCTGGCCACCAACGGCAACGGGTAGGAGGTTGGGGTGTGTAATAAAAGGCTCGGAGGAGGGGCATTTGGGTAAATTTGGCGAGAGGGCATAATACAGCTGTACGCCACCTGGACCAGCCGCAAAAGGCAATGTCCCCCTCCCCAATTTCTGCTGCTTGATGCGTCAACTCAGATGGCGTCTTCGCATTTTCGTGGATCGGGTCTTTTTGTCGGATCCCCGCCACGCCTTGTTAGAATCCAAGGCTCCGGTTTCGAGTGGTGCCGGATCTTTTTACCACCCGGGTTAGTCTCCACGTCCGAATATGACAGTCGCGTTCCGTACACTCGGATCCAAGAGAATGTGCAAATGTGATGATTCACCGTTGCACGACCTTTTCGACTTCCAGAAAGAAAATGTGCTTATGCTCACGAGATGATTTTAGTCTCCCGTGAAGTTAAGCATATCCCCACAAGTGATGTTAAATCGCCTTGACATATCAATAGACTCGGCATTGTGGTATTTGTGTATCCGTAGATGCATTATAGCAAGCAAGCTAAATAGCAGCGGCTTGCGGACCGTATTATCTTATAGTTGCAAGATCGTTACATAACATTGTTTAGCTAATTCAGCCCCTACTTCTTATTGCTACTCCTCAATGACATTGCAGAGTCTAATCATAATGCTAGCTTATCACTGATTGGGACAATGTGGAAAAATGAAGAAAATGTATGGCTTGAAGAAATTGAGCCTGTAATCGAGAAAATTCAAATGCAAAAGTAGTAGTAATTCATATCATTGAGCTTTTGGAGAGTAGTAAAGTTAAATCATGAATTTTATTTTGTCTACATCGATTCTTTGAAGTGTGAATTGCCGCTTGTGCTGACTTCGCAATTTCCGCAACCCTCTTTCATATATTCGAGGCTTGTGCCTTGGACAAGGCCATACCGCACTCGTTTGGCAACTCCAGATCTCTCTCTCTCTCTCTCGTGTTGTTGGACCCTCATTGTGCTTGGACGACGCCTTGTGACCTTGCCAAGCTTTTTCTCTTTCTCTTTCTCTTCCCTATGTTGTCGTGGTGGTGGTGCAACTGTGACAACGATGCTGCATTCGCCCAAGTCCAACTTATTGAAACCTAATTGTGTGATGTAACCTGGTTGCAAGTTAAGACAAAGGCCACCTATATATTGTACTTCACCTCATCATACCCAAATGATGTGGGATTCGATTCATTTATACCCCTTTTGCCATCCTCAAGTCGGAGCTGCATTTTGTTTGAGCCCCAAAATCCTTGTGATGACTCTCACTCTCAACAAATTAGGTTGTTACAAGCCTACCGGCTTTTGCGTGGTTTATCCCCGAACCTCACACTTTCGATTGGGTTTGGCTCTCATACCATAATGTTAAGCCCATTAGCTTCAAGATACCAGACCGATGTCGATAGTCATTCATGATGAATTCCGGCGACAGATCCGGTTTGACATCGGATCCTGGGTCAAGGAAAGACTCATATGAGTTGGCCGTGATAGGAAGGAGGTTGGGGGCGTAATAAAGGGCTGGAGAGAGGGGTCCTTGGGTAATTTGGTGAAGGCATGATATAGCTGTACACCACCTGGACCACCCACCAGGGACGGAAGCATCAAAAGATGAAATTGCCTAGAAAATATCAGGTCCCTTAGTTATAACATATGTAGCACGGACACTCTCCGGAAGCCTTCGTGTCGTGTCCGACACTCTGACACGTGTCCGACACGTCCCGACACGCTCCGACACGCAGTCAACGAGTGTTGAAAAATCCGACACGTGGTCAACTCTCTCGGACACGCTCCGACACGCGAGTCCAGAATCCCGACACGTGATTCCGACACGCACGGGGTCAATTTTAAAAATTTCTAATACTTGAGGGGTCAAAATATAAATATACACAAAAGAAGTAATAAAAAAAGTAATAAAATTGCTATAAATATACACGCATTGGGTCAATTTTTTTTTTCGTTTTTGTTTTTTTTTTCGTTTTATTTTTTTAAAAAGTCATTTACTATGAAAGAAGTAATAAAAAATGATATATATGATAAATAAATAAATTTAAAAATATCATTTCAGCATTTTTCTTTACACAATGTTTTTTTCCTCTAAGTTTTGTGTATTATTGTAACAAATTAAAATAATGAATGATATTATTTAATATTTTTCGTGTAAATTGATTCTAGGCTATTTTTTTTATTATTAAAAATATATTTAATATATAACGTGTCGGAATGTATCGAAATTCTCTATTTTTAAGAAATGACTTGTCGGCGTGTCGTGTCGCGTGTCCGTGTCGGTGCTACATAGGTTATAACTCCGCCGTATTTGCACAACTCCACTAAATATTGTGGAGAGAGGGGAGAGAGAAAGTCTGAAATTTTCTACAACGTGGGCCCGCGGATTACACGTGTCGAGCTTTTAGTGGACTTATACAAATCCTGCGTGTCCATCACTAAGGTATCCAATATTTTCTCAGAATTTCCCCGCCAATTTTTGCTTTTGATGTGCTAGCTCGGATGATGCCATCAAATTTTTGGTGGACCTGGTCCTTTTTACTTTTTCCTTTTTCTATGGATCCCATGCCTCGGAATAACAAGACTTGGGACCAACCAATTAATATCCATCGAACAATGGCGATCGTGTAATTCTACATCATGCGGCGTAAATTGTGAATGGTGTGCAAATTCGAGATCATAAAGATAGCACGAAGAGAATGAGTAAGTGTGATGATTCGAGTATAAATGGCTATGAATATGCTTATCACTTGAATAATCCTTTTAAACTATTTCAGCCCAACTTGCTATTGCTTTTCACTGGTGCTGTTAGAGAGCCTAATCAAGAAATAGGAAAAAGTCGCTTTATTATTTCCAAAAACAATTCAAAAAACTAGCCCAAACCATTTTCATTTTTTTCCTCGCTTTTTTCATTTCTTTCTTTTTCTCTTCCTCCCTTCTTCCTCTAGTCAATATCTGGCCATGGCGAGGGCTAGCAACCGGCTATATGAGGTTTGGCGACCTCTTCAGCCCCTTGCCTAGCCACAATCAAGGGTTGACCTCGCCCAACTATCACAAGGTCGGCCTTGCCGAGGGCCGGCGAGGTTACCAGCTCTCATCTAGTCAGTGACAAGCTAGAGGAGAAGAAGAAGAGAAGGAAAAAGAAAGAAAATAAAATTTTCATAAAATTATTGAAAAATGAAAGAAATGCTACGTCACAAAAATATTTGAGGGTCATATTAAACGTATTTCCATTCTTTTTCTATTTTGAGAATAGAAATTTTATGCAATTATTAAACGTCTTTGAATGCTCATAAACTAATACAGAGAATAGAATGGAGAATTACCAAAAAAGTCCTAAACCTTTTGCAATTGTGTCAATTCAGTTCTAAACTTTTTTTTTTGGCCAATTTAATCCTAAACCTTTTATAATTGTGCCAATTCAGTCATTCGGCCAAAATTGGCCGGCCGGAGTAACGTGGACGCCACGGGAGATAGCTGGCTAGGCGAACAATTTTTTAATTTTTTTCGATTTTTTTTTTTTTACCTCCTTCTTCTTCCTCGGCCGGCGAGGCTGACCTCGCCATGCCACCGGCGAGGCTCGCCCCCGCCGGCCACCGGCGAAGGCGAGCCTCGCCCGCGACCGAGCGGCGAGGCCGCTGTCGCCCAGCCAAGGCGAGGCTCGCCTTCGCCAGTGGCAAGCGAGGGCGAACCTCACCCAGCGACGGCGAGGCTCGCCTTCGCCAGTGGCCGGCGGGGGGGAGCCTCGCTGGCCCTCGCCTCTGGCCGGCGCCGGCCGGCCAGAGGAAGAAGAAGGAGGTAAAAAAAAAAAAAAATCGAAAAAAATTAAAAAATTCGAAATTTTTTAAAAAAATTATTAAAAAATTGTTCGCCGGCCAGCTGTCTCCGGCCGGCATCCACGTCAGCTCCGGCCGGCGTCCACGTCAGCTCCGGCCGGCCAATTTTGACCGGAAGGAATGAATTGGCACAATTATAAAAGGTTTAGGACTAAATTGGCCAAAAAAAAAATTAGGATTGAATTGGCACAATTGCAATAGGTTTAGGACTTTTTTGGTAATTCTCCCGAGAATAGAATAAAAAAAAAACTATTTTTAGCGGAAATCATTTTTGGAAACAGAATATTTATCAAATACACCTTAAATTTATTTTCTAGTAGAAATGAAAGACGAAAACTATAAAAAAAATATACGTGTTTGTGTGTCCCGGGGGGGATTTCTTTTGCCGACAATACCTATTTGAGCATCACTGTGGTTCTTAGGTATTAAAATTTAATGTCATACTACTAGGTTTTACATCTCTCAGAAATTTCCCAGCATGTGTGGCTTGTTCTAATTAATATTCCTATGCAAAAGGTGTCTCACGTTTTATTAAAGTTGTTCTTCATTCCGTGTTAAGGCTTTTTCTAAAGTCAATAATGAAAATAACATCTTGGATTTTTTGGAAGCTTGTTTGGTGAAGCTGCTACTGGTCCAATTGGAAAAGAACATTTTGAGAAAGAACAGGAGGAATTTTTATCAGATCTAAAGTATATCCCGAAGAAGATATGTGATCAAGTGTATGCTTAATATTACTCCGCTTGTATTAGTGTTCTTATAGAATATCCAGTAGGAAATAACTAATCCAAAAATAGTGGGTGAGTCTCCTAGAGGCGAGGCAATATGGGAAAGGGAAAACGACACAAATAGTCCATGAACTTTGGTCTAATGTGCAATGTGGTTCTTGATCTTTCATTTTGTTTAATGTGATCTTTAAACTTTATCTCATTATGTAATGTAGTCCTTGAATTTATTTAATGTGGTCCATGGATTTTTAGTATATGTTTAATCTAGTCAATAAACTTTTATGAAAAATATTAAATATTGTCCCTAAACTTGAATTAATTGAAGAACAATATTGAACATTTTTACTTAGTTCGGGAACTAAATTGAACAAACACCAAAAGTTTAGGGACCACGATGAACAAATTTAAAGTTCTAGGATTACATTTCATATTGAGCCAATGTTCGTGAACCATTTGTGTCATTATTCCTATAGGAAATGCACATTATTATAAATAATGCGGGTAGTTGATAGATTGGGAGATAAAATCTTCACCATTACATTAATGAGAGATGTATGGTTGTAGTCAAAGGAGTACCCTTATATATAGGGGTCTATTTCCCTTTATTTGTATCATCTCAATACAAATCTAGAACTTCTATAAAGTTTTTCTCTCTACAATCCTCGTGAGCGTGGTAATAAAGGTTGACTTTAGAAATTAGTAAGGCTGATTTGGAAAGAAACTTTTAAGAAAGGCTGCCTTAAGAAATTAGCAAGACTGACTTGGAATTTTTTTTTTTTAAAGCCCCACAGGTAAAGTAACGCTAGATCAACTAGCCCATGTTGCTCTTCCAGTTGCCTCTCCATAATTATAATGAAAGTTTGTGCTTGCAAAATAGCGTGTATGAGTACAAATTTCTCTTGGCTGTCACGTTACTCTAGTTGCCTCTCCATATTATAACGAAAGCTTGTGCTTGGGGAAGTGTATGAGTAAGAATTCCTCTTGGTTCAATTCATCCAATGGAAACTGAGTTAAGAGAATTGTAATTTCAAACTTAAAGTAGCAGTTTGCCTAGCGAGTACCATCTACCTCTGGGGGATTTTTCGAATGCGGAACACTATAGGGAGATGTCAAGTGGTTACAACATAGATAAATTTGAGAAGTTAAAGTGTAAAATAATACAAGTTGTGAATGATATGCCAGGTTATGACATCCCAGATCTTTTAGAAAGATTTACATCATGTTACAACCAAGTATTATGCTTTTAACATACATTTTGAGTAATTGTTCACATTTATGGACCCGAAGTATAGAAATTATTTTGGCCATGTAGTTTGTACACAAACTAATATGGTTGGAAGTCCATACGAAAAAGCAAACTTGTTTCCCTATATAGAAAAAAAGGAAATACAACAGAAAGTAAATGTCGCTGTTCACAAGATTAATATGAGACTTGTTCATATGAAGTGAACATTGTTGAACGTGGGATGGATTTATTTTGCTACGGGATGCATGGGTGCATCATGCGTGTTATGCATCGGCATTGTCTTAAGAAATAAGGGTCTGATACCAAGTTAAAAAGAATAATATGGAAGAGAGAAAATGTGAAATCTGTGTATGTTTTGATGTACATATTAATGAATGGAGAATAAAGATATTATATCAATCAAGATATGCACAATTAAAGGGAGACATATATGCAATCTACGTGAAATCTTGAACAATATAGATAATCAACATAAATATCATAATAATCAACATAAATATCATAATTATCTCTGACATAGAAAAATTATCCTAGATAACCCCTAATTATCTTTAACATTGAGAAACAATGGGAGGACCTTTTATCGGAACTAAAGGATATCCCAAATAAGACGTGATCGTAGGGTAAGTGTAAGCTTAATGCCTAACCTATGTTATGAAGCTGTTTCACCATTCAAGTAATTTTCATGATGCTTGTGTCATGGTTGGAGATTTTCCATGCTTGTTAGGGTTTCTTGAATTCTTTAAAATATTGCTAAAGAAGTGTGCATTGTTGTACATTGTTGTAATTAATGCGAGTAGTTGGCAACGTGTGTGGTTGTTCCATTGTGTAGATATAAATGATATGAATGGCCAAAACATCATTTGGATTGCAAATCTCCCCCCCCCTCCCCCCTTTTTTTTTTTTAGTTAAAAATAATAAATCAGAAGTGAAAAATGTGAAATTTGTATATATTTCAATTTACATATTAATGAAAATACATCAGCCTATTTATAAACTTTACTAAATAATTATTTTAAGATAATATTTCAATCAAGATATGCATAATCAATTGAAAATATACATACAATCGTGAGAGATACGGTACGAATAATTGACATTAATATCATATTTATCTCTAAAATAGAAAAAAATTATCCTAGAGAAATCTCAAATTATATCTAATAATTTTTATTGGTAAAGTATTCTCAAAATAGTAAACTATGGTAACCTATCACGAAGAGAGGGACCTGGCAACCGGAGTTGTGGACTGGAGGGCGAAGGTGGATGGCCATTAAAAAGGCATAGTACAGTTGTACGCCACTAGGAGCAGCGCCAGCTCGGACGGTGCCATCAAGTTTTCTGGATTGGGTCTTTTTGTTGGATCTCGTGCCTTCGAGTATTGGACTCTAGCATGGCAATATTGAATGGTGCGAGTTTTAAGGCCCCTTTTATGCAATAGGGCAAATGGCATAAATTATTTTGGTCCTTTAACTTTTAATTTATTTAGTTTAATCCATAAACCTTCAATTTATTCAATGTTGTCCTTGAACTTTTGATGTAAGTTCAATATAATAATCCATAAATTAAATGAAATTTGAAGCGAATTTAACCTTACAAAGTATTTAACAAAATTTTGACTTTCGAAACTCAAGGTGGTTTGTGCTGAATTAAGTAGCAATTGATGAATATTCAAAAGGGTGATTCGTGACAATTCAATCGTTGGTCTAATTACACCTTTCATCTGGTTAGAAGTTCTTCATTTTAAAGGTTTTTCATTCAAAAAAATGTTTTTAATCTACTTATTAAGAGACAAAATAAAAGAGAACTTGTGTTTTTTAATGAGTAGACTGTGCTCAAGATATACGTGCAATTAGAATTTCATCAAATGCTGTAAAAGAATTTAGGGCAATAGGTAACACATCCCCATTTAAGAAACATCTCATGAGACAAGAACAAGCTAATATGACTTCCTTAATGAACATAGACCAGGTGCACTATTTACGTTAGATTGGGCCAATGTTGCCCATTAAATATTTTCAAATATTGAATGGTTTTTTCTTTTAAATAATGTGATTACTTTTTTTTTATTCGATTCGTGTCACAATCGAGTAACTACTTTTAGATAGTGAAAAGTAGTCGATAGTGGCTATCAATGTCAGTTTTCACTTTTAAGCAACAAATAAGAAAAATAGCGTATGGAGACTTCCTTAATGAACATAAATCAGGTGTACTATTTACGTTAGATTAGCCCAATGGTGCCCATTAAATATATTCAAATATTCAATAACTTTTTCATTAAAATAATGTGATTACTTTATTTTATTTTATTTTACTTGTGTCACAATTGATTAATTATTTTTAGATGATGAAAAGTAGTCGATAGTGGCTATCAATGTCAGTTTTCACTTTTAAGCGACAAATAACAAAAATAGCATACGGACTCATTTAAAAATAAATCAAGTTATTTACAGTAAGTTGATTTTGAACTAATTTAAGAGGTCAAAAGAATCTCTTTCTTGAAGACCAATATGATAATATTTTATCTTACTTTTACCAAAAAAAAATGATAATATTTATATATGCATATATGGACATATAGATAAACGCTAATCACGGCTTAAAATCGGAAGACAAGCGCAATTAGCTCTAATTCCTCCCTCCTTTGCCAGAGGCACGAGCAAAAAGAGCACTTAAACTAATTTTAACTAGCTTTTTTTAATTATTTCAATTAGTTTAGAATTATGAATATCAAACCCGACAAAATAACATTTGCCTGGGAATGCGCGAGGAATATCAAGACTGCCACTGTGGCGGTGTAGCTACAGCCCGTGCTAGCTAGGCCCCGCCTCGTTTTGTCCCGAGGGTGAACGGCAGGGACCCATCCCGTGAACCCACGCGGACCAAACCGACGGCTGCGATTAGCTTAACCGTAGCTCATGAGTCCCTATCTACGCGACACGTATCGATGGATTCCAAATACGATTGCGACACCACACGAGCTTTTGGTTCCACCTGCTGGCCGCGCACTTTGCTTCATTTATTTTGTGAAGTGAACGTACATGTCGCTTAAAAGAATTTCTCAATAAAAAAATATTTATTATTGACAATAGATTATATCTGAATATTTTCTGGAACATGATTCGTTTATTTATTTTTGTAAGTGATATAAATAATCATTTTTTAAAAAAATATTTTCAAATTATTCCTATTTCATAAAACAAACGCGCTTTAAATATTATTTCATAACTGTGAGAAAAATTCAAAGTAAAAAAATCAGTTTTGGGATATTTACGGGTTAATGTTTTCTCATCGACATAAGATATGCAACATTTCAATAAGCATAATAGCATTAATAGTTCCAAATTGGTATCTATTGTTAAATTTATTTTAAACTTAATTTCGTCGTACAAAAACTGCAAATCGGCACCTCATTATCCTGAACAATTTTTTGTCTTGCAAAAAAAAAAAAAAAAAATCTCAAATGGGTAATCTAGATCTAGATATAGTCTCCAGCTCAGATCCAAAATTGTTATTAGAAAGTAGATTTGTGTTGGGGGGAACTGATTTATGGTTTTTCGTAAAGTGAATATTAATTATGGGAAAAATGTGTTGGGGACTACCGGTTTTGGATTTTGTGTGTGGTGAAAATCAATTTGAGGTAGTTGTGTTTCGATGATATCAATGTAAGATTTTAATAATATCAACCCCTTTTAAAATGGTTTGGCAAAGTTGGGCAAAAGGCAATTAGTTTCAAGAATAAAAGCAAATTTTGCTCAAGCTATTCGAGTCATGGAAGTAAAGAATACTATTGTATATAATATTTGGTTAATTTTACCCACCGTAAGTGAAAGTGATCAATGTGAGATCCAAGATCAGTTTGCATTACACGTAACTAATTCCACGTTTGATAAATAGGGTCTTTGAGTAAGTAATTATAAGTGATTATTATCATAAAAAAATCTAAATTATGTCTATTGTAGCACAAACATTCAAACTTTTTAATATCATTAAAAACCTTAAACTTACCCACTATACCATAAAATACTTCAAATTTTTTTTTAAGTTATAAAAACCTCCGAACTTATATTGATATGACAAATATATCCACAATAAAATTCAAAAAAGTTTTTCGTTTTATAAAAAAAGTTGAGGATCTTTATGTCATAATAGACATAATTTGATTTTTTTTTTTGTAGTATCCTAATTAGGAGACACGTGTCGAAAAACGATTTTTTTTTTTATCTTTTTATCTTTTTGGGGATCATAGTAAACCTTATTTTTGGGGATTATTGCCTCATTAATGAGGGGAATTCTCTTATTCGTCTGTGCCCGGATTTCGGAATGTGGGCGCAGAACCGATGAGCCGCAGCTTTCATTCTGTTTTCTCTTCCCTCCTCCTCTCATCTCGAGACCCGCTACCGACCTACGTTGACCTCACATAGAAAAGGCAATTTGCCTTCTTCTTTTTTCGTCTTAAGTATATTAAACAAGATCCGGTAAACACTCATTACCAATATCCCTTTTATTATATAATTTGGAGGTTTGGCCCTGCACACAAAAATAAAGAAAGCTCCAAAAAGGTCCAACGCATGTAGCAATGCCTTGTGCCCTCTCTTTCTAGGGGTTGTATCTTAATCCTTAATCAAAGCTTGTGCTTAAAACCTGGATCTAGGTCCTGCCCTACACCCAGATTCACTCCCAATTCCCTTCTCTTTTGCTCCATTGACCAGATGCCAATGCTAGCTTCGAGACGTTCAAGATCTCAACATTCGCCTATTGACCAAAAGTCTCAGCGGCTCAGCTTCAACGAGAAAGATGTTCCTGAGGTTCCAGAAATCTCTAAGACCACATTGATTTCACTCAGCTAAACTAAAGAGCTCCTTTTCTTGCCTCATTTTGATTCTACATCTGGAACTTGAACCCCAGAAAGTTCACTAACTTATGCAGTTAACAGTCATAAATCCTTGTAAGCAAATTGAAACCGGCCAGGCACGATACAACAGTGGTCATTAATAAACTACGGGTGGGGAGATGAGGATTAGTTCATAGATAGATTTAGTACATCCACCTGAAGTAGACAATACATAACAAGCTTTTCGGTCTGCGACAAACTAATTATCCCAGGGCACGCAAGATGAATCCAAGAATCCTTATGCACCAAATAAGACAAGCAGACATCATCAATAACAACAACAACAGCGACAGCGACAAAAACAACGATAACAACAACTGGCCTCACTTTCCCTCGCCAAAATATGGCGCATCATTCAAACTCAAACTGTCTCAGGAATCCCCCTATCGAAAGAGAGTTCAGCAAATAGACAGATGACGTTTTGCTCATAATCATAGACATGAGCAAACCCCACAATACCACAATGAATGCAGAGAAGGATTCAAACTTTCAGATCTCCAACAAACTTTAGTAAAGAGGGGAAAAATGCCAAAGATTAGATTTGACAAATGGTCAGAGAAAGAGAACATGAAGAAAGAACAAAAGGATTTTCATCAAGAGGAAGGACTTCAGCTGGAAAATTATGATGACTTGTCATGGTGAGTAATAAACAAAACTGAAAGAATATTCCGAAAGCACCCGTCCCTACTAAATGAGACAGTCTCCCTTGGGTGGACCTGGGTCTGTGTGGATGCAATGAAGCTAAGCCATCTGATCAAGTGCCTCCCATGCGGGACCGACTGATCTGAAGGCTAAGATTACACCAGTCCACGAACATCAAGTGCAGGAAAGATTTTCATCAGGTAGCTATGAATCGAACAGACAACACAGTGGAACATGACAAACAGCATTCCATTCTCAATATTCACAACGCACATCACCAAGGTTGAGAAATTTGCACACAACTATATATTTCTACAGTAAAAAACTAGTTGCCCAGAAAATTGACCAATCAGAACACCTTTATTGAGGAAGAAAAACATAATCCAATCTCCTCCGTAGTAATGGCAATTCAAGCACTAACACGTTCAGCAAACTAAGTGAACTACAAACTACACATACCATTCAGTAAAGCTGCATTTCACCAATTGACTTTTGGAGCTTCCCGTGGCAAATGACCTCACCTCATGGCTATTCGAAGTTTTCCAAACAATATAGGAGAAATTAAAATCTAATATAGCATGGCATAAGAAAGCCACCCTACTTGAGGAAGAATAGGATAAACTTACAGAGACTCTGCGAATTATAAAGCTTAGTAAGCCAATATCAGTATTAACTCAGAGAGCAATTACTAAATGAGTCACCATTCTGGTATCAGAGTTCTGCTTCTGAAAACTAAACTGAATGCCTTTTACATGATATGGTTGGAGGACTATTGACTTGATGTGTTTCAGGGGAAGCAAGACGAGAATTACAAATGCTATTGTGCTTCATTGGGGTGAAAAGAGGAATAGAGAAGCACTTCTACGGAAATAGGATAATCTGCTTTATAAAACCAAACGAAGCCTTTTCGCTACAATTAACATTTCCACATCCTACTATCCAGCAACAAATGGTAGATGACATGTTAATAATGTACAAGAGAAATGATGTGTTGATATATTTCATGTCATGTTCTGTACTAGTAATATTGCATAGTGCAACTAGTCTTAATGTGTCAGAAATATCTAACACAATGCACAGACTCTTCAATTCCACGGGCATGGTTATGTAAATTCTCCAAGCAAGCTTAAGCACTGTGGCTGCAAAATCACTCGGATTGCCAGGACAGCCGGAAGTATTATAACTTTCACTAGACAAAAAAGGAGGGAATAAGATCTGAGTTTGCTTAAAAGCTGATGTGTATATTAACTTTGTTGAGGTAGTACTTACTGATTTTGTTGTATGCCAGGAGCACACAATCAAGGCAAAAGAATGCCAACCATTACCATAGTACTTCTGCAAGGAAACTTAAAGCTTCATAGATTATACAAAAGTTTCCAGAGTACTTGAGGAATATACAGACAACTCCGAACAAGTAAACTTCCTCTAATCTATTTAAATTGCTTGAGTAACATTCGAGTACTCACACAAAAGTGAAAAAATAGCAACAGGAGAAAAGAGACTGGGAAAAAGAAAAAAACAAAGAAAACAAGAGAGAATAAATGGACCCATTTCAATAAAATTAAAGGTGTAATTCAATCACATAATTGATAAGAGTGGGGCAAAAACAACTCTTCAGAAGCTCCTTTTGTCAGTATTCCGCGAGGATTTCCTCAACCTATCTACTCATTCTTCCATGCGTGCAAAATCAGCGAGAAGCTAAGGCCTTGGGACTTTGAGTCCAAAAATCTTTGCGAGAAGGACCACTGCAACGCATTCGGCTCGGAGAAGGGCTGGCTATTCCATAACTTCTCCGCTGATAGGCATGTCTTGAACATGAAAACAGCATTTCCACTAGACGGATTAAACAGCCAATTATGAACATCCCAGAAAACTTCCACTGCCAAACCATCAACCAAAATGGTATGGTTTCCCCGAAACTTCCACCGCAGTCGCTTCACCTGCATCACGGACTTACTATCTACACGAATCAGGAGACACGGATCATTTACACCACTCGTGTCACATTCGATTACCAAGTCATGAGTTTGACCATTATCACAGAACTGCGCCTTCGTGACAAACATCTTCTTACCGAAAACATGCTCTCTCTTCGCAAGAAAATAAGCATTCGAAGGCACCGGCACAGCATTTGTCTTCTTGAGAGCTTCTTTCCTCAAATCCCCCAAAAGCAAGATCATTTGCCGATCGACGACGACACCCACATAGAACCCCTCCAGTGGTTCGGGCCCAGATCCAAATTTCGCTGAGGAAAGGTCCCAGTATATGTCGATTTTACAGGAATAAGCTTCTAAACTCTTGGACCCTTTTCTCTTAGAGAACAACCAAGGCTTTATGTCCACCTTACACAAGCACTGGTTCGAGGAATCGTCAATCCCAACACTCAGGCCTTGACCCATCATGTGCTTACTCCATGTGATGGTGATTAAACAAGAGCGGCCGCGCAATCGGCACTGGTAAACCCGAGTGACCAAATTCTGCGCATTTCTCGCGGCGTTCGAAGACGAAGAATCGGCAACTTGCACTCCATTTTCACCAAAACAAGAAGGGAAATCTCTCATTTTGACATAGAAAAGCAGAGAACACTTCACAATTCAGTAACTTCGGAATCCCTCCTGCGTTCTTTCACAGTCACTCGATGTCCCACTTTTCGCATCCGACACAACCGCAAAGAAGAAGACAAGACAAACACACAAAAAATAGTAGAACAGATCTCAGATATTATCAACAGGGTATCCGAGGAAAGACTGAACAAGAGTCAGAAGACGAGGCGACCCTCACCTCAAATTTGGTCAAGAGAGAACAGTCCCAGAAACTCATCCCACGAACGCTCGGACATTATCTGGTCAAGACACGGGTCGATCTGGAATCCCACACGGCCTCTGATGCATGTCTCCAAGCACCCCTCCGCCCGTCCATCAATCTAAGAGGAGTTCAAAAGGGAACAACAACAACAACAAGAGCGCACGTCTTGATTACAGGACAAATTTAGGGAATGTTAAGAGAGTAAAGAAAATAAATTTCGGAGAGAGAAAAGAGAGGCAGACAAAAAGTGGACTCGTTTCACTGTCAAAAAAACTTGCCCAAGAAAGAAAACCCAAAACCCATTTTCCACAGAGGAAGGAAAGAAGAGGGGGAAGGAAGCAAGGAAGACCCAAACAAAAAAGGTTTTAAATTTAAACACCCAAGTACGAAATAATGTGAATGGGAAATCAAAGTCACATGAAGATAAATGCACGACGGAGGAAAATTGAATAAATATATGCCCCTCGAGATAGCGACAGCTGCAATA
Organism: Eucalyptus viminalis; assembly: GCA_014182385.1. Lineage (NCBI taxonomy): Eukaryota > Viridiplantae > Streptophyta > Magnoliopsida > Myrtales > Myrtaceae > Eucalyptus > Eucalyptus viminalis. The sequence continues at coordinate 35,788,494 of CM024527.1, read as the reverse complement.
ATCCAACGGATGTGAAAGGCAGAGAGAGAGAGAGAGAGAGAGAGAGATGGGAAGAATCGGTTAAGGATACATGGCAACTGGGAATTGCTGGAAAGACTGGGTTTTTCTTTCTTTCTTTCTGTTATTTTAAAAAGACTGGTTTTTTAAAGACCGCTCTTCACTGAGAAAGCAAGAAAACAAGAACAAAAGTCATTCTCCATCTCTCTCTCCATCGCTCTGTTATATTCTCTTATTCACTTTTCTCTATCATGGACTCTGCTTTTTTACCTGACATCTGCCCACATGCAAACAGTGAAGAGAGCCCAAGTCAGTCACAGCACAAGCACGTCTCCGTTGCGATTGCGAGAGATAGAGAGAGAGAGAGAGAGAGAGAGAGAGAGAGGGAGATTTGAAGCGTAACGGAGACATTAATAACGTGGGACTCGGGGAGGTTAAAGTTATAATGGGGAAGCACATGAAGAGGTGCTGCTGTTTTCATGAATCTTGAGTTGGGTATTCATTATTATGAGTTTCTTTTGAAGGGACTCCTTTTCATTATTTTTATTATTTTATTCATTTTAGGTTTTTCTTTGGGGGGGAGATGAGGTGTGAGTGAGTACTAAGGAAGGAAAAGGGGAATAAAATAAATAGATAAATAGAGAGGAAACCTTAGTTGGGGTGTAGGGGTGGGGGCCCAGTAGCAAGGTCATAAATGCAAGCACGATGGCAACTCATCACCAATTTGCCAAGCAAGGATTAAGGAAAGATGCCCCGCCAAGAGGTTGTAAGTAGACCTATTAAATGAATGAGTAGGGTCGGACTTGAATCGGGTTGAAAATAATCCACTCCAAATTGACTACTTTAATTCATTTCTATTGATTTCCATTTTGATTCGTGCTCAACTCATATCCGACCAAATCTATATTATTAATACTTCTCTATATATTTAGAAAAACTCATATCTAAATTAAGGTGAAAGCATGGAATGAGTGAGCGTGAATGAAGGCGAGGAGAGTGAAGAGAGATTTATAGAGGTGGGTTATATTTAAATAAATTGTGAAACAATTTAATATCCATATTACATCCATTTATGACCTATTTATTGAATATAACTAACTTATATAACCCATTAAATATGGATTGAGAAATGGATTTATTGCCCATTTTGACAAATCTAATTACAAGAAATAGAATCTATAATATGAAAAGCATTAATGTTATTATTTTTTTTGCCAAAATTAAAATGTCTTCTGTTGGAAAATTCTTAAAGGTGCTCTGCTTTGTGAATTCAAAAGTTCCTTCAGCAAAGAAAATTGATAAACTGGTAGGAAAAAGATATAAATCACTCCCATTTTTAAACTAGTTAGGTAGCCCACACAATGTCGCAAACATATTTCACTCGTAGCTTTGAATAGTTAGTAATATAAGTTAAAGGAGATGTGATTTAGGAGATAGGTTGAGAAGGTTGTCAAATGATAAGGAATAATTATTAAAAAGTCATGGGCCCATCGTACCGATGTTAATTTAGTTATTAACTTTTCAATTTGATTAATATAATTTTAAAACATTTTGACGATTTATCAGTATAGTCTTTCCAATTAATTTTGGCAAAAAAAAAACTTTAATGTATGTACTGGCTATCTTATGTGGCACAACTATTGACGCGTGGATAATATTAATAATTTTTAAATAATTTTTCACACTTTTTTTCTTTTTTCTTTTTACCTTTCTTTATTTTTTGTGGTTGCTGAGCATTGTCAAGGCTGTGGACTAGCGGAGGGAGTAAAAAAAAAAGAGAAAAAGAGAGAAAAAAAAAATGAAAGAAAAAAAGGAAAAAAATAAAATAAAAATCAGAAAATTTATTAAAAATTGTTGATATTGTCCATGTTAGTCTCAGTTGGTTAACATTAATGGTGTTCAATCAAAATTAGTAAAATGACTACATTGACAAACTATTGAAAAATTTAGGATTATATTGATCAAATTCAAAGATTCAAGATTGAACCGACATTTCATATAATAATGTTAGGATTTTTTTTTTTTTAATATTCCCCAAATGATAATGTAATTAGTAGATAAATGCAGGGAAAGAAAAAGACACCATAATCTTGTGTTTGATATGAACCAAATATGTAAGGGAAATAAAAGTATAATAAAAGCAGAAAATTAAATTATAGAGCAACCTTTTGTTAATATTCATGGATTTTGTTTCGAAATCTCCGTGCTCAAGTTCAATCTGCCGGATCTTTTGCATACATAGAAGATCACTATTTTAGAAAAGTAAAAGCAAACCGATACACCTATGCGAAAAGTCCATCAAAGAAAAAAGACGAGGAAGACAAAATTGTCCTTTTACTGTTTCACCATCTTCCACCGGAAGCTAAATTATGACTTTCTTTCCTCGTTTATTAGTTAGTCAAATAGTCTTCTATTGTTTTATAAGTTAGGTCTATTAGGGGTGAGCATATTGTTCCAATTGAATTAGAAACCGCTCGAACTAGTTGATTTTAGGTGGTTCCTAAGGCACCAATCCACTTCTTAGTTCCATAAAATTGGAACTGGTGATCTTCGGTCCAATTCCTTGTTTTGGGGGAACCGATTGATGAACCGGACTAGATATACATATTTTTATTTTTTAATTTCTTAAAAATAACAACAAATTATAAAATAGCAACAAGTTGAGTGTTTTTTTTGGGGAAAAGATTTACTTGGTCCATTATATGCCACTTTTGGGGAAAGATTTACCTGTTGAAATTTGGAGGCGGAATTGCCAAGTGATAGTCTCAATTAGACTGGATTGGATCGGTTGGTTGGATTTGGTTCCCAATTCTTGGGCGGGATCAGATCGGAGTGGGAACCAATTCTGGGGCTTTTTAGATTGATCGAAGTGGTGAACTAATTGAGGCACATAAAAGTTGCATATGGACACCATCCGATCGTTAAAACGGTTAAAGAAATTGTGCTTTGTAACTCGAGGAGGAGATAAAAAATGGGCACGAGGCGGAACTAGGATGGGGATCACGTTCCCCGTCCCTACCTAGTGGATTGAAAACTTGCCTGGCCGTGGGGCAAGAGATAGGCTGGTACGCCTTTGCAAGGCACCGACTTAAATTTATTTATTTTTTGTGCCCCAAAGAGCCTAGTACCACTTTTTTTACGGTTACTAGACATTTTTTTTTAATGTTTTCTATGTTACATAATTATTTAAAGAACTGTCTCATGGGCTCCAACCTTCACAAATTATTTGATGTGGAATAATAGAAGACAATAGTATTAGTACCAATTCAGTCCTAAATATTTTAATTGAATTAATTTATTCTTAAACCTTTTTTTATTGGTACTAATCCAATTCATCTGGCCAATTTAGGTAAGAAATTGTTTACGTGGACACCAATTGTCCTATGTTGCACGATTAGCATTGATGTGAATATTTTTTTTTTTTTTTTTTTTGTCTCTTTTTTGGTGAGTGGTTGGCCCCGGGTCACTAGCCATGGTCGGCAAGGGCTGGCTGCACCTAGGTGAGGGCGAGCACTAGCAAGGTGCCCCTCAACATGCGTCGCTTGGGCAATGGTTTGACTCGTTCAGTTTTTGGCCGAGGGAAGAAGTTGCGAAGCTGGGTTTCCACAGGGAAAGAGTGTCCATCCTTCCGACGGTGACGAGATGACAGAAAAGAGATGAAAAGAAACCCCAAGTCAAGCGAAGCTAGAGGTGTATGAAAGTGAAGGAGGGATTGAAGACAAAGTCGAGAGTCGACTCAACTACAGCTATGATAGGGACACACCTATCAGGTAGCTGGAGAGAGAGGGAGACAAAAGAACTATGGTTCAGGATTTGGTCTCGCATTGAGGAGGCCAACCCTTGTGTAGACGAGGATTGGTGAGGCTACCATGGCCTAGGTCAGGGCTCGCTAGATTCAGCGAGGGGGGCCTCACCAGTGCTCACCCTTGCCCAAGCAAGTTTAGTCCTCATCGGCATTGACCTATAGTTAGCCATCGGCAAAAAGAAAAAGGGAAAGAAAAATAAGAAAGGAAAAAATATTAAAAAAGAAAAAAAAATTATTAAAAATATCCACGTCAATTTTGGCAATAGTATGTCATATCGCCGACATTCACTCTAATGATTTTCGACCAAATAAGCTTAGGATTAAATTAACCAAATTAAAATGTTTATAATTGAATTTGTATCAATACAATAAATTTATGATTTTTTTTTGGGTACTTTTCTTAAGACAAAACGTTTGTAGAAACAAGTGTCCCGCATCGCCTACCTAGTGAACAATAAATTGAGCCTCCTTTTCTAGTGGACTAGTACTTGACAAATCATGTTCCCTTACTCTTCTATTAATGATTGGAAAAATAGCATGGCATTCAATTTAAATGAATTGCTTAAATTAAAGTTAAGTTCAGGGCGAGTGGTAAACCAGAAAAGCGAGACGATGAAACTCCAATGTCCCGCAACTGCGGGGAATGATCCAGCGTGAGGCGTAAACATGACCTCCTCAATTACCGTGAGCCCGGAGGTTGGGACGCAAGCCGGGCCGCCCTGCCCCTTGCGGGCAGAATTTTTTGGTATGACAGAGAAAGCAGAAGATTGCATCTGAATGAGTGAACAAACCTGGTCAACCATGGCCTCAAGGTCAGCTGAGTGAATGGAAAAAAGTTGGCAACTTGGAAGACACGCTAGCACCTTGTCTCTGGCCATTTTTCACGAGAAAGAGACTTGACATCGTACGTACTTTTCGGACGCTTGTCTGTCCGCTTATTCATGGTAATTTGAGACCAAAACATTCAAACCCTTAAATGATTTGCACCATAATCCCAAGTTAGTGAACCCAACGGTTCAAGAATTAATCCCCATAATGTCCCCGACTTTTACATTTCAGTATCTTTTATTTAATCTCAAAAGGAAATTTTCCATCAAAATATAAATAATCTAGTATTTTGACTAATCTCCCTCTCTCTTAGATATCCATACAATAATTCATAGAAAAACACATCTTTTGGGCAAAAGAATACCCGAGTGTTAAAACTTGACACAATGAAACATTTAAGTATCAAAAGTTAGGAAAGTAAGACTTAAGCACCACTTTATTTTAAAAATAGGACATTTGAATGTCACATCGGCAAATCTCACCAAAAATCCTACGTACCAATTTCTTTTATTAATTTTGCTTGCTATTATGGCTCGCCAGAAGACTGACTCAACAAAGAAACACAAAAATGACGTCGTTTTACCACAATTCCAATTTTAATATAATATTATTGAAATTAACGTTAAAGCAAAATTTAAAAAAGAAAAAGAGAGCTGGCTTAGCTAGGTGAAGGCCAGCAACTCTCGTTGGATTTGGGGGAGGGCCACAACCCTGCCCCAGATTTGGGTGAGGGCTTGTAGGCCTTCGCCGCCGGTCGGCTAGGGTTGCCGCCCCCGGCCTGGCTCGGTGACCTTGGCCGACCTTCCCCACACCTTCTTGGTGACGACGGGGCAAAAGCGGCGGCGATAGTTCAGCCCTCAACCATCGACTAAACCTCCTTTTTTTTTTTTAAAATTAATTTAATTAGTTTTCATATTAATTATTAACTCACGTCAGCAGTAAAACAATCTTGTTTTGACACTTGTTTAGCCATGTAAGTGTGCAAAACGTCATTATTTTGCACTTGCTCGTTAGAAAATCGTCACATCAGCGTTTGGTCGAATTTTTCGCCATTGGCACTTAATTGATCTATTTTGCTTTGATTTTGGCATTTTAGTATCATTTTCCTAACTTTTGGGTTTAAGTATTCAATTTGTGCCAAGTTTTGACACTTCAAATGTTTCGGACTCCATCTTTTGTCACAAAGCATATATGAAATGTGTGTTATTCGGGCATGTTGTTTGGTGTACTCAAAATGTGACAATTTAATTCCTAAACCATTTCACGATCCCAAGAATTTTTTATTCTCCTTTTTCATTTTGTGGGTAATAATTTTGGTTTTCTTGGGTTTTTCGGAAAAAAAGAAGAAGAGGAGGATTACGTTGAAAGTTAAGCTCGGTAATTTGTCCAGCGAATTGTCATTAACAAGATCGAATCTTTAACATATGTGAGGAACACATTCGTTCAAAGAAAGGATCACATGGATACGACATTTTTTCCAATTTTGGCTGCATATTTTGTATTTATAGTTAAATTCCTCTTTACCGATTTCGATCGAGACAGTAGCAGATTTGCTGAAGATTTCATTCTTGGCCATGAGATTTGGTGGAGATTCACTACCGGAAGTTTGCATCGCTAGATTTCCCGCAACATAAAGCATTCCTCTCCTTTTCATGATAATAAGTCAATCTGAAGTAACCTGATAGATTTCATTCTATGGGAAATCTGTAGCTTGCAATTGCATTGACCGATATCAGGTGTGCTTTCGGTGACAAATCATCATCGGATGCGACACTTTCCTTGCTATTCATATATTGGATAATTATCCGAGACACACTGATTTGGAAACCTGGAACCACTTTAAGATAATGAGTATGAGTAAATATGGCGATTTGAAGATTAGATTTTGGCCAAGAAAATAGATATCCTTACCATTTGACTGACAACCAAGGTCATCACCTGAGCGCGGTCATTATTATGTGATAATAGGAAATACCATTGAGAAAACTTAAGTCTCTCTTGAACTGTTACCCGGCTATCGTTAGTGCTATGCAAGTAAATTGATGGAAGATTTTGCTCCAGAAACCACATAAAATATAGCTAAGTTAATTTGTGACTGCAGCATGGCCATTTCTGTGGAGATAGATGATCAAGACGGAAGACCAAAGTAATTGGGATAAGGGGGAATTTGAAATTAAAATGAAAGGAAAATAGTGAGAGGATTTTGGAAGTATGAGGTCAAAGCGGCGCATGAGAAAGGGACTAAACTCGCGTGTGGACTCAGAATGACAAGGATGAGGTTGAAATTTGTGAACAACTCAGAAATAATTAAATAAATTTTAAGAGAACTTGATACTATTACTTTAAACTTTAATTCAATGTGTGATATCAATTTTGAATTTTGAATTTATTCAATATGATCTTTGAACTATTCTCGAATGTTCAATGTAGTTCTTAGACGTTCAATTTGTTCAATTAATCTCTCAATTTTTCATGATAAAGTCAAATCAGTCCTTGATATTATCCATAAACCGTCAAGTGGCATTCGAGCTTTGTGTGTGGCATCCACTAACCCATCGCCACCCTTCACCTTTGCATCGTCCGCTAGTCACCCCAACACGTCCCTTGGTCGCTTCGTGACACCCTCGGCGACCTGAGGCTCGTCTTTGCTGGCGTCCGAATGGCCATTAATGCAATGAAGTTGAGCAAGGAATACGGCCTGGCAGTAAATCTAGTGAAGCCGGCGGCGAAGGAGACAAATCAAAGGGAGCTGAAGAGGGTGGGTTTGACGAGCTAGTGATGAAGCACGAGAGGTAAGATTTGGATATCAAGCAAATTATGCTGGGCAAATGAGATTTTTAAAGATTTCCAAATATCTTTAATTGTATCTTAGATTTTACCAAATATATGATGGGTATATTGAATATTTCTAGAGGGGATACCAAATTCAAAAGTTAACTTTATACAAAGTATACAAATTCAAAAGTTAACTTTATACAGAGTATACATATCCCTAGCTTCTCCTTCCCCTGGCCGGTCGGAGGCGAGGCATAGGGTGGTGGCGAGTGGAATTAGGTTGCTCACTAGCGAGGTCGATCCTCACCTTGGTTGGGTGAGGCCTGGCACCGATTTCTTTTCTTCGGCGAGGGCCCTATTCGCCTGGTGGGTTGGTGGGGCCTCGCCCTCACCATTGGTTGATGAGGTTGACCTTATAGACCATCGCAAAGTTGGCACCGGCATGGGGAAGAAGTTTGGGCCATCATTTTTACCATAAAAGTCTATACAACTCAAAGTGAATGGGAAATTACATGCACCACCCCTGGGAAAAAGAAAGAAAAAAAGAAAAAAAGATATTTAAAAAAATATTTAAAAATTCAAAAAAAAATTGTCACATTAGCATTTAAGAACCGATTGGCTGTCCCTCGTTAATGCGTTGCAGCCAAAAATTGGACTTAGTGAAAAAATGAGAACTGTGTTCTTAGCAGTTCCCCATGAGAACTGCTGTGATTAGGGTTTAGTTTGTAATTCGACTAAAATTATAAAAAGTTTTTTGGTTAATGATGGACAAAAAAAGAAAAGTTTAGTTTTCCTCTTGCAAATTCTTCCCCGATTGGCACAATTCTTTTAGATTTAGAATCGTCTTTCCCTTTTTGATAATTCTTCCTATTAAGTACCAAATACCACATTTAGAACCACAGTTAAACTTCTTACCCTTTCCCAACAAAAAAGTTAATTCGGTTTTGTATTGCGTTTTGGTATAAAATTTTGATGGTTATGATATAGAATTGAAGTAATATTGCAACCTGAAATTTAAGCATTGATTTTGATTGATATATAAACATGTTTATACAAGAACTCAACATCTCAATAAACTTCACTTTCTTATATATGTATATATGCAGAACGAGCTATAGATTCATCCACTCTTACCATAATAACCATTCTAAATTGTTCCTAGTGCCGCCATTATTGAAACCACTACCTCCACCTTCCTCACTAGAGCCATCATCTCTACCATCTTGAGCTCACTGCCCCTTTCCAACAAACCTAGAACAGCGATCAATGTGTCCACTGCACCATTTTACTTTCACCACCATTATCATAAGACCCATCTGAACATCGTGACGGTCGCCACCTCCGTCGACATTAGTATTGCTGCTATTGTCCATTTCCACTGGTTCCGTCATCTTTCTTTTTCTTTCCGATGTTTGTTAGGTCGATGTGGCGTATACTTATCACCACTTCAGAACAGCGATGGCCATAAAAGGGATAAACAGTGCTACTTAGCGACAAGGCATTGACCGGAAGCTGATCAGAGTTTGCGCAAGACTGAGATATTGAAGTTGAGTCATTAAAGTTTTACGCTTGGTCAAAAAGCACATTGACTAGAGCATAATTCATCGTTCCCCATTATTCATATCGAAAAGCAACGTTATGTAGCCGTCCAATTGACTCCTCGGCTAAATGCCCGAAAAAATAATCAATGAAGTTCCACAATTCACGAACTGAAACCTGATCTTCCCCTTTTCTCTCCTTCATTTTCTCCCACTTTTTGCTTTCGGGTTTCTTTCTTCAGCTCCTTTCTTTGGGAGGGAAATCGAGAATCAAGAAAACCCATCATTCCAAGATTCATGAAGTCAAATCCGCAACAATATTGGCGCACAGAGAAAAAGGGGGGTTGTTTGAGGAGACATGAATGATGAGGGTAAAATTAAGTAGGGGAGAGCTCATGCCAGACAAGAAAAGAGAAGAAAAAGGTCGAAGGAAGACAAGGTCGCTATCTTTTTGTCGACCTTCAGAGGAATTCTTGTCGATGAGTGACTGTCATTCCTATGTGCTCCATCTCTCTCCCCTCTCCTCCCCCAAAAAAGTGGCAATTACAGCAAAATGTTCTCTTCATGTGCTTTGATGGTCATTCATGGGCTTTGTCTACTACTAATAGCAATGACTTGCAAAACAAATCATCCCCAAAAGAGACGATGATGATTATGATGGAAGATCGTCGCTCTTCTTGTGAAAAAGCTTCTCATGCCCGTTCTTCTTTGGATCTTAGTACCTCAAGAGTAGGTTGTCCATGTCAATATGAATGTTGGCTAGTTATTGTCATGGTGGTTATTATCCACAGACATAAGGCCAAATGCCCATGAGCTACAAAAGTAATCACTCAAACTCCTATCGGTGAGGTCACTCAATTTTTATGATAGGGTTAGTTTGAGTTACTAGAGTCATTTTTTGTTAGATAAAATCTTATTTTTGATCGTTCTAATTTATGGGTCCTTTTCAATCAAGTCCTTAATTTGTTCAATTATCCATAAATTCCCGAACTTGCATCAATTTTCTAATCAAATTCCATCTAGAAACAATTTTGACCAATTCAATTTGTTGTTGTTGTTGGATGGTGTTGGATTATGATGTAGAAAAAAATTGCCATCTTGGTCAAGCAACTAATGTAATGTCGGCACGGTTGGGAGTAGGGGTGAGCATATCAGAGCCCCAGGACTGGGAACTGCTCGAATCAAATTGGACAAATGGAATTAGTATTTTCAGTTCAATTCCTAGTTCCGGGGGAATTAGTATTTTCGGTTCGAACCCCAAGAAATCGAGGGGGCCCGGATTGACTTTTTTTTATAAATATATTTTAATTTCTTAAAAATAGCAATAAACCCTAAAATTGTAATAATTGTAGTATTTTTCTTAATTTTTAATTTTTTTGCTAAGTGGTGGTTTTATTAGACTAGACCAGATTGGTCCGTTCGGTTTGGTTCCCAGTCCTACAACCGTCTAGTCCAGTAATGGGAGTCGGTCCTCCCGCTCTTGTTTTCATTTCCTAAGTGGAATTGGATCGGACCGGGAACCGATCACTCCTAATTGGGAGACAATTAACTTGAATTGATTGGCATTGGGTTGGGACACTAAAAAGTAGAATTTACTTATTTTGTCAAAATTTGTAAACGGGGACATGAGAGTAGTTGACGGTAGTTAAAGCACATTTTTAACGAATCGAGTGAAATCCACTGTCGGACCATCTTTAGTAAAGTGATAAGCAACCCCAAATAAATCATAGCTATGATGACTTGATTAAATAATTTTGAAAAGACAGTAGCTAAATTAAAAATGGTTAATACAATGAAAAAATCCCACCTGTTACAATTACCTCATAAAAAATCCCAATTTAATACGCTTATGACAAATTTATAATCTGTTAGCTTCCATTCAATTTTATTATCAAATTGTCGAATTAGATGTCACGTGATAGTTGACGAATATACCAGTTGAGGTTTTACTTTCCATTTATCATAGGTATACTGGTTAATAATTTTTTTATGGTATAAATCCAATTTAACATAAACAAATGAAGGATAAATTTGTCACAAATTTACTTGTTTGGGATTTTTGGTGATTAAAAAATTAGTTTGGAGTAAATTTATTACAAGTGTATTAATTTGGAATCTTTGGTGGTCAAAAATTAATTTAAGGTAAATTTATCATAAGTAAATTTAGATTTTTCGTGGTATCAATCCAATTGAAAAATAATGGAGAAGTTTAATGACTGCGAAACTAATTTATCCGGACATATATCTTCTGTTGGGCTTGGTTACGGTTTTGCACTGACCAATGCCCGCAGCTGGTCCCAAAGATATGTTGGGTTTGAGGCAATTCTTGTCATGGGCCAAATTCAAGGCCTTGGGTCAACTACCAATTTAAACAAGCAAACCCTAGTTCTTGGTAAGAGGGTGAGACGCTGAATCAAAGAATTTGAGGAGTTGGATTCTCCTTGCTTGACGGTGTTAACGTGAATATCGCCAATTGATTCGAGTACAAAATGGAAGTTTTAGTTTTCTTGACTTATGCCGCAACAAACCAAGGATAGTTTCGGAGGATCTACCCAAATTGAAATACTATAAACTAACTTGTCGAGGAATAAGGAAAAATACCAAAAAAGTCATAAATCTATTGCATTAGTATTAATTCGATCCTAAACATTTTAACTGAACTAATTTAGTCTTAAACCTTTTATATTAATACCAATTCAATTATAAACCTTTCAATTAGACCAATTTAGTCTTAAACCTCTTCATATTAGTATCAATTTAGTTCGTCTCGCCAAGTTTAACCCGCCGGTGCTGACGTGACAATTTTTAAATTATTTTTTTGAATATTTTAATTTTAATTTTTCTTTTCTTTTCCTTTTTCTTCCTCCTTGGAGCCGGTGAGCCTTCGGCGATGCTCGCCAGCCACTAGGTGAGGGCCATGAAGCCCTCGTTGGCCGTTGAAGAGGGTTGTGGCTCTTGCTTGGCCTTGCCTAGGGTTGCGGGCGAAGGCGGTGAACACTCGGCCTCGCCCAAGGCTGCAAATGAAGGTGGCCTCGCTTGTAGCAAGGCCAGGCAAAGGCCGCCATGGCCTTGCTAGTCACAGGCAAGGCGGCTGAGGCTAGGCTAGGGCTGCGAGCATCGCTGGCAACCGCGGTGCGAGAAAGTCCAAGGAGGAAGAAGAAGAATGAAAAGAAAGGAAAAGGAAAAGGAAAAGAAAAAGAAAAAAGAAAAGAAAAGAAAATAAAAAATTAATAAAAAAACTATTTAAAAATTGTCACCCATCGGTTGGTATCCATGTTAGCGCTAGTAGGCCAAATTGGCCAGACGAACTAAATTGATACTAATGTGAAAATATTTAGGATTAAATTGGTCAAATTGAAATATTTATGACTGAATTGGTACCAATGTAAAATGTTTATAATTAAATTGGTTAAATTAAAAATTTATGATTAAATTAGTATCAATACAATAAATTTAATACTTTTTTTTATTCTTTTCCCAAGAATCATGCAAAGTACACTTCTCAATCTCACCATGTATAAATCAGCGGATGGACATCATCTCCTTTCGAAATTGCATCGACGTTCATCCCATTTTCAAATGATGTAAAAGCTGCATGACAGCTTTTCATGGTCGGTCGTTTCATCCCACCTAGGTTCAACCATCTTCTCGCCAGTTTAGCTATGAGGACGACATCTTCTTCAAGAATTTATGTCTACCTGGATATGACAATGATAACAACTGCTTAATACTTTAACTTGGCATTTTCTAAAATTAAAAGGACATTGTATATAATCAAGAATTTTTGTCTCTCGATAATGTGGGACCAAAGAAGTCTTTAATTGCCTTTTGTTTTATTAAACAATTGTTTCGTTGCAGGCATGGCAAACGGAATATTTTGACAAGAGCATAAACATGCTCAGATGACTCAACCCTATCCCGAATTTCATGCTCTCAAAGTAAAATCTCATGTTTTCACATGAGAGATGACATATAAATAAAAGGAAGAAAAAGAGAATACGCCTTGACTGAGTGATCGTGACATATGGGTGCAAAGTCACACATGTAGAATTGACCTCATCGAAAGACCTATATAAAAAATTTATAATAACTGAAGTCACTTGATTGGAAAAATAATATTGAGTTACTACTTATAAATGTGATATCCAGTCCTTTTATATCCTAGTGTATTTTGCCCTTCGAAGTGTCTTACCGTATTCTAGGGATCTTTAAACCCATATTCGAGTATTTATTGTTTGGGTTGAATTTAATTCCAAACGAAGAGATTGCACATATAGTATGCTGAGGTCAATGTCTTACTCTCGATTTAATATCAGATAATAGAAAACAACAGCAAGAAAAGCGTGGTGAAGTGATTGGGATAGACGTCCAAAAGACGAAATCTAGTCACTCTGGTGAAGTTCCATTGTATTTGCAAAGTAAATGTCTGCAAAATAGGCCGATGACAAGCTTGTGGTACAGAGCTCCTCCTGCATCTAACTACAAAAAGCATCAGCGTGATCATGCTAAAGAGAATGCCGTCTCATGGCGATGGACGAAAAATTTGAGAACCTAGCTTTAAGGAAAAAAACGTCACATGCGCTCACGGAAGTTTTGCGAGCTTCAAGCTAATCATATTAGCTGCAGTCGAGAGGATGAAGAAATTTATTCCTCCATGCCAAATCGCCAAGAAAGGCGGTCCATGGCTGCGTGTGCTGGTAGCATTACATTACAGATGCACGAAATGCCTAAACGATAAGTAAGCAAATTTTTCATGGGATGACTTGTCATATAATTCATAATAAAAGGGAAGAAGAAATATAAAAAAGAAAAGGTCAAGCAGTCATTGGGAATTTCGCCACTGCGCAAGATGATGATGATCAACAAAAGCTGAAGGGCTTGAATGCAACTTCTTTTGCATGAGACGAGTCGATTTCTCATCTAATTGTTTTTTAGCAACTGCAAAACATAGTTAGAATTCAGTATTCGAGAGAATCAGGGGCAACGCATAAAGGACTTGGTTCATGATACAAAAGCGGCACAAAGATGCAATTGGATAGTTTTTGAAGAATGCATATTGAGCTCCATGATTTGATAAAATGCTCGATCTATTAAATTGTAGAAATGTAAGGAAATGATGAGAAGGCAGCTGTTGTAGTATCCATGAAAAGATTTCCCTTTTCCCCTTCTTTTTGGAGCCTTGGTCACTGATTGTAGAGTTGCGACCAACCCTCGAGCTGTGTTGGCAAAATAGGAAAGTTACAGGAATTTTAAGCTGGAGTGAAATGGGGCTGGCATTTGGTGGACTCAACATATTAGGAATGGAGAAACTAGCCAGAACAAAAAGATTCTAGTAATTTAAAGGGCTTGGTGACAATTTCTGCGGCCACCCTCTTGTTGCCCTTCATAGTCCACAATTGCATCTGGAATTATTTCTCAACTGTGGTTTTATTTGGGAGACTTGAATGTGATTAAACTAAGGAAAACTCTTCGGATGTGGAATAATTTCTACCATAACACCTGTTATTAGAAAAAAACATTTACCTGACTTAATGAATTTGGTGCGGACGGTTTCGTGTTGATAAGTTTTGGATGGTGGTATTAAGGTCGCCCTCCCAATGGCCTTTGTCATCCTCTTGAGAGAGGAGTACTTTATCTAGTTTTGGCGTCCTCAAAGCACCCTTGCAAAATATATTTATCTTGGGGCATTGCTTCACAATAATACACACCAATGATGGGAACCTGAAGGCGCAATTCGTCGGGGAGAAGCTCTCAAGGCTTGGTAAACCATCAAGTGCCAACATTTGCAGTTTGGGGAAGGAGATCTCCTCTGCTCTATTTCCATCATTTGTCACCACATCTTCCATTGAACCACAGTTTACTAGGATTAGCCGGTTCAGGCGTACCAAACTTTTCACTGCTGAGCAAGTCCCCATATGAACTAGACCAGCACAATCCTCTACTTGTAATTCCATCAAGCTTCGGAATGAATTCGGAGATGGAAATATGTTTGATAAACTAGGGCACTGCCAAACGAACAAACGTTCAATTTGTTTGAGAATTTTAGCCATCAAGGATCCATCTTTCCAAACTCGTCTTAGGTTACATAGGTTATTCAGCCGAATTTGCTTCAAACTTCCAAGTGCCTTCAGACTTGCTCCATTATGTCCAAACACATATTCTGGAAATATCTCCTCAAAGGAACTACAGACTACAGAAAGCACTTCCAAATTTGGGAATCTTTGGAGAAGGAAGTTGGAAGGAAATGCAACATTTTCATCATGGTAGCATCCCAAAATCAGCTCTCGGAGTTTTCCAAAGATATAATGCTGCGGCATCATCGCAACATCCTCCCTTGCTAATCTCAATTCTTCCAATTGTGGCGTTACCTGTGGGAATTTGTTTGATTATGCCACGAAAGTCCGTATCTAGCAAGCATTGATGACCATTATAAAAGGGATGTTTAGGACTTTTTTGGTAATTCTCCTTGTTATTGGTGTGCTCAATTCAATCAAAACATGTTCAGCAAATTGGATAAAGAAAGTTATTAGTCAACAAAAAAAATAAAAATTGATACTTCAATTATTTCAATTGTCAACTAATTATATCCAAGCGGCAAAATAAATAGATATGGATTTCAACAAGTTCATAGAGAAGAACTTAACGACACAACTTATTTGTTCTACCAAATCATGTTACTTGTAGAGTAAGTAGATGTCTTTCAGCAGTAAGATTTATCAATATGCTGCACTCTGTTATATAAGCTGCAACTTTCATATCTATTTTACTACATCTTATTAGTAGCGCATGGGTTCTCCTTGGCCCAAAAAAAAAAAAAAAGAAAGAAAAAGAAAAGAAGAAAAAGAAAAGGATAAGTGCACTAAATATTTTAAAATTTATCACGAAAGTGCAATTGAATCTTTAAACTCTCAAAAGTGTAATCAAATTCTAAAACTTATCAAATTAGTGCAATAAAGTCCTTCCATTAATTTCATTTAGCTTGGATCGTGGAAAATGTTGACATGGCTTTTTATTATTATTTTCTCTCTTAGAAGTGATGACGTGGCTAAAACATGAAGTATAGAGTAAAAACGATTTGGTCTAAATCTGATTTTTAATTCAAAGTTTATTCAAATTAAATTAAAAATAAGCTAAATTAAAAAAAAAGAGGAAAGAAAAACCATGACCACATCAATGGTGAGGGCATGGTCGAGGAGGCCCGCCAAGCCCCAACTAGTGGGCGGCGACCCTCGTTGATTGCATGTAAAGGCTTGCAAGCCCTTGCCTAGATATTTCTACGGGCCGCCATTGATAGGGTCGGTGATGGCTTGGTTTTTTCCCTTTTTTCAATGTTTCTTTTAAAGTTAACTTATTTTATATCATATAAATTTGTATTAAAAATCATATATAGACCAAAACAATGTTGTTTTAGCCACATTAACGCCATGTAGGATAGAAAAAGTAATAAAAAATTATTGTTAGCATTTTCCTTTAGCCAAGTTCGGCCCAGTTAATGAAATAATTTGATTTATCGTTTGATAAATTTTAAGACTTAATTACATTTTTTTGAAAGTTTTAGCGCTCAATATTTATAGTGTACGTGTAAAAAAAAATTTAATTGATGAGATGTGGGGGAAAAAGTGATAAGACCTATACATATTATATCACATGAATTTGATGGAAAAAATGCAAATGATTAAAACAGATTGTTCGTTCTTACAATAGCAAAATGAAGTGTCAAATAAGCTAGGAAACAAACCAGAAGTATATAACCCCAAATAGTAATATGTTTCTAGCGTTTTGTGGCATTAAACATGGAACTTAGTTCCATGTTGGTATATCGCTCATATACATATCAAATTAAGGTTGATAATTTTAGATAACTGTTAGCAACTTCAAACGTGTTAATAAGCTAATGCAATATACGTTGGTAGATCATTAAAGTAGTTGGTGATCTTGAAACTATAAAGAAAATATTGGTACTTTTCAAAACTTACAAAAGTTGGTCAGTCACTAAAATCAGCTCTCCTCTTAATTTAAAATATCAATCAAATTTAGGTTATTAAATTTAGATTAACTACTGTAATTTCAAAGGGTGTTGGTTAGCCACAAGTATACATAGTGCTTGATTGTTAAAGAAGTTCGTAGTTTAGAAAGTATAATGAAAAAAATTGCCTTTTCAAAACCGAACAAGATAAAAAGTTGGTAGGTGACTCAAATCAGTTTGTAATATGCTGGTATGTCAACCAAATTAAAGTTGATAATTTTCAAAAAAGTTAGTAATTTTAAAAATTGGTGAGCACAATAACAAGATAAAGAAATATTGGTACTTTTAAAAATTTAACAAGATAAAAAGTTGGCAAGTGACTAAAATCAGTTTGTATCTTAGTGGGACAAATATTGGTATGTCAATTGAATCAAGGTTGGTAATTTCAAATAAATGTTAGTTATCATAAAGACGTTGGTAAGCTGCAACAATAAATGCTGGTATATTATTAATTTATTTGGGAATTTTGGAAATATCTTTGTGCTTTTCAAAGCCTAACAAAATAAAGAGTTAGTAAGTGACAGAAGTTGTTATATATTGGTAAATCAATCAAATTAAGGATGGTAATTCTACATAAAAGTTAGTGCTTCAAAAGTGCTATTAATCACAATAATCAATGTAGCTAGATTATAAAATGGTAATTAACTAAACTTAGTTGATATATTTAATGTGATGAATATCGGCACATCAATCAAATTAAAGTTGGTAATTTTTATATAAAAAGTTAGTAGCTTTCAAGGCATCGGTAAGTCACAAAAGTGAATATTGGTAGATTATTAAACGACTAGGTAATTTTTTAAGCTTAAATTAATGTTGTCAATTGCCAAAACTAGTTGATAAGTTACTAATACGTGATAGGTAAGCAAGTTACTTGCTGTATTTAACAGTTACTAACTATGTTCAGGATTTATTGGAGTAGAACTCTGTTATGTTTTTAGAGCCACGAAACGCTAGCAATCTGCCAAATATGATACTAATTTTTTTTTTTAAATTTTGGCAAATGAGGAATGTCAACTTGAATTGGAAAATTCCTGCCATTAGACACTCTGCTGGCATAATGGACTAGATAAGATGAGAACGGATCATCAGAAGCACGATAACATATGCAAGTTAATCAAATAAAAAGTATTTATTTTCAACGTAACAACTGGGATCACCATAATATATTACAAAGAAAACAAGATGGAAAAAATTCAAATCTGATCCATCTTAATATTTGTGAGCAATTTTAAGTGTGGTTAGGTGAGTATTTATAAGCAAGAAATGTCTAGCAATTTCAATTTCAACTGAAATAACAAGAAGAGAGAAATATGCACATAAGTCGATGAAGACAAAGGTAGAGAGCAATAATTAAGAATCTTACCTTTTCAAAAGGAAAGAGTGCAGGTCGGTTCATGTTGGAAACAATACTTTGGTAGCTTTGGATTTCACAAGCAAATGTGAATGAACTCATTTTGTTGCAGTGTCTCCCTTGCAATTTCTTCAAGAGTGGCCAATGTGAAGTGTGAGTATTCTTTAAGAAGCTCCTCAGCTCTGGTAACTCATCCATTGTGAGGTTGGTCAATTGTGGAAAGAAGGGATCACTCGCGCTCATCCCTTCTCCTTTGTCATCCTCCTCTATAATTTCCTCCACCCCGCAATCAGATACTATAAGTTCTTCAAGCCGTGCCATACTCTTTGCCACCGAACTTGGAAATAAACTTTGAAGAGTCTCACATTTGTCAACATGCAAGCATCGTAAGCATCCAAATCTAATAGTCTCACGAGGGTGTCCACTCCACACGTACTTCATTTTTGGAAGTCGTTCTAAATATAATTCTCTTAATTGAAAAGTTCTTACAAGATGAGATTCGCTCCTATTTAAATCTTGAATGTGAAATACCACTTTTAAAGAACCACATCCTGTCACAACTAACTTCTCTAGGTTTTGAAATCCTGCTAGAATAGTTTCGGATGAAAATATGGATGAAAGTTTCTCACAATGCTCCACTATTAGGGTCTTGAGTTTGCTAAAAGCATTTGAAGCAAGCTCATCAAGCCATATCTTCTCCATGTTATCCATACGCGAGATCTTCATCATCTCCATATTAGGAAACTCAACCTGTTATTTTTCATTTAAATTCATTAACGCCAATTCTTTCTCCCCCTCAGAAAAGTAAGAACTTTAATTTCAGAGATAAGGAAAATCATGGAATAAAGATTATTGATAGAATGGAAAGAAAAGAAGACTAGATGCACGTTATTTTTGTAAGCAGATCCCACCCACTAAAATCCATTCAGGCAAAAGCATTGATTAATAAGTTTGTCTATCTGGCTTTTTGCTTCCTCGCCTGAATTGGCATTTCCCCCCCCTCTCTCTCCTTTTTCCCCTCCTTTCTTGCTATATGATTTCCCTTTAATTTTTATGATCATAAACCTACTTTGCTATGCACTCTCATTCTATAATATCAGTTGCTGACATATGTATCATAGACCTTGTAAAAGGCTATTCAAACTTTTGGAGGTACGGAAGGACATTGCCACTAAATAATAGATACTTCAATTAAGTTATTTGTCCATAATGCATGTAGCTGCAACTCCCTTGCCTTGCATATATAACATTGGTTCATAGGGAGCAATGAATACAAATTTGCCAAGTCCATCATTCCATTTAAGTACTTGTAGGTTTAGTCATAAGTGGGAAATAAATGTGCATTGAAAGTCCTACATCCCTATTAAATGTAGTTAAGTCCTAAATCTTACAATTGGTTCACTCAAATTCCAAACCTTCTTGAAAAAGCATAGTCAAGTCGTTTTAGTGTACAATACCTTAGATTGTTTAAGTGGCAACCTTAAAGTGCCTTTGTTTGTATAAATTTGGGACTTAATCATGCCACCTAAGAGGTTTGAAATTTCATTACATTTTCTATATTAATAAAAGATTTAGGACTTTATTACACCAATTGAAAAATTTATGATTCGATTGCATCTCGTAGATAAGTTTTGAGACTACTGCAATAATTTTCCCGACATCATTTTACTAGATGATCTTAGGATAATGACGGGAGTTCCTTAATTTTACATTGAATAAGATTTGGATTTGAGCCAAGCTCTTTAGGATCATCTAGGCTCTAGATTAGTTAAACAAGATGAATGGAGCTTAGCCTCTTCGTAATGTTTTTACTTCAATTACAGTATTAGTCTAAAATTTGAAATTGAAAGAAAAACACATTTAAGTTTTGGAGACTTACAAAAAAAGTATTGACATTTGTCTATACTAAAAAAAAAGGTAGGTTTAAGATTTTTCTTATAAAATCACAAACAAAGATTTGTAAAATAAAATGATAATTTAGCAGATGTCTAACCCAAAGACCATTACTAGCTCAAATTATGAGGGACGAAAAACTAGATATGCCACTAAAGAAAAATGAGTTCAAACCTTTTCAACCAGTAAAAATGGTTGCTGCATGGGAATGTTGCCCTTTAATTTCTTACCACTGACATCTCCTACAATCACCTCCACAGCTTTACAATCTTCAAAAGTAAACTCTTTCAAGGTGGGAAGCTCATATGGACAGCTTCCTGAGCTGAATCTAATCAAGCTCTTAAGGGAACTAAGCTTCAATGTACGTAAATGAGAGAACCTTACGGCCCTCAACTTTTGCTCTTCACCTTCTTCCACGGCAATTACTTCCTGCATGTTATCGCAATCAGAAACATCTAGGATCTCAAGTTTTCCAAGTGTCCCGGCTGTATCATTTGTGAAGAGATATCTCAAATTGTGGCAAGTGCGCAAGCTAACACTAGTCAGACTAGGAAGACCCAACGTTGCTTTGGTGCTACTTGTCACCAATGTGTTCAGCCTTGGCAAGTGCCACAACTTTAGTTCTGTTACCAAGAGAACCATACCTTTTTGCCTTTTCTTAGGATTGATAGCAACATGTTCCACTAATGCTTCCAAAGAGGCACTCTTGACCACCTCAATCATTTTTAGGCTCTTGAACCTCTCTATCAAAGTTGATGGAAAAATATGAGATAGGTTTTCACAATCTTTGATCGTGATGGATACTAGTCTGTTGAATGATTCTTCAGGGAAATCATTATGCCATATCCTCCTCAACCCGCACAAGGACAAAAGCATCAACTCCTCCAAGCTCGGGAAGAAAACCTGTATGTGAGGACTGTATGTTAGTTTCTCAACTATGAACTCCTAGAAGTCCTAATTTAGATGCTCGAATATGATAATGTTTTCTCAAGAATTAAGATGGTTTCCCAAGTCTACCATTGTCATGGAACAACAACATATGAATGGATTATCAAGAGGGGTTATGGGACATGCTAACAAATAAGAGTTTTCAACTGCTTCATTGGCAATAAGACTATAGTTACCAAGGATAATTTCTATAAAAATGTAAAATAGAAAATTTCAGAGATGTGTACGCACATTTTGATTGAAGAAGAATGGCAAGGACAAATCCGAATTGATACAACCATATGCTTGTTGTAAACCTGTATTAGCTGTCACCGACTGTTGCTTGCCTTTGAATGAAGAGAATGTCATCATTTTGGGATATCCAGATATCCTCAATTTTGTTAAGGATGGACATTGAATACTATACTTTCCAGAAAAGAAGGTCTTGAGATTTGGCAATCCCTCAAGAGATAAGGACGTTAATAGAGGGAACTCTATAGTGTTGGCGGTCGCAACTTCTTCTGATTCTTCTTCTTTCACATCCATAACTTCCTCCATCGATTTACAACTTGCTATTTCTATTTCTTTTATTTGCTTGAGTGCTTTAGCCGTGGAAGAAGAAAAAAGAAACCTCAAGTTCTCACAATTTTGCACTTTCAATGCCCTTAAGTTTCGAAAACACAATGCTTTTCTTGGATTCTTGTTCCATATGCATCTCAAACTTGGTAAGTCATTCAAAGTTAATTTGGTCAATCGCGAAAGAATCTCGACATCCCCACTGGCTACCAGTCCTTCAAGGTCAAATATTTCTTGTATCAATCGACATCTTTCAATGGTTATGGCTTCCAAATTTTGTAGCTTTATTAGCAAACTTGATGGGATGATGCTTAAGAGGAACACACAATCCTCTACTTTCAGAAATTTTAGGTTGCTCATATCTGAGGGTAACTGAGAGTTCCATATCTCTTTCAATTTGGGAAGTTCAGATAGTGTTAACGACTCCAACCAAGGCGTTGAAACCTTTCAAAGCAAGAAGAACAATGTTATGAAGGCATACGCATCGAATGTTTTTTTTTAGCCGCAAGGCGTGGGTGACCCTGCATAATCTCAAAACAATGCTTTTAACTGAAAATCATGAACATACGTTGCGTGGAAAAAATAAAAAGCCACCTTATCTCATAAAATAGACTCAATGGAAGAAAAATGGAGTAGTGATTTTTTAATTTAAACCTTATTCTTCTTTAATATTTATCAACTGTACACTTACTCATCATTTATCTATTATGCATTTGGACTAAATTAAATATGTGATTATAAGAGAAAATTCATAACCCCTAAATTATTGCGGTTAATTTTATTTAACATCACTTTTTGTGCCACGAGCCTAATTTTTACAAGTTCATGTCATCTTTGGTCATTGAATGTGGTCATATTTAATAGATAAAACGACAATGCAAAAATACAGTCTCAATGATTTTCTATCAAATAATCATAAACTAAACTGACAAACAGATAAAACTATGCTTCTAGTTGATTTGGACGTATAATTACTTTTTGGCATTTTTTTTCCCAAAGCATTTAAAAAAAAAAAAAATTCCTTTCATCAGAAAATTGGAATTAATATATTTTGTTTATAAATTTATGAGATATACTAAAGTAGTTAGAAGATTTAATTAATATTATATATATACTTTTGTTTTGGGTAGGAGTAGTTAGAACATTTTGTTGTCCTCATGCATAACACGGGCTTGAGTTTAGTATGGATGTAATGTGGAATTGATGCCGCATCGGCCAAAAGTATTGGAAAAAGGATTCATGACTATCTAAGGACCACGATATGGACATCAAAGCCAATTTCAGCAAAGGATTTAACTTATATAAAAATGATCTAAGATAATCTTTCTTTGTCATAAAAAAGGTTGATTTACATGGAAAGTTTTAGTCATGTAACCAAGAAAAAGAATGACTTAATTTAGGCTCTATTTGATTCATAGAAAATAAATGAATTGAAAAATATTTTCCAAAAAAATTTGTTTGTATTATAAAAATAAATGAACAAAAGGTATTTTCACTATCAACAATAATGTTTAGACATAAAATATTATCAATGATGAAAGCTTTTTCATTAGTAATCATTTTTAGGAATTTTTTTCCCAAATCATTATGGTTTGGGTCACATCATAAACATAATGAAGTTGTTAAATCCAGTAACAGTGCACAAATGAATGCTAGATGTTTATCTAATTGATACTTTCAAGCAATAAGTTACACAAAGAAATTTAAACATGTGCAGCGCACATAAATTTTACTAGTTTACATAAAAGGTCCATAGTTTACAAAATTGAACAAAATTTTTTAACCATCCCACTATCTCATTAATATGCCGAGATCAACAAACAAATTGGCCATAAAATGTTATAGTGGATTTTTCATTTCGTAGTCACATAATAGTTCCATCAATTGACATTTGTATAAAATATTCATATAATGGAACTTTTGTAGAACCACATTTCGATAAAGATCCATCCACCTATCGCAACTTTTTACAATTAATAAAAGAAGCGACTTAATCATCTCAATTACTCTACTATTGATGTACGTGAGATATAAATTGGACAATTAATTTTTATATTATATTGATCTAGATGTTATTTGAGACATAGTCTATATGTTAAATTTAACTGTTGAAATTTTTTTTTGTAATTTTTTATTTTTACTTTAATCAAGAGGATATAATATAATTCTACATAGTTCATACAAAATATATGGGTGGTATATACTTTCTACAAGTTTTGAATGTATCCATAAATGTATGCAAATACATGAATAATTTTACTATTAAGAAATGATAGATTTTATAGACTTTAGATTATTTGAAAAATCCACACATCGTATGGTGCTTCTTTAACTATGTTGATAACATAACACAAATCAAGTGAGATGTGATTAACTAATATATAAATTTTTTATTCATTCGCATACATAGCAATTCCATCTTGAGAAATTAAATTATTATTTGTCTTATTTATTCAAGAAAACAAAAGCTCAAAAAAATTATTTATCTAATTTTTCTAAGTGCTATAGTCCTATATATAAAGTCCATGCATGAAATTTCATTTACTTCAAAATGGGTATAGTATTATTGGTGCTCATCATTTAAGTCCACATATATAAAATAATTCGATGTAACTCTAGAGTCAATACTTTGATGTGTTTTAAAAAAAAAAATTATGTAATCACATTCGAACAAAATTAATACTTTTCAACACAAAGTACTAAACGATCCAAATATTGTTGAAATTTTGTGTCATTGTGTTGAGATTTTCTTATACAGCGAACTATTACTAAAATTTTGTGTCCTTTGGTTGATAAATGCATATTACTTTGTAAATTTACGCAATAACTCTTTTACACTATATCTCCAAAGTAAATAATTTAACAGGTAAATTGTTTTTTCAAGAAAAAAATTCACACTACGTCTGGGACTTCAACTAATGCTTTTGAAAGGTAAGGAAAAAAATTTGAAAAAGGCTATAAAAGTCGGAAACTTCATTGATGTTATTCATTTGTCTTTGCTTAGATTTAACTATCGTTGGTTTCTTTAATTGAGTAATAAGCTAACCCAACCAACATTATTTCCATGACTAATATATTCAAATGAGGGTAATATCCATGTTTGTAACTCAATTAGGATGGTTCGGGTGAAGAAAACCATGATCATCATTGAAAGCATGAATTTACCTGTTGCCCATCGAAAAAACCAATCGAGTTGTGCATGGTTTTCCAAAAGCTTGTCATCCATGGTAAGTTTCGTAGTGTCAGTCTACGCAAATTGCATGACTTCATAGTGTAATCATCAACAATTTCATCTTCAACTGCCTCAGCATCTGCACCAATTTGATGCATCAAGTGACATGTGCTTATCTCAATCTCTTCGAGTTGCAAGGATACTCTCGTCATGGACGGAGGAAACAACTGTTTGATTTCACCACAGTTATCCACTTTCACAGTCTTTAATTTGCTGAACGATTCTGGGGCAAGAAAACCATGACAAATCTTCTTTAAGTGTTTCAGATTCTCGAGAAACAAATATTCCAATCTCGTGAAGGTAGTGCATTGAACATATGGTATGGAGTGAACAACATATTCAATTGATGGGCTATTTTCTACGTGAAGATGTTTCAATTCTTGAAAACCTTCGATGCACAAATCGTGAATGCTATCATTGCTATCTTGTAATCCATCCAAGTGGAGATGTTGCGTTATCTGCAAACAACTCTGCAGCCACTCTTCATGAATAAGACTGCTTGAACTCAGCTTGAGCTTTAGCGTTTTGGATTCCCTGCGTTCACCTGGCCAATCCCAAACGTCCCCAATTTGGATTTTATGCTGGTTCAATTTCCCAAATGGCAGGTCTCTTGAGAGAATGGCAGAGTTAGGAATGGCAATATGCAAAGTGCTCAACTTTTTCATGTTCTTCAACTCAGCCAAGCTGGCATTACTTCGCGGAGATTCATCCTCGGCCTCCCATTGATCAAAACTGTCTTGCATGTACAATTCTTCTAAATTAACCAAGCTTCCAAGCACGTAGGTTCGATAACATTGAGCCTATTGCACATGCTCAAGTCCAAAAGTCTCAATTCTGTTAGTTCACCTATTTCTTTAGGTAGTCGAGCGATGGCAGATCTAACCAAACTTAGGAACTGCAATCCTTTCAGCTTTCCAAGAATGGTCACATCTTCCAGATGGCACCAATCAAGACACAATGACTTGAGGTTTTCAAGGAACTCAATCGATGAAGGTAGAGAGGCGAAGGATAAGCCAAAAAAGTCCAAGACTTGGAGCTTCTTCGTAGATTCAAAAAATGACTTGGGAATTTTGAGAAACGCATTGCGTTCGTATAATAGAAGCATCTTCAAATTTGGGCAGTCCAATTTTTCAGGAAGCTCATCAATGCCAACAAAAGGGAAGGATAATGCGGTGCATTTTCTGAGCTCATCCTTTGACCATTCTTTAAACCCATAATCCTTTCTCCCCACCAAGGTGCTCCATTCTGCTGTTGGGGCAATAGAGATGGCCACGTCAACAAATACGTCATGCATTTTGACCACTTCCATGACATCACCATCTAGGAGCAAAGAGGAGTCCTGTAGGCTGCTTAGATCCATAATCAACCTATCTCTAGCGTTTTTGATGGTGTTGCTGAATTCTTTATATAAACCCGAACCCATGCAGTAGACAAGGCATTCCCTTACAGAAATATTCCCACATCCTAGAGCACAAACTAGGAATAATAATTTGATCCTGTCATCTTTTAAGTCGTTATAATTTAATTCCACTATTGATTTTACTTCCGGCCCTTCTATCTTGGCCAAAGCGTTCCTCCATGCAGGCAAATCACTGTGCTTCAACTTTTTGCCAATGAAATGATCAAAAGGGGCAAGCCACCACAATTCTTGACCACTCCATCTACCAATGGTTTAAACTCAGGATTGTTAACCCTGTCCCCCACTGTTCTTTCAAAAAGTCTGCGTGCTTCTCGATCCTCTAACTTATTAAGTTGGAATTCTTTATCAGAGCACATGTCAATGAGCAAAACATCTCGGTATCTAGATGTTAGCAATAGCTTGCAGCCTCTTACTTTATTATCATATCCACAAGGGATTCCAACTTCATTCAAGTCTAGCTTCTTCCACAAATTATCTAAAATTATGAGAATTTTTTTGTTAGGATCACTTTCTATCCTCTTACCTAAAAGATCAGCTCTCCCATGAGCAGTTTCCTCATTCATTAGCTTCAGACCCAAAGCATATGCGATTTCTCCTTGAATTCTTTTTATATCTGGATTGCGTGATACATTTGCCTTGAGAACCACATGAAATATCTTCTCTTCCTTAACTCGCCTTTCAATGTCTGCCAAAAGTTTGGACTTGCCTACGCCACCTGGACCGTGCACCCCAATCACGTAGACCTTGTCATCAACTATAGCCTTCATTACATCCTCTACGGTCGAAGCCCTCGACTCCAGGACATCTTCTTTGTTGTCAACAGATCTTGCAGGGGAAGTGCGAGTAGTGACAATTCCCACAGGAGTATTTTCATAGTAGACCTTTTGGAAGTTACTATTCACGCTTTCATTGTGGAGTCCCTGAATGACTCGAGACATCTTCTTCACTTTCCTGCCCAGTGGATGGCGAACCATGGGGTTGGGAAGCCACCGGTGGAAGCAAGAAATATTTGCACTTTCGGCTTGTTTTAATAGGTTTTCTGCTTCCTTAGCCTTATTGTCCACACTCTCTAGCCAATTCCTAATATCAATGTGTATGAGTTTTTCATCGTACACAGCTTCCTCGACCAATCGTCGCACCCTTTCCCTCGTAGTCTCCAGCTTCTCAACTCCTTTTTCGAGATCTTCGACATAGCTCTTGTAGCACAATATATACCCAAATTGACGTCCAATGTGAGTAATCAGGTACTCACCAAGTTTCGACGCAAGATTATTTGCACCGGAGGTAGCGCATGCCTCTACCATAATTTCTTCTTTAAATTCTAGAAATTTTTCCCCCTCTTTTGGTCACCTTGTTGTTGTTTCCTCTTAGTATTTGCTTAAACAAATGGTTGCGAAGGAAACTGAACGAGGAACAGAGTTAATCACTCGATGTATGGAAATAATAGAAGAGTAAAGTGATAAAACAATGATAAGTGACACAAAACCAAAGCTTAAACCATGAGTTGGGCTCTGAGACGCTTAGGGGCAATGAGCGAGTGTGTGAATGCGCAAAGTTAATTGTGTGGAAAAAGTTTTTATGCGGTCCCTGACTTTGAAAGGCTAATGAGTTAATGTGAAAATCTTTTGGTGGGGCTAAGCCGGCACTTAAAGATTTCAAGAGAATTATGTAATTCCTGTCCCATTTGAAAATCACATGTACGAGTAATTTGGTCGAAACTTTTGCAAGTGTGAAAATGGCGTAATTGTTAATTTACAATATGGATCTTTTAAGCCAAGATGCTTTCATAAGCCAAAATGGAGGAAATGATGTCAATTGGTTATTTTAGCCCTAACGAGAAACGGATGATCATAATCAATACTTTGAAGTGAGTGAATTGACACGTTACTAGTGGCTTGGTGTGATGCTTCGGGGCAAGTCTCGCTTGACTCGGGGACGTTTGTTTGACAAAAAAAAGTAAAATTTGGATATATATATATATATATATATTTTTTTTTAAAATGGCTTTTCATACAGCTTAGAAAAATTTGTCAACAAATTTTCTTTCATCGTCAACAAATATAGAGGCATAAATTATTGTTGATAGTGATTTTGTTTTTTGTTTAATAGTTTTTCTAAACGATATAAATTATTAAATTTTTGGAAAATATTTTCCAAGTCATTACTTTTCCTTAAAATAAACGCACCCTCAAGAGCATTTTTTTTTTTAGTATGGGAAATTATTATTTGAACCTCAAAAGAGAAATTGATCGTATTAATTATCTAGCGGTCGAAAAATGACATGGTTTTCAGGTCTTTCGTTGAAAAATCTACCAAAAATATTGGGTACAAAATGCTAAATTTGGGAATTGTTACAGCCAATGCCGTTTCTTTAAAATAAAAAGAAATTATAAAAAAGGTGGTCCCTCGGCCTAGCTAAGTTAAATATGCAATTCGACCAAGTTAGGGCGAATTGTGATAAGTTCCCGCTATAAGAAAAGCAAAAACAAAAGTTTCGAGGACCACCTTGCCCCGGTTCACAGGAGCAAGGTAAATTTGCTTACAAATGAGCAAGTTCTCCATTTAAAAAGTGGAGTTCCAAAGGGTTTCGATTCCCTAAAAGAACTTTCTTTTTAGTAGTTGATAAACAAGATACACTAGTTTGTAACAAAAGAGGATTTCACATAACATCGCCTTGAACTTTGAGGGTAGTACAAGATTTTACTCCAGGGCTTTTAGTTGTCACACAATATCCCATGGACCTACAGCCGTTACCTCTCCGTCATATTCCCCATTAGCATGGGCAATGCACTTGAATATTAAAAGGTAAAAATAATTTCTTTTGTCCCATGTTTTGAATGAAATCTCCCTTTTACCCTTACTTGCGGTAAAAACTAGAGATGTAGAAAATGGAAGAAAACTAAATTAAACAAAATAAAAATAATAAAAATAATATTAAACAATAATTTTTTTTTTTTAAACTTGGTAAAGATAATCACTTTAATAGTATAAATAATATTTTTTAGAAAAAGAATAAGCACAAATTACATAAGAAGGAAAACGGCCTAAATAACAGAAAGTTCAACCAACAAACATTGGTGATTCGTCAAGTATATTCAAAGGGTTAGTTAATGTAAAGAAAATTTAACAAAGAAATTTAAATAAATTATTCAAGGAAATGATGTCCTCAACTCGTAGAAGAAAATGATTAATCGAAATCTAAGGTGAATTTTTAAATTTTTTTGCATTAATAAATCATTTTAAAATACAAAATGATTGTCCAATTTTTGTGATTTGACCTTTGTAGGACTTTTCTTTTTCTTAAATACCTTATTAGTTCTAGTACTATCTTATCAAATTTTCTCAATTATTCTTCTTTCAATAATCTTATTGATATTTAGTTTTTCTGATAATAATATTTAAGTTAATTTATTCTAGTTTATTTGCTCTTTTTTTTCACATATAAACCAAAGGTAAAAGAAAGATTTCTGTTAAAAAAGACATGAAGAATGCGCATTTACCCCTAAAAGTCATGTACTGCATATATTAACGAAACATATACTGAGGGGTTATTGGCTAAAAAAAAAAGTGAAAGTTTAGGGAGGGTGATGTGAATAATTGAACATTTAGGGGCAAATGGGTACTACAAAATCCGAACCTAAAGATAATTCACGTGCACAAGCTACGCGGATGTTAGCAAAGGCACAAAAAAAACATATGTAATATAGTCTAAGTGCATGTTACCTGGTTCAATATCGTCCAATACAAACGAAAAACCTGTCAACACAAACAAAAGTGGGTTGACATAAAAACATTAGAATTTGATATCAACTTTTAGTGGTATGTTATTTAAGATACGTTTGATGTTATGTTGGTGCTCACTTTGATCTCGCGTCATTTTGTAGCCTTAAAGAATTGATTTAGTTTATCTTACGGAGACTTCGGCCAAGAAGCATAAGGAACTTGTGGCTTTCGAGATGTACTTGTTATATTGGCCGTGCAGCCCCAAGGGAAGAATTTATTAAATGAATTTTTTTATTGTTGGCACGAGCATCTCTCTACCAGCTTCATATGTACAGGGAAGATGGGGGAAGCTACTAGGAAGAAGCCCACGATGAGTTGAACAGTTATTACTAGTATTAGGTTTACAAATACCAGCGACTTAGAATTGTAAAGCTTTCTTTCAACAATCAATCTGCTTTATAATCTATTTTTATCTCTGCTTTTATTTACAGAAATGTTCTTTTCTCACGATTTACATTTTCAATACAATTTACACCGTGCCTCCAATCTTTTTTTTTCTCTAGATTTAGCTTCATAAAAATTCACACTCCGTCAAGTCACCATTTCGTGCCCTTTGTTCGTGAGGAATGGAACCGTGTAGCGATCTAAGTAGCTCTTGGTGCAATTTGTCTTTGTTTGACATGATTCAATTGATTTAAAGAGTTTTGGAGATCCAAATGCTATTCTGGAGGAGTAACGCGGAGATGAAATTACGTAAGGGGTTTTGTGTTTGAAAATAAAGTTACCTTTGCACAGATCAAGCTACGTGCGCGTCCCAAGAGGCAGTAAAACCGGAGGATTACCTTCACGCTTCAATCTGGATTTATCAAAAAATATCTCAGAACTAGAACAAGTGTATCTGCGATTTTTCGTGATTGGCGTGGTGGTCTTACCGATGCGTTTCTCCTCTTCAAGCGCAAGCCCTTGCACTAAAACAAGCTTCACTGTTTCTCTTGCCCTAAAGGATGAGCCACATGTACTCAATTTATAGGAAATCCTTAATAAGGCAATTTACTTCTTTAACGCTCACCTCTCGTCCAAGACCACCGATTGGGAAGAATAACATCCCTGTAGACAAATCAAAGTGAAGATAGGCGACCTGTTGCTTGCCATGCCCATTAAAAAAGAATCGATACTTGCGTTGGCGTCAAGGTGTCAAAGTGGAAATTAGCTTTTAACGTGATGCTATTCTTTGAGAGTTATGTCGCGTTAGAAGAGACAGTGCAGGTGGAAAGGGGAATATATTTTGGGGCTCGTAGATTACCTTTCTTAAAAGTATTATCATCCTTGATACGACGGGAGGAGAACCAAAAACAGTTCACCCCAAGTATATAACAAATCCTCTAGAAAACTCTCTTAATAAAGCTTGTGCGAATAGTTTAGAGATAACAAAATTGCTGACGTTTGTACTTATTTGCTCAAATCAGTCCTTCCGAGAACCACAAACCACGACGCATTTAAGGTTGAAGTTTTACGAATCCATTTGTTACACTGTTCACGAACATTGTCGAAGAAGATTGACGTGAAATATGGACATGGAGAATGAAAAACTGTTAGATGCTGCATGCAGCATGCTCTAGTGCTACAGCTGGACATTCTGTCGGAATAATATCTTTCTTTTACGCAAGTGTCACGGGTCGATCAATTTCGGTCGATCAAACACCGCGCGGCCTTAGGATCGGTGATCCCAAGTCAGCCTTACACACACACGCTCGAACACAACAACCGAATGGGCAAAGAGAGTGTATATTGCTTGTGAACGAACTGGTTACAAGGTGGGAGAGGGATCCCTATTTATACAAGAGTGGGTCGCTTCTCGGCCGTGGATCGTCCCTCCGATCCAACGGTCCATTTTGAATCCGTATAATCATTACAAGCTATACAACAGACTACTCGAAGGCTACTCGATGGTCTGCACCCGGCAGGCCCTTGGGAAGTCCATGGGTCACGCGCGTCAGGCCTTGGGCAGATCACGGGCGTGCGTCAGAAGCAAGATCAGGGTTGCAGGTCGGTTTGACACGCGACCATCTGAACCGTCACGGGCTACTTGAGCATCGCTCAGGGGCCGTCCACGGGCTGCGCATGGGCCTTCCGCTTGTTCTGCTCATGGGTCGTTCGTGGGCTGCTTCCAGGCAGCCCTTTGTACGTGACACGGTCCCTTACGGACGATCTTGGATCATGCTTGTCCGTGGGCCGTGTCACAAGCATCTATTTTCTAGTTCTGCTATGCAACTTGAACTTGCGGAAGATTTTCTTAAAATGGGTTTCCACTCACGAGGTCATCTTGCGTCTATCTATTTGTTGAGTAGGTCACTCCTAATTGGAGAGGCCAACGCAATTATGTATATTTGTAGTAGTATGGTAGTGAGTGTGTAAAAGTAAAAAAAAAAAAAAAAAAAAAAAGGAAAAAAGAAAAAGAAAAAGAAAATATCAAAAGAGATCAGGAGATAAATTAACGTGATCTTCCACATCCAGAAAATCAAAGGAGATTGGGAAAGAAATCAAAGTGATATTCTCATATATATACAAAATCACGAGAGATTAGGAGATAAATCTACGTGATTTTGTATCATACAATTCCAATTGGGATTATATTTGCTCCTATGAATAAGAATCCTCCTCAACGGAGAAGAACATACAAAAGCAAGAATATTAGAGCATCGTAGCGGAAGAAACAGTTTTCTTCTTCCCAGAAAGAGAGTTATCTTTGAGTGAGTTATCCAGTTTATGAGAGGTTCAGATCCACAAATTGAAGACAGAGAAAGATCCACCTTTGGGTGAAGTTGTATCCCATTATTTATCATAATGGAAGTTTGAAGTGGACTATGGTCTCGTGGGTTTTCCCTTCACCTTGGAGGGTTTTCCACATTAAAATTCTGGTGTTATTTATTATTCATCTTTACTGCTTTCAATTAGTATTTTATCCTATTTAATTTTTACAGAAATAGTAGCAGGACAAATTATCTGGGTGTTCTCCATAAATATTTTTCCCAACACTATTTACATTATGGAAACAACATATTGTTAGGATGCATTCCTTATTTCAACATTTCGGTACCCACATACCTTATATTCCTTCATTGGTAGAGTATCTTTTTCGAGTCTTGTACCTGACTCTACTTTCTAAGTATTTTACTTATGAGAGATCCCAAAATTCGAATGAGGCTTTACATGTAGCCTTTAACGCCATGCTAAGGATGGTAGTGCTATAGTCGTTAGAATAATGTCTTTCTTCTATGCAAGTGTCACGGTCCGTGAATATTCCCGTACTCGTGACACTTGTGAGTGATGCTTGAGGTTATCGAGTGAAGAGTGAGGAGGCAGAAGGGATGGACACAATTGGTGCATGGGAGTGGCGTTAGGATGGTTGGTGCTAGGAGTTCTAGGATAGAAAGATTATATCTCTTAGGAGCTCTGAAGGCAGGGTTAGTCTCATGTGCACAAATTGGTCGGAAGCTGATGCCACTCTCTTGACGAGGCCATGGTAGGTCGAAACTAGTTTTTGAGCCAAAAGAGATCTGCTGTCTCACTCGATGGACTAGACGCCCGAGTGAAGTTGGACGTGGTAGGATCTCATACGAAAAAACATTCATTGTATTGTTCGTGGAACAGTTATAGAAGAAAAGCTGGCCTGGCGAATTTCGCTCGTCAAGCACCGCACGGGCCCTTTTGCGGCTAAGGAAATTGTCAGCCCGTGACAAGTGATATCAGAGCAGGAATCCCTCCAGTAAGTGAGTGAGTTGGAGAGTCGAACTTCTTGCTCTAGTGTAGGTTGAACTGATAAGTTCTAGTGGTACCGGTGCTCGTGGACAGAGAGTGAATTGCCGAGGCAAAAGATGCTCAAATGAAGTTGGGCTCTTTGCTCCTAGGATGGCAGGGTGCTAGGATGAGTCAGTTCCCCGCCGAGCTGATAGGGAGTTGGAGAAGAAATGAATCATTGCTGAATAGTGATAACGTTCTTGGATCGATCGGTGAATTCGAAGAAGAGATATACTGCTGCATTTTCAACAATGAAAGAACCTTCATTTGGTTTGTTGGGGTCAAAGAAGCTGAGTAGGCAAAAATGGTGCTGCCAAAAGATGCAGTTGGCGAAAAATGCCATACTTGCCAAAGAAAACGCAAGTGACCGACAATGGCTGAGTAGATGGGATCAAAAGAGGTTACCAATGGAGCAAAACCTGTTTTGTTGGGCGAGCGTGAACATTTGATGTGAAATCCCAAAAGTGGAGCATCAATGGTTAAGGGACACAAGGAAGCGACATAATAGATTGCAACGAGGGCGTTGCGAATTTGAGTGGGGGAGAATGTCACGGTTCGTGAATCCTTCCGTACTCGTGAAACTTGTGAGTGGTGCTTGGGGTTATCGAGTGAAGAGTGAGGAGGCAGAAGGGACAAACACAACTGGCCCGTGAGAGTGGCGTTAGGATGGTTGGTGCTAGGAGTTCTAGGATAGAAAGATTATATCTCTTAGGAGCTCTGAAAATGGGGTTGGCCTCCCATGCACAAATTAGTCGGGAGCTGATGTCGCTCTTTTGATGAGGCCAGGCTGAAACTAGTTGTTGAGCCTAAAGAGATCTGCTGTCTCATTCGATGGACTAGATGATCGAGCGAAGCTGGGTGTGGTAGGATCTCGCATGAAGAAGCATTCACCGTATTGTTCGTGGAACAGCTATAGAAGAAAAGTTGGTCTGGCGAATTCCGCTTGTCAGGCGCCGCACGGGCCCTTCCGCGGCCAAGGAAACTGTCGGTCTGTGACACAAGCATCCACTTTCTCCTATGCCTGTCCATTTGCATTGTAGCGATGTTGGACTTCTAGAATGCATTTTTATTTAAATGTACTGGTTTCCACACATCTCATATTCCCTCATTGATAGAGTATCTTTTTTGAGCCCTGTAACTGGCTTTACTCTCTAAGTGCTCTACATATGACGGATTTCGAGGTCTAGACAAGGCCTTAGATGCAACATTTTAATGCAATGCTGAGGACAATAATGCTATAGCCGTTAGAATAATATCTTTCTATGTAAGCATCCATTTTCTAGTACTGCGTAACTAGCTTTACTCTCTAAATGCTTTACATATGACGGATTTCGAAGTCTAGACAAGGCCTTAGATGCAACCTTTTAATGCAATGCTGAGGACAATAGTGCTATAGCCGTTAGAATAATATCTTTCTATGTAAGCATCCATTTTCTAGTACTGCTATGCAACCTGCACTTGCGGAAGATCTTCTTAAAATGCATTATTTTGCACCCTTTCAAAATCACTTCCTTCACTTTACTAATTATTTCCGATTTTCATTCTATTCCAAGACTGGTCACTCTTTGTAAATATCATTTTTTCATTTTTTTTTTCAACATGTGAGCGTAAAAAGACCACCTATCAAATTTCTATTATGAACATTTTTAGTTTGCTTGCATGTTCAACAAATCTTGTGTTACAGTGAAAAAGAAAACCAAACCATTTATCTTCAATTTATTTTTCAATGCTGAGGCATGATTATTTCCCGTAATTTTTGCTTGATATAAGTTGATTTGAGTTCTGTGTAGAACATAATCATTTCTTCGTCCCTTTTAGATCTATCCCTTGATGTTGACCTGTCGGAAAAATTCTCTTGATATTATATTGAGTGTTTTCTTCATGCCAATTTTATTTTATGAACGCAAAAATGTAAAACAAGAGGAAGAATAAAATTCATCTGAGATTTGTGAATGTCAAAAAGAAATATCTCCAAATTTATTATAAGTTCAGCTTATTTTAATATATTTTTTTCAATTCAAGCTATGCTTTTTATTATGAAATTCTCGCTATGTTACTTTTTAAGTGGTAAAGAAAGTACATGGAAGACGAAGCTAAATGAATTTTCTGGCCTTTCTCTGGCCCATTGCAGCAAAAGTCTAATAGGACAGCATATTGGCTTGCAAAAGCCCAACTAACTGTCTTTCTAATAATTGGATAGCTAATCCCCGCCCGGCCTTTTTGATTTGTTATGCGCCGATGCTTTTTATGTATTTCCTCCAAACTTGGCTAAGTAAATCAATAGCAACCGTATTTTCGACAAAAAAAAAAAAATATACATGGAAGAAAGAAAAAACATATGCCCCAGTGTGATCACTTCCTTCTCTTCAAATCATGTATTCCTTTTTACCATCAATTTCTGGCTAGAAATTATTTTCTGTTATAGAAATTTTGTCATGTGCACTCTAAGATATCGCTGGAGCCCAACATGACTTCATAGCATTTACTCCCTTGTGAAACCCAACTCCTTTGCTTTGGATGGACAAGTGAAAGAAAAATGATTGGCTAACAAAATCATTATGATAAATTAAAAAAATAATAATTACATGATAATTTTTAATGTATTGTAAAAATAATAATTTATTTTAAATCACAAAAATTTAAATTATAAATAATCATAAATTATTATGTTATTCATTTCTTCAAGAATTTATGACTCATAATATACTGTTATTCTCATAGTATTTCAAGAATTATTATGATAATAAAGCTCATTAGAAAAAGACACTATCTTTTAGAAAAGAGATGGTGCCTTCCTGCTTTTCATTTTCGCAATGAAACCGGTTAAATTATTTAACTAGTTTCCGTCAAAAATTTGGAAGGCAAATATCCCTTAATGGGATGACAATGGGATGACTTATCTGTTTAGAATAAAATACGAAACATGATTGACGTGGAGAAAATCAATAAATTACCTTTAATAATAGAAGCTTTATGATTTGTAATCATTTATATGATCACCAATTGAGTGGCCATGATCAAGACCTAAAATCAAGCAATCATGACCTCGAGTTTTGTGGCTCAAAAAAATCGATAGGACACGATCGTTGTGAGCTTCACAACTCGAGCTCATGGCCGTTGCAAGCTTAAATTAAGCGGCCATGGCTACAAGCTCAAGCGGCTATGGAGTTCACAAACTTGAGCTTGAACATTTATGGCTGCTGAAAGCTAGAGCTTGAACTTGCACCCTGATAGCTACGATGGATCCCCTATCTCTATCTCTTAATTTTGTTTTCATTTATGTTGTTTAATGTGGCACATCTTTGGCATCATATAATATCTTTGAGCGAATTATAACACGACATGTGTATTCCGACGTTTGTACCAACAATTTTGCTATACACGCTAACAAAAATCACCTGATAAAAGAAGAGACATTTCATAAAAAGTTGAAGGGGGCTCTTTAACATATGCTAGCGGGGCTCTAAGTGAATCTAAAAATTGAAAGATTGTCGCTATTTTGATGCAAAAACCAAAAATTATTAGAAGGAAAACTGATGACTCACAAGAGTAGGTTGAGTCAAAAAGTTTCTGCACACAAGCTGTATAATTAAGCACTCATCAGTCATCACTAGGGGTGAGTTTGTTTGAAATCGGGAACCATCTACGAAGAACTGGTTCCAAAAAATCAGAACCATGAACTGCTCTTAGTTCTATGTATTTACTCGAAAATCGGACTATTAGTCTGGTCCTATTTATGGGCAAGTCCATGGAACTAGTCCCAAATTCCTACAAGATTGCATTAATCAATTAATAAAATACATAGTAAAAAGCGATGGTCCGTTTTGATGCTTTCGTTTCTCAAACCCCCCGAACTCAAAATGTTTCAACCAAACTCCCCACATTACTAATGCCCACGCGGGAAACTCTGTCGAGATCGAAACTTTAATCCAAACGCAACTCGGGGGAAATGCTGATCGCCGTTCCTTAATCCCGCGACCACGGAATTCGAAGATGCCTTAGCTCTGATGTGCAGGGGAGAACGGCGCGAGAGAGAAAGCTTTCGCAGACCGTAGGAAGGAAAGTCGTAGGGGAAGATGACAAATGAGATTGACGTTTACTAAGATGCCTCAGTTCGTTCATAAAAGGATTAAAAGGATTGGCCCGCGAGAAGGAGAGGGAAAATGCGGGAAAAAAAGAGAGAAAATCACAAAGGAGGACTAGGAGGATTAGTCGCCGAGAGTGAAAGACAGAGTGAATGTAGAATGTTGCAGACATGAGGCAGGAAAGAGAAAATAAAAAGGAAAAGATGAGCTGGATATTTTTTAAAATTATATATAGATATATAGAGATATTCTTTCTTTCTATATATAGTGATTCGGTTAGGGTAGGAGGACTTAGGAATTACACCGATACTTACCAGTTCTAGTATATTGGAATCGAGAATTGGCCCAATCCCTAGGCCAGTCTAGTCCATTTCTTGGCAATTCTCAATTTTTTTACACACCCCTACTCATTACCCTTCAAGGAAATTAATATCATTTATAGCACAACGATATTCCACACTTTTTGTAGACTAGCATTTTCTTTTTTGGGTCAAAGCAGGCTAATATTAAGTAGAAAGTCACGTTCCACACGACCAGAACTAGGACCTCTTTTCCTTGGTTTATGATGGCTTACTTTTTCAAGACAAATGATATAGATGGTCCTTAATTTTTAGCTTGGTATGTTATATCATCCACGAACTTCTAATTAACATCATTTGATCTATAAACTTTAATCTAATGTGTAATATCATCTTTGAACTTTTGATTTATTCAATGTAATTCTTGAATTTTTGGTACATGTTCAATTTAGTCCATTGAATTATATGAAAACAATCAATATTTTTTTGGTAACTTGAATTGAAGGAATGACAACATTGAATATTATTATATAATTTAGGGACTTACCAAAAGTTCATGAATCATATCGAAAAAAAACTAAAGGTATATGGACAGCATTGCACGTGGGGTCAATAATCACGAACCTTCCATGTAATCATCCCAATTGTTTAGGATAATTTGTCTGCTCGAACATATGCTAATAAATCTCTATATATAAAATATGTTGTGAATCTTATCAGCTTACCCTCACTCGCATGACGGTTCCATCATGGTTGTCAATGTCAAGCAAGGTTGGGCCAATCCTCACAAGCAATTTTCTACGGAGCTCACACTAGCGGAACGTCGATCACGTTGGTGAGGGCATCGACTGTCGAGCTGTGCCACAAGTGAGTACCTTGGCTCATAGAGAGAAAGAGGCAGAGTAGGAATAGTGGCGCAAGGAGCACAAGCACATGATCGCTAGATCCAATGGAGCTATAGTTGAGACAACAAAATTTTAGGGAGCTGCTAGAGCTTTGAGTCTTCAAAAGTCACCGAGGACAAGGTCCTGAGGGCCGACCCACCCTCGCTCTATAGTGGGGTTTGTGGCACCACCCTGGCCTTGGCCAGATCCGGTCAGGGCAAGCAAGCCCCCACTGACTAGCATCAAGGTTGATGTGGCGAGGCCAGCCGCCTTCGCAAGGACCTGAGCAATCCTCATTGGCCCTCACTTGTGAAAAGGAGATAGTAGTGTCACCTCTTCCCCCACTACCCCGCCGAAGTGATCCTCTTTGATTTATTTTATTTTATTTCTGTTTTTTTTTTTTTCATATTTGCTTCTATTTCCAATTTTCAAATTTTCTAGTTATTTTGTCTTATGTGGCAGCAAGAAACTCCACCGTTCTGAGCTTGAGGAAATTCAGCCAAAACATTAACAGCTACATAGGATTGGAAAAATGACAGAAAGAAAAACAACATTGGATTTTTGATCCAATTAGAACACGAGGAAGTCATTAAATGATTCAAGTGCCCTGGACGTCGGACTCTGAGGCCATCTCTCTGCATCTGTTTTTGGCGGAAGTAGCCCATCTCGCTGTGTAAAAGGTATGACCCTGCTCACCAGCAGCTGAAAGCTCATTATTTCGCTAATCTGTCTAAGATGACAACAGAAACGACAGCATCAAATTAGGCTGCTCCCATTTGATTTCCTCAAGTCCGACAGACGAATTTGCGTCTAGATTATTTCTGCATTGTCACGATTTTCACCCACATTTTCCAGAAAAAAACAAGCTTGAATAATCCGAATTCTATACACACCCAAATGTCATCCCACTCTCAGCAAAAATGGGTTGGTTTGTCGAAACTATGCGAAGCCGTTAAATTGTTCATCCAATTTGAAGAGTTTCCTAGAATTCTCTGAACTACATTTATCTAGAAGCTCCTAGAAGAAGTGTTATGCCAGTGGCTAACAATTTGTCCACGGTTGAAGCGTGTATGTGATAGAAACAATCGAAACAGAAAAGCTCAAGTTAATGATTCATAGCTGTGGCACTCCGGCCACTTCAACTTTACTGGACTCTTAATTTGTCCATGGTTAAAGCATGCAGATAACAGACGCAGTTGAAGAAAGTATCTCTGACGCAAGCAAGGATAATTTGCCGAGTATGTCGATGGAAAATAGGCTCGTAGAGCTCTCATATTGTATACAGATCAGTCAGCTCAACCGTAAATCCTATGTACCTAGCTAGCTTCCTCATGTGCACCAACCATTATTATTCAATAAATTCCTTCCGATTTGTCCCTTCGCAGATAAATCTTATACACGCATACACAATACCTTCACATCATAGTCTATGCCAAATATAGCACCAAAATCTAACAGAATCAAACGGAAGCGCTTAAATGGGAAAAGTTAATACATATTTTTACCAATGCCAGTAGTTGAAATCATATCGAAAGTGGGAGATAAAGACGTGGGCCGAATTCTTCATGAGATCAGATCATTGTTTATGTAGATGGTTGGGATTTCTTTGATGAGGTGCCAATAGTCGCCGGTGTGCTTTGAGCATCACTCTTCGAGAAGTTTGCAGTCTCCGACGGACAAATGCTCGAGCGAGGAAGGGAGGCCGGCCTTTGGCAAGCACCTCAGCTTCCGGCATCCACGAGTGTATAAGCGCTGGAGAGAGCAAGGGAGGCCACTTGATAGACTCTCTAGGTTCCTCATGTCGGAGAGATTAAGATAAGTGAGAGAGGAAGGGAGGAGATCATTGTCGTTGCCGTCGTCCTCTGGGGGAAAAGCACACATCTCCAAGTCCGCCAACACTCCCGTCGATCGGGAGAATTACCAAAAAAGTCCTAAACCTATTGCAATTGTGCCAATTCAGTCCTAAACTTTTTTTTTTGCCAATTTAGTCCTAAACCTTTTATAAATGTGCCAATTCAGTCATTCTGGCCAAAATTGGCCGGCCGGAGCTGACGTGGACGCCGGCCGGAGACAGCTGGCCGGCGAACCAATTTTTAAATAATTTCTTAATTTTTTTCGATTTTTTTTAATTTTTTTCGATTTTTATTTTTATTTTTTACCTCCTTCTTCCT
Source organism: Eucalyptus viminalis (assembly GCA_014182385.1). Classification (NCBI taxonomy): domain Eukaryota; kingdom Viridiplantae; phylum Streptophyta; class Magnoliopsida; order Myrtales; family Myrtaceae; genus Eucalyptus; species Eucalyptus viminalis. The sequence goes on along the minus strand of CM024527.1, from coordinate 35,747,166 downwards.
CTAGCCGGCCAGAGGCGAGGGCCGGCGAGGCGAGCCTCGCCCGGCGATGGCGAGGGCCGCCGTCGCCCGGCCAAGGCGAGGCTTGGCCTCGCCGGATCCGGCGAGGCTCGCCTCGCCATGGCCGGGCGAGGCCGAGCCTCACCTTGGCGGGTGACGGCCGCCGCCGGTCGCTAGGTGAGGTTCGCCCCGCTTGCCACCGGCGAAGGCGAGCCTCGCCCGCCCGCACGGGCGGCGAGCCTCGCCCGGCCGACGGCGAGGCCGCCGTCGCCAGATCTGTCGAGGCTCGACCTCGCCATGGCCGGGAGGCCGAGCCTCGCCTTGGCTGGGCGACGGCGGCCTCGCCGCCGGGCGAGGCTCGCCTTCGCGGTGGCCGGCGGGCGAGCCTCGCTAGTGGCCGGCGAGGTCAGCCTCGCTGGGCCTCGCCTCTGGCCGGCGCCGGCCGGCCAGAGGAAGAAGAAGGAGGTAAAAAATAAAAATAAAAAAATCGAAAAAAATTAAAAAATTATTAAAAAATTGTTCGCCGGTCAACCGTGTCCGGCCGCGTCCACGCTCGGCTTCGGCCGGCCAATTTTGGCCTAAGGACTGAATTGACACATTTATAAAAGGTTTAGGACTAAATTAGCAAAAAAAAAAAGTTTAGGACTGAATTGGCACAATTGCAATAGGTTTGACTTTTTTGGTAATTCTCCCCCCGTCGATCCATAAAGATTGGAGCGATGCGAGTGTGTGCAAGCCCCGCTCTCCCACATGCTGCTCCATTTTCACGCAGGCCCTCACCTCGAAGGTCTCTATATTGGGAGGTAACCCTCCCGTGGGAAAGTATTTGATGTTCTCGCAATCGATAATATATAGGCTCCGGAGGAATGTGAGGTGATGCAATCTATCAGGTAGAGACTTTTTCTTCGGGCAACTCCAGAGGCTGAACTCGGACATGCTGGCGGGCAGCGGAGGGAAGTGCTCCAGCTCCAGAGCGGGACACCCGTATATCGTCAAGCGAGTGAGGTGGGAGAGCTTGTGCAGGCTCCGGGGTAAGCTTCCCAATTGCTCGCAATAGAAAATTCTTACATCTTCAAGCCATTGGACGTGGTGTCGGTGGCCCGAGTCTGAAACTATCTCCGCCAGTGACTTCACTCCCCTGCTGTTATGAATCTTAAGCTCCTTGAGGGTCGCCGGTAGTCCGCCCTTGCCGAATGGTGATGCCGGCAGCGAATCGCATCCGTAGATTCTCAATTCACTCAGACGAGACGTCTCATTGCCAATCTTAGTGCCTACGGGCAAATGCTGGAGATTCTCGCAGTTTTCAATGGTCAATGATGTCATAGATGCTGGCAAACCGGTCTCTGGAAAGGACCGGAGTTTCGGACAATTAAGAACGATCAAGCCATGAAGAGAGGCCAGATTGTGCATCTCGTTTGGAAGCTTCTCTAGGTTTGAGCAATCGCTCAATTTCATAGCTTAGGCAACTTTCTCTCACTTTCTTCAGCTATGAAAGATACGAGCTGAGGACAACTTGTGACATCTAAGCTCTTCAGACAAGCAAGATTCTGAACATAATCTCTGTCCCGCCACAAGTGTAAAATGTTTTTTGCATCTTCTTACCTCAAACTTCTCTAACTTGGTCAAGGAGGTCGTGTACCCAAGAGGAAAGCAAGCGCGCCCCTCGACATTTTCGACAGCAAGAGTGGTTAGAGAAGTCATGTTAACCAAGATCTTAAAAGTCACCTCGTTACAGCTTCTGAAGTATATGTAGCTCGTGGAGAGAGAGAGAGGACTAACGGCAGGGGGAGGCATCCAGAAGCGGACACGAATCGATATCAAGCCTCACGAGGGCATCTAGTTTTCCGAGCAATCGTCCCTTCAACATGGGACAATTGCGGACCATTAGATGCTGAAGACAAGGGAACGTCGCTTTTATTTCTTCGGCGCCACCAAAATGAGTCCAATCCTGCCAGAATGACATATCCTCGAACTCCAAAATTGTTAAGAATGGAAAAGGCTTTCTGATTTCTTTTTGTCGTTGAACTTATGCAGCTTTTCTAATCAAGTCCTTAAAATTTTAATTTACTTATAAAATCTTTAACTTGCATAAATTTTCTAAGCAAATCCCATCTGGCAACAATTCCGATCAATTCAATTTGTTGTTGCCATTGAACCATGCTGAAGTACGATGTGCAAAAACTAATTGCCTTTATGGTCAAGCCACTTTGCAAAAACCTTTTCAACGTAGTATTCTGGCAAAGTTGAGAGCCATGTTAACTCGAATTGATTGGAACTCGGTCGGGAGATTTGATTGGAAAATTTATTTAATTGTTTACAAGCTTGAAAAGACAAGCTGAAAAATCGAACTACTTGGATAAGAACTGGTGCAAAAGATCGGAGACTAAAAAGTAGAATTTACCAATTTTGTTAAAATTTCTAAACGTGGACATTACAGTAGTTGACGGTAGTTAAAAAGTACATTATTAACGTGTCAAGTGAAATGCAGTTTCGGACCGTCTGCAGTGGTGGTAAGCAACCCAATAAAAATCATAACCATAACCACGAAACTAATAATTGGGCTTGGCTTATGGTTTTGCGCTGATCAAAGCCCAGAAATGGTCCCACAGATTTGTAGGGTTTTGAGGCAATTCTCGTCATGGGCCAAATTCAAGGCCTTGGGTCAACTATCAATTTAAACAAGCAAACCCTAGTTCTTGGCAAGAGAGTCAGACACTGACCCAAAAAATTAGAAGAAATAGATTCTCCTTGCTCGACGATGTTCTTCACACCGCTACCTAGTCGCACGCCACTGCCGACAATCGCCTGCTGCCGCCCGGTCGCACCCTTCACACCGCTACCTGGTCTCATGCCACTGCCGCCAGTCGCCTGCTGCCGCCCGGTCGCACGTTGCCGGTCGCCCACGTCCTCAGGCGTTTAAATCTCACCTTCGTTCTTTTAAGTGGGTTGGGTTGGAGGAAGAGAAAACGCCAGATCTGGCGAGGTTGAGCCTCGCCGGCCCTCGCCCGACCTCGCCAGATCAGGCCATGGGTGAGGCTCGCCCTCGCCAGCCTCGCCCATGGCCGGTGAGGGCCGGCGAGGCTCGACTTCGCCAGATCCGGCAAGGGCGAGCCTCGCCCATGGCCGCCTCGCCAGATCAGGCCATGGGCGAGGCTCACCCTCGCCAGCCTCGCCGGATCGGCGAGGGCCGGCGAGGCTCGACCTCGCTAGATCTGGCGAGGTCGGCCTCACTAGATCTGGCGAGGTCGGCCTCTCCCTCGCCGGTGGTCGCTTCTAGCCAGTCACTGGACCTCGGCGACCGGCTGGAGGAAAAAAAAATAAAAGTATTTAAAAAATATTTTAAAAAAAATATTATTAAAAGTTGTCCACGTCAGCGCCGATCATGCCACGTCAGCCGACCGGCGTCCAGTCAGCAAAATCCGGCTAAAATTGGCCAGAAAGGACTGAATTGGCACAACTTAAAAAGGTTTAGGACTGAATCGGCACCAAAAAAAGGTTTAGAACTAAATTGGCACAAAGGCAAACGGTTTATGACTTTTTTTGGCACTTTTCCCAAGATTTGTGATAGATTTGATCACCACAAAAGGTCCAAGTTTACATGAATTAGAACAAAAAAGAGTTTAACTTTCCCACAATCTCATTAATGTACCGAGCGTAACAAAAAAAATTGGCCTATAGAATATTATTTTAGATTTTTCATTTCGTAGTCACATGATAGTTCCATCAATGAACATTTGTATAAAAAAATTCATATAATGGAACTTTATGTAGAACAACATATCCATAAAGGTCCATTCTCTTACCGCAACTTTTTACAATTAAAAAAGAAGCAAATTAATCGTCTGAATTACTTTAATATTGAAGTACTTAAGACAGAAATTGGACAATTAAGTTTTGTAATTCATTGATCTAGATGTAATTTGTGACATAGTCTTTATGTTAAATTCAACTATTGAAAGTTATTTTAGTATCTTTTTTTTTTCCTTTAATCAAGAGGATATAATAGAACTATACGTAGGTCATACAAAATTATATAGGTAGTATATACTTTCTACAAGTTTTGAATGTATCCATAAACGTATGCATATACATGTATAATTTTATTATTGAGAAATGATAGAATTTAGATTATTTAAAAACATCTATAAATCATATGGTGCTTCTTTAACTATGTTGATAACATAACAAAAATAAAGTGAGGTGTGATTAACTAATATATAAATGTTTTTATTCATTCATACATATAGCAATTACATTTTAAAAAAATTAAATTATTATGTCTTATTTATTATAGAAACAAAAGCTCAAAAAAGATTATGCATAAAATTTCTTTTACTTCAAAATGGGAAAAGTATCACATTAGTACTCAGCATTTAGTTTCACATATAAAAAATAAATCCATATAACTCTAAAGTCAATACTTTGATGTGTTTGTAAATCAAATACTTATGCAATCACATTCAAATAAAGTCAATCTTTTCAACACCAAGTACTAAACGATCCAAATATTATTGAAAATTTGTGTTGTTTAGTTGAGATTTTTGTATACAATGAACTTAGTAAGTACTGATATTCTCCAGAGTCTTTCTGTCCTATCGGACACTTCGACACGTGTCCAACACTCTCAAATATTTTCGGACACTCTTCGATACTTAGTTAACAGGTGTCAGATTCCAACACCTAATCAACTCTCTCTACACTCTCCAACACATGAGTCGGAATTCTAACATACGAGTTTGGAGTTCGACATGTGATTTTGACACGCACTGAGTCAATTTTAAAATTTTTCAATAAATGAGAGATCAAAATGTAAACATATAAAAAAAATAATAAATAATAAATAATAAAAATAATGACATGGGAAAGAAAAAACATAGTCTTTTCTTCTCTTCGACTTCAACTTCTCGTGATACACAATTCACCCTCCAAATTCTTTTTTTTTTTTCTCTTCTCATCGGACATGTTCGACAAACGAATCCATAATGTGGATTGCTTGCTTTTTCCTCCAAATTTTATGAATTATTAGAATGGAGTTGAATTTGTCAAATTGAAATAATGAATAATATTAATAAACGGTGGATTAATGTTTTTGGTGTAAATTCATTCCAGACTCTTTTTATTATTTATTTATTTGTGAATTTGAATAAAATTAATTTGATTAAAATAATCATAAAAATGATAATTTAGCATGTATAATTTTTAATATACAACTTGTCCTAACATGTCGGATTTCTTTATTTTTGAGAAATGATGTGTCGAGGTGTCATGTGGCGTGTCGCGTGTCGATGTCGGTGCTACTTAGTAGTGAAAAACTAAACTTTTGTGAATGCATATTACTTTGTAAAATTACACAACTCTTGGACACTACATTTCCGAAGTAAATATTTAAGCAGGTCAATTTTTTTTTTTTTCCAAAAAATTCTGCACAATGTGTGGGACTTCAACTTATGCCTTTGAAAGGTAAGGAAAAAATTGAAAAAAGGCTTCGGAAACTTTATTGTCGTTGTTAATTTGACTTTGCTTAGATTTCATCATCTTTGGTATCTTTAATTGAATAATGAGCTAGCCCAACCAAGGATATTTCCATGACTAGTATATTCAAATAAACGTAATGTCCTTGTTTGTAACTCAATTAAAATGGTTCGGATGAAGAAAACCATGACCATTTAAGAAAGCATGAATCTACCTGTTGCCCATCGAAGAAAGCAATCGAATGGTCCTTGGTTTTCCAGAAGCTCGTTATATTTGGCAAGTTCCGTAATGTCAGTCCATGCAAATTGCACGACTTCACTTTGGGATCATCATCTATTTCATCTTCGACTTCATCTGCTTCGGAATTTGCAATAATTTGCTGCATCAAGTGGCATGTGCTTATCTCAATCTCTTCGAGCTGTAAAAATACTCTCGTCAAGGACGAAGGAAACAAATGTTTGATTTCACCACAGTTCTCCACTTTCACAGTCTTTAATTTGATGAAGGATTCTGGAGCAAGACAGCCATGACAAATCTTCTCCAATTGTTTCAAATTCTCGAGAAAAAATGATTCCAATTTTGTAAATGCATTGCTCTGGAAATTCGGTGTGGAGAAAATAACATACGCAATCGAAGGGCTATTTTGTACGTGAAGATGCTTCAAATCTTGAAAGCCTTCAATGCACAAATTGTGAATACTATTTTGGCAATCTTGCAATCCATCCAAGTGGAGATCTTGCGTTTTCTGCAAACAACTTTGCACCCACTCTTCATAAAGAAGATTGCTTGAATTCAGCTTGAGCTTCATAGTTCTGGATTCTCGGTATTCACTCGACCAATCCCAAACGTCTCCAATTTGAATTTCACACTTCTTTAGTTTCCCAAATGGCAAGTCTCTTGAGAGAGTAGCAGACCGAGGAATGGCAATAGACAAAGTGCTCAGTTTTTCATGTTCTTCAACTCAGCCAAGTTGGCGTTACTTCGCGGTGCTTCATCCTCGGCCTCCCACTGATCAAAACTGTCTTTCATATCCATTTCTTCTAAATTAACCAAGCTTCCAAGTATGCCAGGTTCGATAACTTTGAGCCCGGTGCACTCTTTCAAGTCCAAAAACCTCAATTCTGTTAGTTCACCTATTTCTTTGGGTAGCCGAGCAATGTTAGATCGGAGGAGGCTTAGGAATTGCATACTTGTTAGCTTTCCAATAGCAGTCACATCCTCCAGAAAGCAAAAATCAAGAGATAGCGACTTGAGGTTTCCAAGGAACTCAATTGACGAAGGTAGCGAGGTGAAAGATAAGCCAGTTATGTCCAAGACTTGGAGCTTCTCCATAGATTCAAAAAATGACCCAAGAATTTTGAGAGACGGGTTGTTTTCGCCTAACAAAAGCATCCTCAAGTTTGGGCAGTCCAATTTTTCAGGAAGCTCATCAATGCCAACAAAATCGAAGGATATTGCGGTGCATTTTTTGAGCTCATCCTTTGGCCATTCTTTAAACCCCCAATCCTTCGTCCCGACCAAGGTGTTCCATTCCATGTCAATAAACTTGTCATGCATAGAGATAGCCACGTCAACAAATTTGTCATGCATTCTGACCCCTTTCATGACGTCACTATCTAGTAGCAAAGAGGAGTTCTGCAGGCTATATAGATCCGTAATCAAACTATCTCTAGCTTCTTCGATGGTCTTCCTGAATTTTTCAAATAAACCTAAATCCATGCAGTAGATTAGGATATCCCGCAAGACATTTCTCCCATTATGTAGAGCACAAACCAAGAATAATGATCTGATCCTCCCATCTTGTAGGTCATTGTAATTTAGTTCCACTATTGAGTTTACATCCAACCCTTCTATTTTGGTTGAAGCATTCCTCCATGCGGCCGGATGTCCGTGTTTCAACCTTTTGGCTAACAAAACAATCAAAAGGGGCAAGCCTCCACAATTGTTAATCACGTCATCTACCAAGGGTTCAAACTCAGGATCATTGACTCTCTCTCCCACTATCCTTTCAAAAAGTCTTCGTGCTTCTTCATGCTTTAACTCATCGAGTAGGAATACTGGGTCAGAGCACATGTCATCGCGCAAAATATCTCGATATCTAGACGATAATAATAGCTTGCAACCTCTTACTTTATTATCGTCATCACAAGGGATTCCAACATCTTTCAACTCTAGCTTCCTCCACAAGTTATCTAAAATTATGAGAATTTTTTTTTCACAACCACACTCTAACCTCTCACGCAAATGATTGGCTCTCCCACGAGCAGTTTGCACATTCATTAGCTTTAGGCCTAGTGCCTCAGCAATTTCTCCCTGGATTGTTTTTAAATCTGGATTGCGTGATACATTTACCGTTGTGACCACATCAAATATCTTCTCTTCCTTAACTCGCCTTTCAACGTCCTCCAAAAGCTTGGACTTGCCAACCCCACCTAGTCCATACACCCCAACCACACAGATCTTGTCATCAGTTATAGCCTTCATTACATGCTCTGTGATTGAAGCCCTCGACTCTAGGACATCTTCTTTCTTGTCAACAGATCTTGCAACGGAAGTGGTAGAAGTGACAATTCCTGTTGGAGTATTCTCATAGTAGACCTTCTGGAAGATGTTTTTTGTGCTTTCATTATGGAGTCCTTGAATGAGTCGAGTCATCTTCTTCACCTTCCTGCCAAGTGAATGGCGCACCACAGGGTTGGGAAGCCACCTGTGGAAGCAAGCAGTTTTTGCAGTTTCCTCATCTTTTAACAAGTTTTCTGCTTCCGTAGCCTTATTCTCCACATTCTTTAGCCAATTCTTAACATCAGATTCTATAAGTTTTCTGTCGTACATGGCTTCATCAACGGAGTGCTGCACCCTTTCCCTTGCAACCTCCAGCTCCTTGACTCCATTTTTGAGATCGTTGACATATCTCTTGTAGCACAACACGTACATAAATTGACTTCCAATGGGAGCAATCAGGTTCTCACCGAGTTTCGACACAAGATTCAATGCAACAGAAGTAACAGATGCGGCCATAATTTCTTCTCTAATCTATAGAAGTTCCTTTTTCCTCCCTCTTTTGTCCCTCTTGTTGTTGCCTCCTATTATTTGCCAAAACAAATGGTTGCGAATGAAATTGAACGGAGAACATAACTAGTCACTCCATTTATGAAAAGAAAGGAAGAGCAAAGCGAATAAATAGTCAAAACAGCGAAACAAAACCAAGCTTAAACAATGAGTCGGGCTTTGAGACGCTTTTTGGGGGCAATTGGCGAGAGTGTGAAAGCGTACGTGGAGTTGTTCCCTCAATTGTCGAAAACAGCATGATAGGTCTTTACTCGACCCATGACTTTAAAAAGCGAAGTCTTAATGCGTTGTTTTTTTTGGGCCCAGGAGGAGGAGCAGGCTGAGAAAATATTAGCTACATCTAGTGCTACAAAAAATATTGCCTACGAACCACTGCCCGCGGTGGCCACGATGGTTTCACACTTTCTCCCCCACCGAGGGGGGAAGGGTTCGAAACCTCGCGTCCCTATCGTGCGACTCACCTGCAGCTGAGTCTGTGATGGTGGCTCAATTTGCCCCGGGTTTACTCAGCTAACTGCCAACTGTTTGGGGGTTTCCGGATCACCAAATATATATATATATATAGTGTTACAACGTGGTAAATAAGAAGGCACCTCAAATTACGCCACGTGGCAACCACCTCCTCCGGCATGTTCGGGAAGGTGCACGAGTGCTTGATCTACCACAAGAGCTTCCCCATCGGCCAAGTTCTTGGCGGGAACAAGCAGTGCCACTACAAGGTCCCCACTCCTGCCTCCTCGGCTGTCGCCACTGCCGACGCCTCGGTTGCTAACGGGGTGAGCGTCTCGGTAGGCATGGGGTCAACTCACACGCAAAGCCAGGGGCACCGCGAGTTCGATCAGAACATCCCGGCACTCCCAGAGTTCTCCCCCCGGTTTGCAGTCTCCGGCAACATGGACGACGAGGTGGAGAACCCACACCCCTCCAAGAAGCCTTGATTCCTAGCGCCGGTGAAGACAGAAGCAGCCTAAAATGGGTTGGATCGGAAACGCACAGAAACCCACACTAAGACAAAAGAACTAGCAATCAAAATCGAAATGGAAAATCGATTGAGTTTCAAATAGGAATAGAGACGATTGTTTTTGTTCGTCGCTTCTTGTTTGTTTGGTGATGCTGGAGTTCTTTTTTTTTTCTTTTGGTGGGGGGGAGAGAGGGAGGTGTACATACAGCTTCAATTGCGGCAAAGAGAGAGAGAGAGAGAGTCGAGCGAGAGAGCGTGCGGAGGAGATAGAGAGAAGAGAGAGGAAAGAGAAAAGTGGGGAGAAATTGGCCTGACAACACGAGCCCACGTTGGACACGTGGCGCAGTTTGAGGTGTCTTCTTATTTGTCACGTTAGAGCACCAGATGTAGCCAATATTTTCTCAGGCAAATCTTGATCCATTTAAAAATATGTGTAAGTGCGTTTGTTTGCGTTTCTGTTTAAAAATTGTTTCAGGAAACAGAAATAGAAAAAAATGTTTTGTTCGAGGAACAATTTTTGACCAAAAAAATGCATTTGGTAAACTTGTTAGGGAATAAAAATAAACGAAACACGTTTGGTAAATTTGTATAATTTTTTATTTCTTTTATTTTTTAATATTTTTATTTTATTTTTTATATTTTTTTCTTTTGGCCGGTCGCCGGCCTCGGCCATGGCCGGCGACTAGCCGATGAGGGCCGGAGGCCTCGCCTTGGCCCGGGCGAGCTCGAGCTCGCCCGAGATCCGGCAAGGCCGACCTCGCGCCGGGCTGGGCGAGCTCGATCTCGCCCGGATCCGCGCGAGGCCGAGCTTGCCCGGCGGCCGGTGAGGCTCGGTGAGGCTTGGCCTCGCCGGCCGCCGGGCAAGCTCGGCCTCGCCGGGGGCTGGCGAGCCTCGCCGTAGCTGGGTGAGGCCGCCGGCCCTCGTTGGCCGGTCGCCGGCCATGGCCGAGGCCGGCGATCGGCGAAAGAAAATAAAAAAGTGTTTCTAAGTTTTGTTTCGAGAAATAAGAAACAAATTTTTGTTGTTTCTTATTTGTGTTCCCTTTTTTGTTTACGGGAACAAAAAAAAAAAGGAACAGAAATGCACCCAAACGCATTTCTGTTCCTTTTTTGTTCCCAGGAACAAAAAAAATAGAAAGTGTTTAAAAATAGAAAAAAGAAATACAAACAAACATGCCCTAAACTGCTCCCTCTTGAATAGGATATCTCAGGAGGACTTCCCCTCACAAGCCATTTACAGGCAAGTGAGGGGGTAGTATGGGATAGCGTCCCCATTGGGTTTCCTGGCCAACCTCCGAAAGGGGAAAGGGAACCACCAGGGATCCCCGCGATGAAGCTGCCAGGTGAAACATCCTGGACGCTTTACAGGGAAATGACCTGGCCTGACTCAGTCTAACTGAGCTCAGGGTGGCCGGCCGGATCAAAACTCTAACATGAGTGAAAAAGGTTTATATCATAATTTGCTTTACAGGTCTTTTGAGTCAAAATGCTCATAAGCCAAAATGGAGGGAATAATGTTAATCAATTTATTTTTGCCCCCATAAGAATCGGAGGATCGTGATTAATATTTTTGGAAGTGAGTGAACTGACGCCATAACTGGTGGCTCGATCTGATGCTCGGGCAGGTCTCGCTCGAGTATCAGGAGCACCATTTTTTTCGATAGTACAGGAAATTATAATCTGAGCCTCAAAAGAGAAATAAACCGTGTCAACAATTTGGCAGTCGAAAAAATGACATCGTTAACAGGTCCATCGCTGAAAAATCTGCCGACATAATTGGGTAGAAAAAAGAGAGTAAAATCAGGAATCATTACGACAAATTAAATGACGTTTCATCAAAATGAAAAAATAAATTATAAAAAGGGGCGGTCCCTCAACCTAGCCAAGTTGAATAGCAATTTCACCGAGTGAGGCGGAATAGTGGTAGTTCTGAATATTTTGATATCATGTGAGATTTAGTGAAACTATTACTAACTGTTTTAAAAGTTTAAATTATTATTTGAATGTGCGGTTTAATAATTGAGAATTCCATCACATAATAAATAAAAAATTGTAGGACTACCATGCCTTCATAGGAGAAAAAAAAAAATCTGCTGACCAACAAGCAAGTTCTCCATTAAAAAGAGGGGTTCCAATTCCCTTCCCCCCTCCCCAAAAAAAAGAAAAGAAAAGAAAATCATTTGATCATAGCCGCTAACCCTCCGACATAATCTTGTTAGCATGTACGTTGAACATAACTTCCAAAAGGTGAAAGTATATATATGTATATGGTAAGGTAAAAATAAGTGAAAGTATATTTTCATCTCATTTTCTAAGAAAATCTCTCTTTTGCGCTTACTTGCTGTAAAAAAATAAAGAAAATATCAAATGCAAGAAAACTAAATTGACCAAAATAAAATTTAAGAAAAAATGGATATTTGGTCAAGATGGCCACTTTAATATAACTAAATAAGATATTATAAGAGAAAGAATATACACAATTAAATGAAAAGGGAAAAAGTTAAACAGATATATCTAAAGATATTATAAAAGGAAATGATGTCTCAACTCATAAAAGGAAATAATTAACAAAAATCGAGGTGAGTTTTTATATTTTATTTGTGGTTTGATCATTTGTTTTTTTATGGATAGTGGAGTCTTATAGAGAAAAGTATTATTAAAGTAGACGGAAAAGTACTATTGCTAAGGGTATGGATGTAATTTTCGTTCATAACCCTATTTGCCCTAGACTTTTGTTGTATATTAGGGCAATTTCTCTTGTAACGTAACTTAAGACTCGATAATGATCCGGATAATGAAAAGGTTGCTTATTGTGGTCCTGTGATTTTTCCCTTTTTGATCTTGATAGGTTTTTCCATTCAAAAGATTCGCGTGTCTTCTTCTCTTATTTTATTCTCTTTTACTTTCGCATTCCTAAGAATTGGTATCAAAGCTTAGTTTGATGTAATAGTAGGAGCGGTGGAGATGAATGAAGGGAAGGTGGAGGTTGATAAGTTTGATGACAAGAAATCTGATCTGTATAAGATCGAGCATTTGTCATATCAGAAGAACCTTCATTAGCCTCTGTCAAGAGAGAAACTAGATTCAATCAAGAAAGAAAATTGGGAATTGTTTGATCGGCTAGATGTGATTCAACTCAAGTTAGTGCAAAAAATTGTCTTCAACACCACCAAAGAGAAGACAACATCGGATTTGATGAAGGCTTTGTCCAAAATGTATAAGAAACCCTATGCGTCAAATAAGGTATATCTAATGCTTTTATATGTTCATCATAAAGATGGTTGAAGGTGCTTTTGTGAAAGATCACATCAACAAATTTGACGTAATTGCGACTTTGGTGAGCTTGGTGGAAATCAAATTTTGTGAGGTATAATCATAAATTCTGTTATCTTTTCTACTTGAAAGTTGGAGTACAACTGTGACCGTGGTGAGTAGTTTGTCTGGTTAGAAAAAGTCGAAATTTCAGGGGACCTGAGATTTGATTCATAACAAAGATATTCGCAGGAGAGAGTTGGGTAAATCTTCAGGCACTCCCTTGACTACTAGGAGTAGAGAAGAAGAAATCAACTAGTTTAGAACTAGAAAGTCCAAAGGAAGAAGCAAATTGAGAACTTATGGTGAAATTATTGATCTACTGGAACTGCAAAAAGAAGGTCCATCTGAAACGAGATTTTAGAGTCCCAAAAAAGAAATTCATTAAAGAAATTGAGATAAAGAGAAATCTATGAATGCAACCTTTAAAGAGACGCTTGTCCATTATGCCTTAACTTTGAATGTTAACAATATGATTGAGTCTTGGATTCTAGATTGAGTGCACTATTTCCCTCTACTTCATGATAGGAATTAATGCACTATTTTGTTGCTAGAAGTTCAGAAAGGTTTAGCTTTCTAATGATGAACCTTTAGATATTATTGGCAAGGGTGATGTTTACATAAAGACTACTAAGAGGTCTCAATGGAAATTGCATGATATTAGACATATTCCTAACCTTAAGAAAAATCTGATCTCTATAGGTCAATTTGATAGCATATGATACAGTACTAATTTTGGGGATGGCTTGTTAAAGGTTATTTAGGTGCTATAGTTGTAGCACGAGGAATAGAATTGGGAACACTATACATGATTGAAACCAATAGAGAAAATAGTAGCAGTTGCTGACTCGGAAACCTATTCCAAATTGTGGCACCACAGATTTGGACATGAGTAAAAGGGGATGAAGGTGGTAGAATCAAATAGAAAACTGTCTGATATGAAATCCATAAATATTGGTCTATTTGAGGATTGCACGTGTCGGTTCTTTAAGGATTGGAAGAGAATCAAAGTAGGGGAAGTTAGAGTTGGTGCATATAAATATTTGAGGACTAGCCCATATGGGAGGCTCACATTACTACATTACGTTCATTGATAATTCCACTAGGGAGTTATCAATTTACTTTTTGAAAAATAAATATGATGTGTTTACTACGTTTAAGAGATGGAAAGCTGAAGTGAAGAATTGGACTTAGTGTGAAGATTCATTATTGAAGGTTTGACCATGGTGGTGAGTATGATAGCAATGAGTTCAAGCAGTGTTATGAAGAAAATGGAATTAGCATGATAAGAACAATTCCAATAGAACTCCTTACCCAAAAAAAAAAAAAAAAAAACAATTCCAATAGAACACAGCAAAATAGATATGCTAAGAGGATAACTATGATGAGTATGCAAGAAGTATGAGGATGCATGTAGTATTACCCAAGCCATTTTAAGCCAATGCGGTTACCGTAGCACCTTACTTGATCGATAGAGGACCTTCAGTTTCACTTGATTTCAAGCTACTAGTAGAAGAGTGAACTGGAAATAAGAAGAATCTCTTGCATCTTAATTGTTTTTTTTTTTTTTTATCGTGTTTCTATGTAAACATAGATTCTGAAACTATAGACAAGCTTGATACAAAGGCTAGTAAATGTTTTTCTTTGGAAATGGTTTTGATTATTTTGGCTATCGGTTTTGGGATAAACAAAGTAGAAGAATAATAAGAACTAATAATGTTTCATTCAATGGAAACGTGTTGTACAAGGACAGGTCTGTAGCATAATTTGATGTGATCAAACCAACAGAGGAGACTAAAGAAGTTGAACTAGAGAGGATTTCTAAGAGTATTCTAGTTAGGAATCTTTCAACTGTTGTTATAGACTCTAATCATAAACTAGAAGATATAGTAGAACATCTAATCCTATATAGAGATACTCTCCATCATTGTATTATTTGCTTTTGACCAATGCCGGTGAATTAAAAAAAAAGTATTGAGGTTGAAGATTCTATTAAGTGGTAGTTGGCACTACACGATGAGTTTTATTCACTCTAGAAGGATATAACTTGGTGTTAACTATGTTATCAAATGGGAAGAAAGCATTGCAAAACAATTGAGTGTATAAGATTAAAACCCAATGTCAGCAAGGGATGTAAAACAGGGTTTGTTGTTAAAGGTTTTCCACTAAAAGAAAGGAATTGATTATCCAGAAATTTTCTCTCTAGTTATGAAGTTGACTACTATTAGGTCAGTGTTAAGTATTGTTATTGTTAAGAATTTACATCCAAAACAAATAAATGTAAACACTACATTACCTTGTGGTGACTTAGAGAAGGATATCTACATGGTGCAACCGGTTGATTTTTAGGTTCTTAACAAAGAAAATTATGTCTTCAAGATAAAGAAAAGTCAGTATGGTTTTAAATAGGCTCCTAAACAGCGTGATAAAAGAAATTTGACACCTTTATATGTGGCTACGGGTTCACTGGATGTGAAATGGATCATTGCCGTTATTTCAAGAAATTTGATGAGTTCTAAATCATTTTGTTGTTGTATGAGGATGATATGCTTATTATATGATCTAGCATGAGGGAGATCAACATATTGAAGTAGCAATTGTTAAAGGAGTTTAAGATGAAAGATTTAGGAGCAGCAAATTGGATTCTCAGGATGAGAATCGTGCAAGAAAGATCTTAAGGAATTCAAAGGTCATCTCAAGGAAAGTACATCGAGAATGTGCCGAACGGATTCAAAGTTCAAAATGCAAAGCCTAGAGGCACTCCTTTAGGAAGTCACTTCATACTCTTAAAGAAGCAACCACCAAAGATAGATGAGGAACTATAGTACATGGCTAAGGTGCCTTATGCGTCCACTATTAGTAGCTTGATGTATGTTGTGGTGGTTACCGGACTAGATATAGCTCATGTAGTGGTAATTGTGAACCAATATATGATTAATTTAGGAATAAAGCATTGGGAAGCTATAAAGTAGCTACTTAAATATCAGCAAGGTACTTCAGGTATGAAGCCAATGTGATTTTGCAAGTTTTTCTCGATGCAGATCTTGGTGGTGACTTAGACAAAGGAAAGAGCACCTCGGGTTATGTTTTTACCTTAGGTGGCACTTCAGTCAATTGGATGTTTAGACTAGAGAAATTTGTGTCCCTTTTAACCACTGAATTGTAGTATGTTGCTATATCTAAAGTTGACAAAGAGATTATTTGGTTAAAGAATTCTCTGGACGAGATAAGCAACGAGCATGATTGTTGTGTTCTTTTCAAGGATAGTCACTTTACTATTTAATTCAAGGACAAAGCACATTCCTTTGGAGTATCATCGTATCCATGTGCTTGATATAGTCTAAATGCGTTCAAGATCATCCAATACAAACCAAAGAGCTTTCAACATGAACATAGTGGGCTATTACAAAAATATCATAACAAATGTTGGTAACAACTTTTACTAATCTGCCATTTTTAGATATGTTTAATGTAAGGTTGGTGCTCACTTTGATCCTGCGTCATTTTGTAGCCTTAAAGAATTGATTTAGTTGATCTTATGGAGAACTCGGCCAAGAAGCATAAGGAACTTGTAGCTTTAGAGATGCACTTGTTATATTGGCCGTGCAGTCCCAAGTGATGAATTTATTAAAAGAAAATTGGTTATTGTTGGCAAAGCATTCTCTCCACCAGCTTCATATGTCAGGGAAGTTGGGGGAAGTTAGTAGGAAAAGCTCATGATGAGTTGAACAGTTATTACTAGTATTAGGCTTACAAATACCAGCGACTTGGGATTAAAAATCTATCTCTTTCGACAATCAAGATGCTTTGTGATCTATTTTTATCTCTGCTTTTGATTACATAATTCTTATTTTCTCGCAATTTACTTCTTCAGTACAATTTACGCTTTGCTTGCAATCTTTTATTTTTCTCCGCATTTAGCTTCGCATAAATTCACACTTTGTCGAGTCGCCATTTCGTGCAATTTGTGCGTGAGGTAAGGAACCGTGGAGCAATCTAAGTGGTTCTTGGTGCAATTTGTCTATTTCTGCTTGAATCTAGTCACATAATTCGATTGATTTAAAGAGATCTGGAGATCCAAATGCTACTCTAGAGGAGCAACGTAGAGCTGAAATTACGTAATGGGTTTTGTGTTTGATAATAAAGTTACCTTCGCACAAATCAAGTTATGTCCATGTCCGAGTCCTGAGAGGCAGTAAAACCGGAGGATTACTTTCACATCTCAACCTGAATTTATCAAAAAATATTTCAAAACTGGAACGAGTGTATCTATAATTTCTCGTGATTGGCATGGTGATCTTACCGATGTACTTCTCCTCTTCAAGCACAAGCCCTTGCACTGAAACAAGCTTTACTTTTTCTCTAGCCCTAAAGGATGAGCCACACGTGCTCAATATATAGGAAATCTTTAACGAGGCAATTTACTTCTTTAACCCTCACCTCTTGTCCAAGACCATCGATTGGCAAGAATAATACCCCTGTAGACAAATCAAAGTGAAGATAGGCGACCTGTTGCTTTCCATGCCCATTAAATGAGAGAATCGATACTTGCTTTGGTGTTAAGGTGTCCAAAGTGGAAATTAGCTTTCAACGTGATGCTATTATTTGAGAGTTATATCACGATTAGAGGTGTTAAATGGGTTGTGCAACCCATTTATGGACCCATTTAAGCATAAATGGGTCATTAATGGGTCAGGCCTTAAGAAATAAGGTACCCTGATAGGTTTTAAAACTAAAAGAACTAAAATAAATGGGTCTTAAATGGGTACCCATTTAAGACCCATTTACAAACCCATTAAAGTCTAAAGATGGGTTGTGCAACCCATTTATTTTTCTTTTCTTTTTTTATTTTTATTTCTTCTTTTATTTTTCTTTCCTCTTCCTTCAGTCGCCAACACGGCGATGGCCGGGCGACCGGCCGGGGCGACCTCGAGGCTCGCCCAGATCGGCGAGGCTCGAGCCTCGCCCGACGCCGGCGAGCCTCCAGCCTCGCTCGACGCCAGCGAGCCTCTAGCTCCTTGGATCTGGCGAGGCGGAGGCCTTGCCCGACACTGGCGAACCTCGAGTTCGCTGGATCCGGGAGGCGGAGGCCTTGCCGACTGTTGAGGCTCGAGCCTCGCCGATCTCGGCGAGACTCGAGCTTTGCCAGGCGTCGGGCGAGCTCGAGGCTCGCCCGTGGCCGGCCGCCGGCGTCGTCGTGGCCGGCGGCCGGCCAAAAAAAAGAAGAAGAAGAAGAAGAAAGAAAAAGAAAAGTTATATTTAAAAATTAAAAAAATTAAAATTTTATTTTTAAAAAATAATTAAAATTCCATTTTTTAAAATAATTATTTTAAAAATTAAAAAAATTGTCCATTAAATTTGTGTTGTATAAAATTATTTTAGCAATACCATTTTTTAAATATATATATCTATATATATAATAAATTAAGTTTAATTAAATGGGTCGGGTATGGGTTGGGTATGGGTCGGGTCGAGTATGAGTCAAAATTTTTGCATTGCAATAAATGGGTTAAATGGGTCGATTTGGGTCAGACCATTTATGACCCGACCCAAACCCGACCAGACCCACCCATTTAACGGGTCTAATCACGATAGAGAAGATGGTATATGTGGAAATGGGAATAGATTCTGGGGCCTGTAGATCACTTTTCTTAAAAGTATAATGGGAGGGAGCAGAAAACAGTACATCCCCAAGCATATAACAAGTCCTCTAGAAAACTCTCTCAATAAAGCTTGTGCTAATAGTTTAGATGTAACTAAATTGCCAATGTACTTTTTCAATTTGTTTAATATTGCCTATTGTTTTTGTCAATGTGGTCCCTAAATTTTATATATATTTGCTCAAATCAGTCCTTCCGATAACCACAAGTCATTTGAGTTTGAAGCTTTACGAAACCATTCGTTACGGTGTTTCTTCTTTGGACAGATAGATATAAGATATGATGCTAAGGATTCTTTTCATTACACTGTATCCATCCATTCAAATGAGCCTACCGTTCATCAACATTATTGAAGAAGATTGACGTGTTACACGGACATAAAGAATGAAAAACTGTTAGATGCTACACGCGGCATCCTCTAGTGCTACAGCTGTCGGAATAATATCTTTCTTCTACGCAAGCATCCATTTTTAGTACTGCTATGCAACTTGCACGTACGGAAGACCTTCTTTTTATTTTTTTATTTTTTTTAAGCTCACGGAAGATCTTCTTAAAATGCATTATTTTTCACCCTCACAAAATCACTTCCTTCACTTTACTAATTATTTCCGGTTTTCGTTCTATTCCAATACTGGTCAATGGTCACTCTGTATTAATATCATTTTTCTTTTTCTTTTTTCAATATAAGAGCGTAAAAAGACCACCTATCAAATTTCTATTACAAACTTTTTAGTTTGCTTCCATGTTCAACAATTTTTTTCTGTTACAGTGAAAAGAAAAGACCGAAGCATTTATCTTTGATTTATTTTTCAATGTTGAAGCATGATCATTCCTCATAATTTTTTTTTTTTTGAAAGTTTCACTAGTATTAAGTTGATATTGATTTCTGAATAGAACATTATTATTTCTTCGTCCCTTTTAAATCTATCTCTTGATATCAAGTTACGAAAAATCTCTTGACTTTGTGTTTTTTTTTTCATGCCAATTTTATTTTATGAACACAAAATTATAAAGCAAAAGGAAGAATGAAATTCATATGAGATTTGTGAATGTCCAAAAGAAATATCTCCAAATTTATTATACGTTCAACTTGTTTTATTATATATATTTATTTCAATTCATGCTATTTTTTATTCTGAAATTCTCACTACGTTGCAAACTTTTTAAGTGGGAAAGAAAGTACATAAAAGGGGAAAGAATATATGCACCGGTGTGATCACTTCCTTCTCTTCAAATCATGTATTCTTTTTTTTTTTTTTTTTTTTTTTAATTTTCGTGATATGATGTTGACTTTTAAACTGAGAAAGAAAGTAAAAAAAGTGACAGTGTCGTTAGTGAACAGAGCCATGCGTCAGCCCTTCTAAGGTGTCCTTGGAGCCCAACATGACTTCATAGCATTTATTCCCCGTGAAACCCGACTCGTTGGCTTTGGATAGATAAGTGAAAAGAGAAATGATTGGCTAACGGCACCATTATGATAAAAAAAAGAAAAAAAGACACCGTCTTCTTAGAAAAGAGACAGTGCCTTCCCTGCTTTTCATTAAGGAAACCGGTTACATTATTTAGCCGGTTTTCTTCGAAAATTTGGAAGGCAAATATCCCTTAATAGGATAACAATGGGATGACTTATATGTTTAGAATAAAATAAGTAACGTGATTGATGTGAGGAAAACCAATAAAATACCTTTAATAACATAAGCTTTATGATTTGTAACCATTTACACGATCATCAATTGAGCGACCATAATCAAGGGTTAAAATCAAGTAATTGTGGACTCAAGTTTCGTGATTGAAAAAGATCGAGAGGACATGATCGTTGTGAGCCTCATGACTCAAGCTCATGGCTGTTGCGAGCTTAAATTAAGCGGCCATAGCTACAAGCTCAAGCGGCTATGGAGTCCACAAACTTGAGCTTGAATATTTATGGTTGCCAGATGCTAGAGCTTGAGCTCCCGCCCTGATAGCTGCGATGGAGCTCCCATCTCTATCTCTTAATTTTGTTTTCATTTATGTTGTTTAGTGTGGCACCTATTTCGCATCATATAATATATTTGAGCGAAGTATAACACAACAAGTGTATTCCAACCTTTGTGTCAACATTTTTGCTGTACATGTTAACAAAAATCAACTGATAAGAGAAGAGACATTTTATAAAAAGTTGAAGGGGGCTTTTTAACATAGCAAATATAGAGGGCGATTTTATTTTTCAGACAAAAATGGAGGAATAAATGTGACATTATTCCTTAATTAAAATAAAAACACCAAAACGTTCCCTTCCACAATTATCAAATTCAGTTGCCCGCCTCTTACAAAGTGAAAATCGTTGTCAATATACAATCATTAAAATTCAGAATGATTGTACCGTCATGCTAAGTGAATCTAAATATTGAAAGATTCTCCTTATTTTGATGCAAAAACCAAAAATTATTAAAAGGAAAACTAATGATCACAAGCATAGGTAGAGTCAAAAAGCTTCGGCACACAAGTGGTATAATTAACCACTCATTAGTCATCACTAAGGATGAGTTTGCTTGAAATTAGACACCACCACTAAGGATCAGTTTTGAAAAATTAAAATCAACAAACGTCCATTGGTTCCATGGATTTAATAGAAAACCGGATGGTCAGTCTGGTCTTATTTTCGAGTGGGTCTATAGAACCGGTCGTCAATTCCTACAAAATTGCATTAATCAATTAATAGAACACATAGTAAAAAGCAAAAGTTTGTTTCGCTATCTCCCCCTGTTTGTTTCGCCATCTCCACTCGTCCTTCTCTCAAACCTCCCAAACTCAAAATATTTCAACCAATCAAACTCCCCACATTACCAACACCCACGTGGGAAACTTTGTCGAGATCGAAACCGCATCCAAACGCAACTCGGAGGAAATGCCGATCGCTGTTCCTTAATCTCCCGGCCACAGAATCCGAAGATGCCTTAGCTCGGATGTGCAGGGGAGACTACGGCGCGAGAAAGAAAGCTTTCGCCAACTGTAGTAAGGAAAATCGCAGGGGAAGATGACAAATGAGATTGACGTTTACTACCATGCCTCAGTTCGTTCCATCAAAGGATTGGCCCGCGAGAAAGAGAGGGCAAATGCAGGAAAAAAGAGGGAGAATCACGAAGGGAGGAGGATCAGTCGCCGAGAGTGAAAGAGATGGAGTGAATGTAGAATGTTGCGGACATGAGGCAGGAAAGAGATAATAAAAGGGAAAAGATGAGCCGGATTTTTAAAAAATATATAATATATATTTAATAAATACTGAGCTGGTCAAGGTGGGTGGAATTAAGAATCGGACCGATACTCACCAGTCCAGTTTGATTCCGGGCTGTTTTCAATTCCTTTGCATATCCCTACTTGTTACCATTAGAGGAAATTAATATCATTTATAGCACGACTGTATCCCACACATTTTGTAGACTTGTATTTTTTTTTTTGGGAATTAATATCATTTATAGCACAACTGTATTCCACACTTTTTGTAGACTACTACTTTTTTTTTTTTTTTTTTTTTGTGGTCAAAGCAAACTAATATTAAGTAGTAGGTCATGTTCCACGTGATGAGAACTAGGACCCCTTCTCCTTAGTTTATGATGGCCAACTTTTTCAAGAAAAATGACATGGATGATCTTTAATTTTTAGCTCAATATGCAATATTGTCCTTGAACTTTTAACTTCTTCAGTGTGTTCCTTAAATTTTTTGTACTTGTTCAATTTAGTCACCGTTTTATATGAAATTATTCAATTTTTTTTTGGTAACTTGAATTAAAGAAACGACAACATTGAATATTATTATAGAGTCTAGGGACTTCCATATCACAAAAATTAAAGGTATATGGATAGCATTGCACATTAGGTCAATAATCAGAATCCATTTATGTAATCATCCCAATTTTCCAGGACGTATTGTCTACTCAAAACAACATGCTGATAAATCTTGATATATATAATATATTGTGAATCTTATCTGCTTAACATCGCTCGCATAATGGTGGCGTCATGGTTGTCAATGTCAAGAGAGGGTGGGCCGAGCCTCACGAGCAATTTCTAAAGATGTCACACTAGCGGAACATCGATCATGTCGGTGAGGGCATCAACCGTCGAGCTGTGCCTCAAGTGAGTACCTTGGCTCCTAGGGAGAAAGAGGCAGAGTAGGAATAGTGGCGCATGGAGCACAAGCACACGGTCGCCAGGTCCCATGGAGCTAGTTGAGACAACAAAATATTAGTGAGCTACCGGAGCATTGAGCCTTCAAAAGTCACGAAGGACGGGGGCTCTTGGTGGCAGTTGTGGCACCACTCTGACCTTGGCTAGATCCGGCGAGGACAAGCAAGCCCCCACCAACTAGCATGACGGGTGACGTGACAAGGCCAGCCACCTTCGCAAGGACTAGGGCAATCCTCATCAACCCTCGCATGAGAAGGGAGGCATTGGTGCCACCCTTTGCTCCTACCCCAACCGCATTCCCCATCGACTTTTTTTTACTTTTATCCTTTAATTGCTTCTGTTTTTAATTTTCAATTTTTCTAGTTATTTCGTCTGATGTGGCGCCAAGAAATTATACCGTTTTGTACTCGAGGAAATTCCGTCCCGCCATAAAGGCCACGGAGGACTGGAAAAAATAAAATAAATAAATAAATAAAGGAAGGACATTGGATTTTCCATCCAATTAGAACATGACGTAAGTCTTTCAATGACTCAAATGCTTGGATTTTACAAGTCTCAGTACCCAAATCAATAGAATTCAAGTATCAAAACTTCAAACGCCTCAGTACAAATTCTAGTAAGAAATTCGGAACTACCGCTACCTTTGAAGGAGTCTTCACAAAGACTGAAAGATCTTAAGCAGTGGCTGCCTCGAACATTCGACAAGAAAGTCTGCGGCGGCGGCATTTTGAAGGCCTTTGGATACCTGGACATCGGACTCTGAGGCCATCTCTCTGCATCTGTTTATGGCAGAAGCAGCCTGTCTCGCCGAGTAAAAGCTATGACCCTGCTAACTAGCAGCAGAAGCTAATCATTTTGATAATCTGACTAAGACGACAACACAAATGACAGCATCAAGTTTGGCTGCCTCCTTTTGATTTTCTCAGGTCCAACCGACGGATTTGCAGCTAGATTATCTCCGCATTGTCATGATGTTCACACACAATTTCAACAAAAAACAAGCATGAATAATCCGAATTCTAATGCGCACAACCAAATGTCATCCCACATTCAGCAAAACTTGGTTGGTTTGTCGAAATTATGCGAAGCTGTTAAATTGTCAATCCATCTTGTAGAGTTTCCTAGAATTCTCTGAACTACAATTATCTAGAAGCTCCTAGAAGAACTGTTCTGCAGTGGCTAATATTTTGTCCATGGCCGAAGCATGTATGTAATAGACACAATTGAAGCAGATATCTTTGGCTCAAAATTTGCTAGAAATCTAACCAGAAAAGCTCAAGTTAATGATTCGTAGCTGTGGCACTGGAGAACTGGCCATTTCAACTCTACTGGGCTCTTAATTTGTCCATGGTTAAAGCATGCAGATGATAAAGACACAGTTGAAGCAAGTATCTGTGACACAAGCACAGATAATTTGCTGATTGTGTCGATGGAAAATAGGCTCGTAGAGCTCGCATATAGTATACAGATCAATCAGCTCAACTATAAATCCCATGTACCTAGCCAGCTTGCTCATGTGTACCAACCATTATAATACAATAAATACCTTCCGATTTGTCCCTTTGCTGATAAATTTCATACACACATACACAAAACCTTCACATCACGGTCCATGTCAAATACCAACACCAAAATCTAACAGGATCAAATGGAAGCACTTACATGGGAAAAGTTAATGCATATTTTTACCAACGCCAGTAGTCGAAATCACACCAAAAGTGGGAGATAAAGACATGGGCAGAATTCTTCATGAGATCAGATCATTGTTTACGTAGATAGTCGGGATTTCTTTGATGAGGTGCCAATAGTTGCCGGTGTGCTTTAAGCATCGCTCTTCGAGAAGTTTGCAGTCGCTGATGGACAAATGCTCAAGCGAGGAAGGAAGGCCGGCCTTGGGCAAGCAACTCAGCTTCCGGCATCCACGAGTGTACAAGCGCTGGAGAGAGCAAGGGAGGCCACTTGATAGACTCTCTAGGCTCCTCATGTCGGAGAGATTAAGATAGGTGAGAGAGGAAGGGAGGACATCATGGTCGTTGCCGTCGCTGTCTGGAGGAAAGCACACCATATCTCCAAGTCCGCCAACACTCCCGTCGATCCATAAAGATTGGAGCGACGCGAGTGTGTGCAAGCCCCACTCTCCCACATGCTGCTCCATGTTCACGCAGACCCTCACCTCGAAGGTCTCTATATTGGGAGGTAACCCTCCCCTGGGAAAGCGTTTGATGTTCTCGCAATCGACAATATATAGACTCCGGAGGGATGTGAGTTGATGCAATTTATCGGGTAGAGATTTTACATTCGGGCAACTCCAGAGGCTGAACTCGGATATGCTGGTGGGAAGCGGAGGGAAGTGCTCCAGCTCCAGAGCGGGACAACCGAATATCGTCAAGCGAGTGAGGTGGGAGAGCTTGTGCAGGCTCCGGGGCAAACTTCCCAATTGCTCGCAATAGAAAATTCTTACATCTTCAAGCCATTGGACGTGGTGTTGGTGGCCCGAGTCTGAAACTATCTCTGCCAGTGACTTCACTTCCCTGCAGTTATGAATCTTAAGTTCCTTGAGAGTCTCTGGTAGTCCGCCCTTGCCGAATGGTGATTCGGGCAGTGAATCGCATCCGTAGATTCTCAATTCTCTCAGACGAGATGTCTCATTGCCAATCTTAGTGCCTATGGGCAAATGCTGGAGATTCTGGCAGTTTTCGACGGTCAAAGATGTCATAGATGCTGGCAAACCGGTCTCTGGAAAGGACCGGAGTTTTGGACAGTTAAGAACGATCAAGCTACGAAGAGAGGCCAGATTGTGCATCTTGTCTGGAAGCTTCTCTAGGCTTGAGCAATCGCTCAATTTCATAGCTTCGAGGCGGCTAGGCAGCTCTCTATCACTTTCTCCGGCTATAAAAGATACGAACTGAGGGCAACTTGTGACATCTAGGCTCTTCAGGCACGCAAGATTCTGAGCATAATCTGTGTCCTGCCACAAGTGTATCAGGTTTTTGCATCTTCTTACCTCTAACTTCTCTAACTTGGTCAAGGAGCTTGTGTACCCAAGAGGAAAGCAAGCGAGCCCCTCGACATTTTCAACAGCAAGAGTGGTGAGAGAAGTCAGGTTAACCAAGCTCTTAAAAGTCACCTCGTTACAGCCTCTGAAGTATAGCTTGCGGAGAGACGAAAGACTAACGGCAGGTGAGGCATCCAGAAGCGGACATGAATCGATATCAAGCCTCACAAGGGCATCTATTTTTTCCGGCAATCGTCCCTTCAACAAGGGACAATTGCGGACCATTAGATGCTGAAGACAAGGGAACGGCACTTCTGTATCTTCGGCGCCATTAAAATGAGTCCAGTCCTGCCAGAATGGCATATCCTTGAACTCCAAAGTTGTTAATGATGGAAAAGGCTCTATAGTTTCGTAAAATTCGGAGCCCACCGAGCACACAGCATCCAGACCTTCGATGTGCAGTTCTTTCAGGGAGGATAGCAGCCCAAGTGATGGTAATGATCCGACGTTACGACAGCCACACAAGCGCAAAGAGACCATGTTGAGATGCGATGGATTTCCCAACCAGAAAGGGAATTCAATGCCGCTGTAGTGGGAGATTGTGAGATCTTGAAGGTCTTTATGAGGCTGAAGAAAGTCAACGACCTTCATTTCAAGCTCTGCCTTCCGCGAATCAACAAGGGGTTCGCTCCATTTCATGATTAACCGGTCAATTCCACGCTTCATATGTAGATTAGCATCCTTAGCATCTCCAGCGTCTTTTACCCTATGCAACTCAGAGATTAACAGTTCCCCTCTAAGTTGCTCAAGGTGTTTTAACTCCTTTAACCTCCGCCCGTTCTCTGTTCCCACGATAAACTTGGACAAAATCTCAAGATTCACCAAATTACCTATACGTCGTGGCATGGTTTGTAGGCTCCGGGTTTCTCGAATGTCGAGATATCGTAAATTAATCAGCTTCTCAACACCTTGAGGCAATCCAGCAAGGTATTGGCAACCCCGTAATATCAAAGCCTCTAGGTTGAACAGCCCACCGATGGATTCAGGAAGCCTTTCAATCTCAGTGTAAGATAAATTAAGATAGTGCAGATGCCTCAATTTACCTACACAGTCCGGTATCGTGTTGATGCAATAATGACTCAACGAAAACACCCTCAAATACTTCAAGTCCGACAGCAAGTCACCTAGCACGCTTTGGGACAAATGCAACATCGCGAACTTCCTTGGTCGCGGTTGCAATGAGATGAAGCTTCTTAGACGCTTCATTCTGTGATACACTGTAAGTCTTTCGGATGCAATTCCGTAGCTCGAAATGAAGGATGCGTGACGAGCTGAAGATGCATTACTCTCATTGCTCTCTGACTCAAACCCCCGTGAGCTCAAGTGCGTCAGGCCAGCAACTGACTTTGCGAGGTCATTCAGAAGATCATGCATCGAGAACCACAAACTGTTGCTGCTTGATTCTTGAAAAAACGATCTCGATACTAACTCCTTGAAATAATTAAGACCTGTCTTCCAGAGGTTCTCTCCTTCGCTTCTGTGTACCAAGCCCTCCGCCATCCACCAATGGATCAACTCATCCCTTTCTATTTCGTAATCCTTGGGAAAGATCGCGCAGTAAGCAAAACATCTCTTCAGATGAGGAGGGAGATGGTGATAGCTGAGTTTCAAAGAGGGAAGGATCTCGTTTCTCTCTTTTGCTAGATCCCAAATTCGGCTGTTGGATATAGCTTCCCACTGGTGGGAATCGACGTCGGTACGTAGTAGTCCGCCCAACATCTTCACAGCCAACGGCAAGCCTTTGCACTTCATCACTATTTTCTCACCGAATGATTTAAGAGGGGTGTGGCGGTCGAAATTTTTGGCGCCAAGAGCGTGATAGGCCAGTAAAGTCAAGCAAGCATCTTCAGGCAACTCCTTCAGAGGGTATGCCCGAGCACCGGTCATTGAAGCAACACGGAGGTTACGAGCTGTAAGGACGATCACGCTCCCCTCAGCTCCGGCTTGGAATGTCTTCAGGAGATTGGTCCACTCTTCGTACTTCTCTGTCCAAACATCGTCCAAAACGATAAGGAACCTCTTCCCAGACAGATATTTCCACAACTTCTCTTGGGGCCGGTCTAGGTCGTTGCCTTCGCGAGACAAACCAGGGATATCCTGCAAAATCCTCTTTGTAATGGCGGCCACGTCGAAGTCATTGGACACGCAAGCCCATGCTTTGACATCAAAATAGCTGGCGTCATGATAGACTTGCTGGGCTAGAGTGGTCTTTCCGACCCCTCCCATCCCTATTATGGGAATTATTTTCGGGATCGCATTTATGTTGTTGATGCCTTCTTCTTCTTCAATCAACAATTGAAGGACCTCCATCTTTTCCTTCTCCCTACCTACAAAACAAGGCTCTGGGACACTTGTCGTGATAGGCCGCTGCTGGGCTCGGTGGGATGCGAACTGGCTGGCCTCCTTCTCCGTCAGGTTCAGGCTATTTTTCTGGTTGATAATCTCCTGCAGTCGATGGTCGATATCCTCTATTTTGGACCTCATTTTCTGGTCACGCACGAACTCTCTGGGACTGAAGCAGCTCGGCACGACCAGAAGTGTCTTGCTCACCCTCCTGGAATCCGCCTTCCGCTTCTTTTTCCTGGCTTGAGCATCAAAGTCGTAGAGCAAGTCCTCGATGTCGTAGGCCAAGTTCCGGAGGTCCTCGAGCCACAACTTGACTCCAGCATCACCAGTCAACTGCTTTTCCTCTGCGTCTTCCAGAGCGCAGTTTATTCGCCGGAGCTCCTTCTCCCATTTCTTCAGCAGGGTGCGGAGTCCCTCACGCCGCATGAGGCTAAGCAGCTCGCCTGAGGTTAACTTGTCGAAGAGCACCTCGAGGAAAGTGCTGAGAAGCATCTCTCCAATGGCCGCTGCCATCTCCCCAAGGAGGATTGAACCGCAATGCAGATGGTTGTGAACCAACGTGTGCGTTTGAGTGGAAAATGGAGGCAAAGCTGATCTCTCAAGTCCTGGAAGAGAAGGGAGAGGGGTGAGCGAGAGGTCGGACGACGTACTGTAATAAAACTAGACTATCATGCAATGTTTGGGAAAAATATTGGTTTTTTTTTTTTTTTTTTTTTTTTTTAATTACAAGGAAAAAAAATGGTTGTGAGCGAAAAGCTTCACCGATTGCTATTACAATAGCATTGAGTTCTATCTGGACATACGTTGGTAGCTGTCTTCTCAAATACTTCTTTGGGACAAAGAAAGATAAGATTGGAGGAAGGTGCTAAATTCATCTCTACTTAAATCCCCTCCTCTCTTACTAGATGGACAAGATTGGTCTTATCGGTTTTCATATTCGCACGGTTTCCTTTAACTTAGTTATTTCCTTTTACAGTTTTCTGTATTTAAACTTTTTGCTATTTAGAAAATAAAATATGATCTCTGCCTCATCATTGCTCTTATATTAACTTATCTATTCCTTGTCCCTCCTAATTCTAATTTTGATTTCATTGTCTAAAAATTATTTCCAGTCTATCTATTTTCTATATAACAATGTGTTTTCTTCCATGTAAGACGTTATAGGATTATTCAAAACCCAAAAATCATCGGTATGAAAAAGTTATGGACATTGAGGTATTTTGATATTTTCCGGTAGACACTCCATGAATGATATTAACTTTTGTTAATCCAAAATGAAAAATAATTCACCGACAGTTTAAAAGAGATTATTATTTGGTGCAAAGCTTTGTTTTTAATTTTGTTACCATCTTTCTAGTTTCACGTTGTGGAACGGAATTGTGATTTTGTCTTTAAAAACCTTTGATGGCGTTTTCTTTTTTTCGTCCCATCAATCTATTAAACATATAACTATGTAAAAGACAACCAGTGAAAAAGATATACATAACAAAGATAGGAATTTTATAAACATAATACTGTGTTAAAATGTGGGTTTGTGCCAAAATTTTGTATATTCTACTTGACGATCAATTCATAAATTTTATTGACAAAAAAAAATCAATTCATAAATTTTCTTGACATCGTATAAAATTTCTCTCTCTAACAAACCTAATTCTAGCTAAAGTAAAATTTAAAAAGAAAAACATAATCCATTTAATATTCATGGAAAACCAACAATAAACAAAAAAAAAACATGTAATATTTTGAATTATATCAACTAGATTCAACATAAATAGAAAAGCTAAAATAAGATGGAAGGATAAATAAATAAATTTGGAGCATCATTTTAAATTGAAATTAAATAATTGAGGGCAATTTAGGTGGATTTAGTCGTATATGGAGTGAAAATAGCGTATATAATGTAAAGAAAAGGAGGACTAGTTTGTGGCCATAGCAAGATAAGGAGGACAGTTGGAAAATAAAATCGTAAATAAATTCTGAACCATGAAATTCGAATTCTGATGATTTAGAGAGCAAAATATATTACTTCCTAAGAAAATGACTGTAGTGTGATCAGGAAACACCTGACTAGGTTTTAGTCCACAAAGTACAATTACTCATACTATGATCTGACATCCAGTTTAGCATTAAAATTTTCTGAATGTTGCTTTGTGTCAAAACTTTTCAAAATCATTAATTATAAGATACTCTCATGGCTTATGTCTGACTTAAATTTTACATGATATTATTCAATAAATGCATTTCTACTGACTTTTTAGAGGGTTAATATCATTAAAAAAAAAAAAATCCAAATTAGTACATCTATAAAAATTTTACCATAAACTAATTTTTTTACTACAAAAAATTCCAAACTTATATATTTATGACAAAGTTACCTTCCATTAATTTTTATTAAATTGGATTAATACCATGAAAACTATAAACTATTATGACAAACGAAAGGGTAAAACCTTAAATTGATACGCTTATCAACTGCCACATGTTATCCAACTTAGCAATTTGATGGTAAAATTTAATGGAATAGTGGAGAGTAAACTTATCACAGGTTTAGGAATTTGAGGTTTTGGGTATTCAAAAAATTAGTGTGAAATAAATTTGTTACATATATATCGTTTGAGATTTTTCATGATATCAACCATTTTCAAATGCTAACATGTACGACGTAGTAAATTGCAAGCCATGGAAGCAGATGCTACTACCTCATCAATATCTCTCAACAATCTATGGACCAATCCGTCCTCATGAGCTCTCTCAAGAAAACCTTGCCATCCTTGACAAAGTTTCTCAGACTCGGTTCCTCTCCCACCATCTTGACTTACACAGCTACCTCGCCTACCTAATCGAATTGACCTGTGAATCTTTGGGTTTCAATCGAAAATATGGGTTAAACTAATACATAGTCACGACTTTGGCTTATTAGTTAGATAGAAATGAGAAAAGATTAAGAAGAAGTAGAGATAAAGCATACCGTTGATATCAAAAGGAGGAGATGATGATGATGATGATCTCTAAATTATATTACAATACAAAGAATCAAGATGAACTTGGAGCCGGGCCTTCGTTTTGCACTATTCACCCAAGCTTCATCCTGGTCATGGATAGATCACCCTTAGATATGCTTCCCTCTTCTTTTTGCAGCTATTCTAGAACTTTAATTTGTTGATCTCTCTTTGCTTTGTTTGTGCTCACTGCCTCAATTTATTGAGTGCGAGAGTAGAGATAAACCGAGTAACCGAAACGTGA
This sequence comes from Eucalyptus viminalis, assembly GCA_014182385.1. Taxonomy (NCBI): domain Eukaryota; kingdom Viridiplantae; phylum Streptophyta; class Magnoliopsida; order Myrtales; family Myrtaceae; genus Eucalyptus; species Eucalyptus viminalis. The sequence continues at coordinate 35,715,884 of CM024527.1, read as the reverse complement.
ATGGCGTGCATGTCATTGTAGAATGTAGTACCAACATGGTGGTGCAGTCTAATAGTAAAAGATAGATTTGAAAAGTAAAAAGGAGGGAATAAAGAAAAAGAAAAAGAAGTGTTATAAAGAGGAAAAAGGAACCATAGAGCACGTGGATAGGAGAAAAGGAGAGAGAGAGAGAGAGAGAGAGAGAGAGAGAGAGAGAGAGAGAGAGAGAGAGAGAGGGAAAAAGAAGAAGAGGAAGAAAAAGAACAAAAAGGAAGAAGAAAAAATGGGGTCATTGTTGGATATTTCAATAATATTTTGAAATATTTACAATAAATAGCTTTGATAAAAGTTATGGCCATATTGAAGACCATTGAAGACCATCATTATTTTTAACGGTCATATAACGGTTTCTTAATAGTCATATAACGGCTTTTCAATCACTTTGTAACGTTTAATTTATTTCTCAAATAAATCATTCATTATTTTACAACAACTCTCTTAATGGCTCTATTTTGTTTGAATATAAAAATAAAATATCATAAGACAATCTTGATATATACACTGAATGAAAGAAAAAAAATATCATTTCTTTAAAAAATCTTTCATTTTCTTTTCATTGCTGGATTATACACAATGTTGTTTCTGTTTCTTCTGATATTCAGTGCAGAATATAGAAGAACATATGTTGTATTTTGGGAGAATAGCCATTAGAAACTTATCGCACCGAGTTTTGTACTCCAAGAGGTGAAATTATCCTTACGGACGGTGCTTGCGTCCACACATCTCATACAAATTTATTTATTCTCATCAGCTTTTTTCAACAATCTTAAAGATAATTCCCATGGAGCCTCAAGTTGATACTGTTGTTGATGCCTCAATCTCCGCCAGTCCAGTTGCATTACACCTACTACCACATATGTCCTATGCCAAACCATTCCTCAACATTTCGAATATTGAAGGTTTTTAATGGCAACAATTTCAAAAGGTGGCAAGAAAAGGTTTTCTCTATCTAAGATGTGCATGGCATGGCTTTCACACTTACGGAGGCCGAACCAACTGATAACAAGCTGTGAGATCAATGAATACATGCTAATAAGGTATATAGGCACACAATTATCGGTAGTCTTTCTAATGAATTATTTGATGTCTATTGTATGTACAAGGAAGCAAAACAAATATGGGACTCCATGACTGCAAAGTACATTGCCGAAGATGTGTGCATACAAAAATTTGTAATAAGAAATTATTATCAATGGGAAATGTCCAATGATAAGGAGATCAAGACATAGATCGATGAATATCAGAAGCTAGTGGAAGACTTGAAGGCGGAAAACATAAATTTACAAGAAGAATTTATTGCGAGCCTATTGATTGAAAAGTTGCCTGAGTCTTAGAATAACTACAAGTAACAACTAAAGCACAAGGACAAGCAATTGTCACTAGCCGATCTAATCGTGCATATTATCATTGATGATGCAACTCGTAAGGAGATCAAAGCTGTCAAAGCTAAGGAAATTGCTACTGGGGCAAATTTGGTGCAAGGCAAATGTCAACATCGCCAAAATAGGTATAATAACAAAAAACTTGATTACAAACCCAAGGTTGCTCAACCCACCTTTGAAAAGAAAGGCTCTTGCTTTGTTTATGGAAAACCAGGTCATCATGTAGCGCACTGCAGAAAGAGAATAATGGGAAATGACAATCCTGCTAAACCAAAAGTTAATTTGGTTAAAGCAGATGACTCTAATGATATAATTGTCGCAGTTATTTCCCAAGCCAACATTGTGGCTAATGTAAAGAGTGGGTGGTACACTCAGGTGTTACTAGACATATTTGTGTAAACAAAATTGCATTTTCCTCTTACACGCTAGTAGGGGAAGGAGAAGAAATTATTTATCTTGGTGATTCAAGAACAGCTCAAGTTCTTGAGAAAAGAAAAGTTATTCTCAAACTCACATCTGGCAAGGCTTTGGCCCTAAATGATGTATTACATGTCCCTAATATAAGGGCAAATTTGGTCTCAGTAGCTCTTTTAGGAAATGTTGGGGTGAATGTGTCATTCAAATATGATTGTAATGACAAAAAATAACGTCTTTGTGGGAAAGGGTAATTGTAATCAAGGACTTTTTGTTCTTAATGTTTCCAATGTTATCAATGAAAATGCTACTACTTTCACTTACTTGGTTGAATCTATTGATTTATGACTAGTAGATTAGGTCATGTTAGTATTTCTTATATTAATAAAATGCAAAAACAAGGTTTGATTTCTGGAATTAAAAACCCATGTTTTAATAAATGTTTAATATGTGCCAAAACAAACTTAACAAAAAAACATTGTATTTTTGTAAATATAGAATCTAATTTGTTGAGTTTAATTCATACTGATTTAAGAGATTTAAAACAAACCATGACTAGAGGAGGTAAATAATATTACATGACCTTCATTGATGATTATTCTAGATTTACTAAAGTTTATTTGCTTAGGCATAAAGATGAAGCTTTTGATATGTTCCTTTTGTATAAAGTTGAGGTAGAAAACCAATTGAATAAAATGATAAAAAGAATTAGATCAGATAGATGTGGAGAATATGTATTGCTTAATGAATTTTGTAAAAATGAAGGAACAATACATGAAACTATGCCTCCTTATTCCCCTGAATCTAATGGCATAGCTGAAAGGAAAAATAGGACTTTGAAAGAAACGGCAAATTCTATGCTTGTTAGTTCTAATGCTCCAAATAATTTATGGGGTAAAGCTATTTTGTTTGCATGTCACATCCAAAGTAGAATACCTCATAAGAAAATGGGTAAAACACCCTATGAATGATGGAAATGTTATCTTCCTAATTTAAAATATTTAAAAGTGTGGGGGTGTCTTGCTAAAGTTATGCTTCTTAGTTCTAAAAAAAAGGAAAATAGGTTCTAAATAATCTAATTGCATGTTTATTGGTTATGCTGAATATAGTGCTGCATATAAATTTCTTATATTAAAAAGTGACGTGCTTGATAATATTATAGTTGAGACAAAAAATGCAGAATTTTTGAGCATATTTTTTCCATTAAGTATTGATACTATTTCTCCCGCACCTCTTCATAATTTTGTTTTTCAAAAATTCAAATGATGAATTGAGAAAGAGCAAAAGAATAAGGAAAAAAAAATTCTTTTGGGAATTATTTTTTTGTACTTATTTTATTGATAATGATCATTGACTTATTCTGAAGCAATATCTTCTACAAAAAGCAATTTTTGGAAAGAAGCTATAAAAATCAAGATTGATTCTATCTTACAAAATCAAACTTGGAAATTAGTTAATTTATCATCCGATGCAAAAAGATTGGTTGTAAATGAATTTTTAAAAGGAAATATAATTCTAATGGTTCTATTGATAAATATAAAGCAAGAATAGTTGCAAAAGGTTTTAATAAAAAACAAAATGTTGATTATTTTGACACTTTTGCTCCAATTATAAGAATTTCATAAATTCGTGTTTTAATTGTTTTAGCTTCTATTTACAAACTTGTTATTCACCAAATGGATATTAAAATATCTTTTTTAAATGGTGATTTGGAAGAAGAAATTTACATGGTACAACCTGAGGGTTGTATGTTTCCTAGCCAAGAAAACAAAGTTTGTAAACTTGTTAAATATACTTATACAGCTTAAAGCAAGTGCCAAAGCAATGCCATTGCTGCAATGGCATGATGAATTTGATGACGTTCTAGTTAATACTGGATTTTTCTCTATTGGAGTAGATAAATGTGTATACACAAAAATCATTGATGGTGAATTTATAATTATTAGCTTATATGTTAACGATATGCTTATTTTTGGTACATGTATTGATGTTGTGAATGAAACAAAATATTGTTTTACTTCTAAATTCGATATGAAGGACATGGAGGTAGTTAATATTATTTTGGATGTTAGAATCTTAAAGAGTGATAGTGGCATAATGCTTACTCAAGTGCATTATGTAGAGAGGCTACTTAAAAATATGATCACTTTTATGTCAAACCTGTGAATACTCCTTATGATTTTAATATCCAATTAGTGAAAAATAAAGGGGATGGTGTGGCTTAGTCTAAGTACGCTCAAATTATTGGGAGTTTGATGCATTTGATGAATTATACTCAACCTAATATAGCTTATGTTATATGTAAACTAAGTAGATATACACAAAATCCCAATGATGATCATTGGACTACTTTGAGCAGATTAATAAAATATTTGAAAGAAACCATGAATTATGGTATTTTACATAGTGGATTTCCCGCTGTATTAGAAAGATACATCGGTACTAATTAGATTTCGGATTCAGATAAGACAAAATCCACTAGTGGATATGTGTTCACCCTTGGTGTAGGTGCTATAACTTGGAAGTTAGCCAAACAAACAATATTTGCTAAATCCACCATGGAGTCAGAGTTTGTGGTTCTAGAATTGGCTAGTAATGAAGTTGAGTGGTTAAGGAATCTCTTAACGGATATTCCTTTGGGAATGAAACCGACACCTTCTATGTCTATGCACTATGATTGCCAAGCGGCAATAACCATTGCAAAGAATAGAACTTTCAATGGTAAAAATAGACACATCCAATTAAGACATGATGTAATAAAGTAGGTGCTTAAAGATGGAATTATATCCATCGATTTTGTAAAGTCAATCTTTTGACTAAACCTATGGAAAGAAACTTAATTTATGAGACATCAAAGGGAATAGGGCTTAAGCCAATTGAGGAAAAACAACAGTGATGGTAATCCAACCTATGTGATTGGTGATCCCATGAGTTAGGTTCATATGGGTTAGAACAAGTCATTTGTTGTTTTAATGATGCACTATTAATAATTATTGTTCATCCTAAGATGAGAATAATGCAAAACTGCAAGGAAAAAGAGGTTGAACTAAGCTCTTAATAAAATTCTATAGCCATTATTGGTAGTGTCTTAAACTGCATAATACACTTGATGGAAACACCTATATAGGTGTGGAGTGGAGCCGCTTCTATGAAAATTTTTGGCAAAAATCTCTAAAGTACTTATGAATAAACCAAGCACACCCATGGCTTATTAGCGCAAAACCGCGTTGAACAACAAAATTTGTGGATGTGCAATGTGATTGGTGAAAATTATAATTCACAAAAGAAATTTTTTATTCATAGAAGTTTCAAACATCACTAATAATTTCATGAAATATATTTCATTTTTCTAGGGCTGGTTCATAATCTAACAAGCACAAGTTCCGATGCATTACATTCCAATAACCTAGCATCATTATTAATTATTTTTTTCAAAATCTTTTGAAATATGTGGGGGATTGTTGGATATTTCAATAATATTTTGAAATATTTACAATAATAGCTTCAATAAAAGTTATGATCGCATTGAAGACCATCATTATTTTTAACGGTCACATAACGATTTCTTAACGGTCATATAATGGTTTTTCAATTGCTTTGTAACATTTAATTTATTTCTCAAATAAATCATCCATTATTTAACAACGGCTCTTTTAACGGCTTTATTTTGTCTGAATATAAAAATAAAATCGCACAAAACAATCATGATATATACACTGAATGAAAGAGATAATATCATTTTCTTTAAAAAAAAATCTTCCTTTCCTTTTCCTTGCTGGGTTATACACAATGTTGTTTCTATTCTTTTCAATATTCAGTGCGGAATATAGAAGAAGGTCTGTTGTATCTTGGGAGGATAGCTGTCAGAGGCCTATCGCATCGAGTTTTGCACTACGAAGGGCGGAATTATCCTTAAGGACAACGCTTGCGCTTGCATGCCTTAGACAAATTTATTTATTCTCATTAGCTTTTTTCAATAGTCGGCGTGTGCATGCCATGGACGGCTCATCAAGCCGACTCGACTCTGTAGCACAATGCCCAGTAAGCGCTTGCGCCCCTCGTTCTTCCAATTGGAATATTTTCCAAGTTCAAGGCTCAAATTCGGAATTTTGAGAAAATCGAGTGGCGAAATCCGACTTTTGAGTCATAGAGCAGCGTATTTTAATATAAATGATAGTTTATAATGTTGTGGAGCTGTAGGATTTTGCGGGTCTTGATTTGAGTTTATTGTTTCCCCGAAACAAAATTTCGAAGTTTCCTTTGGGCGATGAATAGTGCGTGTCCCGCAACTTTGGGCCCATTTTTTGTTGGCTTTCGGCTTGATTCTAGGATGGTCAAGTTGGGGTTCTTGTAATATATTTGAAGGGCTTTCTATTAACTATAAATATGTTTAAAACAGGGTTCGGTGGAAAGAGTTATGGCGCATCGAAGATTCGCACTCAAGCTCTGCCTTGCGGATGGCTTGAATAATCACTTCGGATATGCGATTTTTTAGCACATGTGTCATTTTATCGATGACTAAGTATAGTTTAGTCGAGTCATCAGTTAATATAGCATTTTACTTGGTTTTGATATTATTTCTTGCTTATATGATAGGAATACAAGTTCGTTGATTCGAGGGAGCCTCGTTTCAGGTGAGTAGTGCTATATTTTCTTTGGGTTTATAAAACCCATGCCTTGAAGTATGTATACATATTCATATTGAATTGAAAAGAGCATTTTGTTGCATAAAGTGAGATCGAGTATTCATTACTTTTCGGTGATTTGAGAATGGTTTGAGAAACATATTATGAAATGTGTCGTGACAGTTTGCGTATGTGTATTATTTTATGGAAAGGTTTGTGAATGATTTGACAAATGGATGAGAAATGGTGGATGGTTATGTTGCAAAAAGTTATTTACTTGGTTTTTGAGAGTGGGTTCTGGATTGGATTTCTAGTATTAGAGGATGGTGGATTGTGCTCAATATGACTGTGAACCCAATGAGGGGTTTAGGTATTTACTATATTTTGGTAACTGTGAATAGCTTGAGAAATGTTTTAGGAAAGGTATTGCTATATAATTTATGAACTCGGTTTATGATATGAGTTCTATAACGATTTGAGAATGTTTATGAAATACGTTCTAAAATGTCGCGGGTTTATGAAATAGATTATGAAAATGATGTGAGACGTGCCTTGTGAAATGTACGGTTCAATGAAAGGTTTGTGAAATGATATATTTTGGGTTTGTGAAACCTTCTTGTGAAAGAATTACATTGACTTGGAGTATGGTTCAATGAAAGCTCTAGAAAAGTATGTTGCGAATTCTAGATTGGTTTTGTGGAAAGAATTGATTTGTGAAAACCTTGTAAAATCAACTGTGATATAAATGGGTATAGGATTAAGTACTACATGATAATGTAACTTTGGGAGAGCCACCTCTAGAGCTTTGTAGTCAAGGACTAAGTACACAATAACGTAATTTCTTGAGAGGCACCTCTAGGATCTTGTACTATTGATATATGTTGGTTAAGGATTAAGAACTACATGATAACGTAATTTTGTGGGAGTCATCTCTAGGGCTTTGTACTATTGATATATGTTGGTCAATAACTAAATACTACATGATAACATAATTTCGTGAGAGCTACCTCTAGAGCCTAGTAATTAATATATGTTGGTCAATGACTAACCGTTACACTAAAACGTAATTTTGTGAGAACTACCTCTAGAGTCTTGTATTACTCAAGGGCTAAGTGTTACACAATGACATGGTCTCGTGGGAGTCAATTCTAGGGCTTTAAGATGTGATGGGTTCTGACATTGATCAGATGGGCGTGTGTTTTGATATGAGATGGATCCATAGATAAACCATTGATTTGTGATTTTGATGAGATTGATCAATTGACTTAATCATTGATGATTATGGATGATTTTAATGAGTATTTTCTGAATTGTAATGAAACAACTCATATGATTTAATATATACCACTCATTGAGATGTAGTTGCTCACCCTTCTCTTTCCTTAACTTTTCGGGTTCATTGGTTAGCAGATAGTAAAATGAGAGTGCTATCGATAGGGACCTTTGGACGTGAACTTTGGGTATAGTTTGAGACTGCTTCCTTTGAAAGGAAGGATGACCTTGTCACCCCATCTCTGTAGGATTTAGGGTGTGACAGTACATGCTTGGTGGTGCCGGACAACATAATTAATTTGTGGAGACTGTAGTCTGTAACGAGGTTATTAAGGTCCTGAGCTTCTAACAAGCTGTTAGTTGACTTGAGGTTGCTGTGCGGTATTCCCTTCTTGTTATTCAGGAAGTTCAAGCAACACGCCACATATACAGTGATTCGGAGCCTTGTGTCGAGAGACAAGGGTGATAGCCTCACTGTTTTTCTTGCCCTAAAGCATGAGCCACATGTACTCAATTTATAGGAAATCTTTAATCAGGCAATTTACTTCTTTAACGCTCACCTCTCGTCCAAGACCACCGATTGGGAAGAATAACATCCCTGAAGACAAATCAAAGTGAAGATACGCGACCTGTTGCTTTCCATGCCCATTAAATAAAAGAATCGATACTTGCGTTGGCGTCAAGGTGTCAAAGTGGAAATTAACTTTTAACGTGATGCTATTCTTTGAGAGTGATGTCACGTTAGAAAAGAAAGTGCAGGTGGAAAGGGGAATAGATTATGGGGCTTGTAGATCACATTTCTTAAAAGTATTACCATCCTTGATACGATAGGAGGAGAACCAAAAACAGTTCACCCCCAAGTATATAACAAATCCTCTAGAAAACCCTCTTAATAAAGCTTGTACGAATAGTCTAGAGATAACAAAATTGCTGACGGTTGTACTTATTTGCTCAAATCAGTCCTTCCGACAACCACAAACTACGACGCATTTAAGGTTGAAGCGTTACGAATCCATTTGTTACACTGTTCACGAACATTATCGAAGAAGATTGGCGTGAAATATGGACATGGAGAATAAAAAACTGTTAGATGCTACATGCAGCATCCTCTAGTTCTACAGCTGGACATTCTGTCGGAATAATAACTTTCTTTAACGCAAGCATCTATTTTCTAGTTCTGCTATGCAACTTGAACTTGCGGAAGATTTTCTTAAAATGGGTTTCCACTCACGAGGTCCTCCTGCGTCTATCTATTTAGATTATGGAAACGGCGGATTGTTAGGATGCATTATTTTAATATTTCGGTACCGCATGTCTCACATTCCTTCATTGGTATAGTATCTTTTTCGAGTCTTGTACCTGACTTCACTTTCTAAGTATTTTACTTAAGAGAGATCCGAAAGTTTGAATGAGGCTTTACATGTAGCCTTTAATGCCATGCTAAGGATGGTAGTGCTATAGTCGTTAGAATAATATCTTTCTTCTATGCAAGCATCCACTTTCTAGTTTATGCAACTTGCATGTGCGGAAGATCTTCTTAAAATGGGTTTTTACCTACGAGGGCCTCCTATGCCTGTCCATTTGCATTGCAAGGATGTTGGACTTCTGGAATGTATTTTATTTTAATGTACTGGTATCTACACGTCTCATATCCCTTTATTGATAGAGTATATTTTTTGAGCCCTGTAACTAGATTTACTCTCTAAGTGCTTTAGACATGATGAATTTTGAGGTCTAGACTAGGCTTTAGATGTAACGAGGACAATAATGCTATAGCCGTTAGAATAATATCTTTCTTGTATGCAAGCATCCATTTTCTAGTACTGCTATGCAACCTGCACTTGCGGAAGATCTTCTTAAAATGCATTATTTTGCACCCTCACAAAATCACTTCCTTCACTTTACTAATTATTTCCGATTTTCATTGTATTCCAAGACTGGTCACTCTTTGTAAATATCATTTTTCATTTTTTTTTCAACACGCGAGCGTAAAAAGAGCACCTATCAAATTTCTATGACGAACATTTTTAGTTTGCTGGCATGTTCAACAAATCTTGTGTTACAGTGAAAAAAAAAAAAAAACAAACCATTTATCTTCAATTTCTTTTTTTCAATGCTGAGGCATGATTATTTCTCGTAATTTTTATTTTTATTTTTGCTTGTTATAAGTTGATATTGAGTTCTGAGTAGAACATAATCATTTCTTCGTCCCTTTTAGATCTATCCCTTGATGTTGACTTGTCGGAAAAATTCTCTTGATATTATATTGAGTGTTTCTTCATGCCAGTTTTATTTTACGAACGCAAAAATGTAAAACAAGAGGAAGAATAAAATTCATCTGAGATTTGTGAATGTCAAACAGAAATATCTCCAAATTTATTATGAGTTCAGCTTATTTTATTATTATTTTTCAATTCAAGCTATGATTTTTATTCTGAAATTCTGGCTATGTTACAAGAAAATATTCAGTGGTTAGCAATCACCACGTCATCATCCTACGTGGCGCGCGCAAGCTTAAGTGGCTCCACTAACAAGTTCACACGTGTCGTTGAATTTGGACTAACTAGAAAATAGAGAAGTAAAAAGTAGGAGGGTTTCTTTTTCTCTCTCCCCTGACAACCGGCTGAAAAGAGGCTCTGCAGAAGCAATTAATAATGCTTTTGCCGCTCAAAAGCTCTCTCCTCATTTCAATTTTCAAGCCTTCTCCTTCGTTGGGTTGAGAGGAAAAAACGAAGATATCTTCTCTCTCTTTCTCCGGCACGCCCGACCGCTCCATCTCCCCTCCTCCTCCCCCTGCTCCTTCCCCTTCCCCTTCCCAGAGCCCCCATCGGTTGCAAATGCTATTCAGATCTGCCCTTTGGCCCGTCGCTTCCCCCAAGACTCCCACTCGCCGCAGTTGCTGGGTCCCGAGCCCGTTCGCCTCCGCCGTCACCTTCTGAGCCTCATCGGTGGCTATGATTCATCAGCCGACTCCTCTCTCTCTCTCTCTCTCTCTCTCTCTCTCTCTCTCTCTCTCTCTCTCTCTCCCCCCCATCACCTCGCTTGCGCCAGTCTCTTGGGAACCTGATGGCGTCCACTGTGGTTGGAGCCATGGACCGAAGCTCGGGTTCAACTTTGGTGTCGTCACTGTTGTTGCCTTTCCGGCGTCCGCTCTAAAAACCGTGACTAACTCGGTTGTGATTTTGGGTTGAAGTGGAAGAGGAAGAAGCTTGCGATTGCTGGGTCCTGAGCCCTCCGCCTTCACATGTTGCTCGCTTCATTTGTCGCTTTCCTCGCTTTTCCAACGCCGCCGATAGAAACCGCGTGAGGCTCGGTTTTGATTTCGGGCTCAGGCGCATCGCCACTGAAGCGGAAGAAGTTTGCAACTGCTGGGTCCCAAGCCCTCTCGACCTTCACATGCCACTCACTTCGTTCGTCGCTGTCGTCGCCTCTCTAGCGTTGGTTCTGCACATTTTCTGAATGCTTGGTTAACTAATTATTAGTTAGTCTTGGTCAAATTCTGGTGCTGTGTAGTTGTTGGCTTTGGAAAGAAGAGAGGCCCCCACTCGCATGAGAAATGAACTTCGTGTGAGCCAAAAGAGAGGAGCTGTGTAGGGGTCTGCAAAGATGGGCTTTTTGGTTTTTTGTTTCTTCATTGGGATTTGTGCTTTTAAATTTGGGATTTGATTGCATACTCCAGTTTTGGTGACTTCAAACATACTGGATCATGTTGAGGTTTTGCCTACCCACTTAGATATGGATAATGTAGTTTTGTTCCCTTCTGATAATCAAGTTGTTGATTTTCGATGGCTAAGCTTTCTCCTTACGCATTTTTGTTGCGGTACTTTTACTTAAATTGTATGCGTTATGTGGTCTCCGTGTTTTGATTGGTTCTCCTTCCATTCCACAAGAAATATGTATGTGAAGAAAGATGGGATGTCTGCGGGATGGCGAATGATGATTCGCCCTTGGTAATGACTGGTGTCTGGCAAAACCCATATGAGTTTCATTATGAATTGATGTTGAAGTCTATTCGGTCATATGGCCTTTCAACTTTGAATGTACCCAGATGATGATGATGATGGTAGCTAGCAAGTGTAGCTTGTTAGGTTAGGTGTTGGGCATATCACATGCCCGCATGTGGAATCTAGGCATGCTGAGGGGTTGAATTTGTGGTCTTTCAAGTTGAGTTGGAACGCCGGTTGAGGTTGTTTTACAGTGCACAATTTGGCAAAAACTAATCACAGTTACATCTTTCCAGCTATTGGGACACCATATGAGTACCCCCTCTTTGGGAAATATTTGCAGTTGTTCGAACCTCGTGGCTGCAAGGTCGGCGGCAAGAATAGTTCCAATCTCATATGGATGAATCAGCTTCTGGTGTCCAAGAGCCTTTTAAATTGAGAAGTAACTACATCGGACTTGTCCCCCTCAAGGAATGAAACAGACTTTTGCTTAGGAACATTTTCAGTGATTGTTTACATAATCCCGTTGAATAAATTCTCAGTTGTTTTCTCAGGCATTGTTCCCGGGATTTAATGAAGCAAACCTTTTGAACATTTAGTTCATGCAAGAGTATGCGTAAGTCTTGTCGCGACCTACCCTCGGGGGGAGGGAACAGGTTTAGGGGTATTGTCTAAAGGACGGGCCTAAGGCCCATGATTAGGTGTGGGCTCTCCCAAGCCTATACCCCGCGTGACATTGGGATATTCTTAAGAAATTTTGCACAAAAGGAGTCGCCACTAGCCTATTGGGGTCGGCTAGAAACCAAGTGAAACATGAGAGCGTGCCTCACTTCCTACGCAACCAGAGAGTCTAGGATCGGGGACTTGATTACACTAATTAACCAATTATTGCTCTTTCGGTACCTAATCTTGTTCATTTTAACAAAATGATTTTTGGCAGACAATTTGGATTGATTTTATGCTTATCCACTAACATGTGAGGTGATCATGCAGGCGCGCAATCATTAAAGTAACAATCATAACTACAAGATCATAATTGCAATAAGATTAAACACATGCGATCAAACATAATTAAATATGCAAATAAAACATGCAACATAATTAATATACGAGCACATAAAAGTCTAATTACCCTAAAATGGCAATACATGGCAAGTCCTAATCAAACCCCATCATTTTTGGATTTTTTAAATTTTTTTAAAAAAATTAAAAAATTAAAAAAAAATTAAAATTTTTTTAAAGAGAAATAATTATTTTTTAATATTTTTTGGATTTTCGAAATTTTTTTTTAAATATTAATTTTTTTTTATTTTTTTTGAACCGACCCAAGCAATCTCCCCACTCTTTTTCTTTTTTTTTTCTTTTTAAAAAACAGGCCAGGCCCACAAGCCCACATTACACCAGCCCCAAGTCCAAAAAAAAAACCATAAGCCCAAAAGCCCAAATTCGCCCAAAACCCTACCCGATTAGAGGCTCCGGTCCGACCCGGCGCGACCCGGTTCGTGGCTGAAACCCTAGGGTTTCTTCGCACGTTGGCGTCTCGGCGGTGGAGACGCGGTGGGCGGCGGACGGCGGCAGCAACAGCAAGAAGGCGGCGGCGGTTCGGCGACGGTCAGCAAGCAGCTCGTTGGGACGGAGGGCGGCGGTGGCTCGGACGGCAACAGGCAGGAGGTCTGATGCGGCGACGACGGAGGTTTGATGTGGCGACGGCGTCGGGCCGTGCCGATGGTGCCTCCCCCTTCCCCGATTTCTCTTTCTCCGTCTGCTCCTGCTGGGTCTGACTCTTCCACGCGGCGCCTCTGCTTTAGATCTGGTTTTTGGGGGACGGCGGCGGTCAGCGTTGGTCGAACGGCAACGGTGGCAGCTTGGCTCGAACGGCGTCAGGTTGAAGCGGCGAGAAGGGCGAGCAGCGGCGTCGGGTCGCCTGGTCCGAGCGGCACGGGCGGAGCAAGCGAGCGGGAGGCGGTGGTTGCGAGGGGCGGTGACGACGTCGGGGTCGGCGAACAGGAGCTCGGCTGCTGCAGGGCGGTCGCGGCGTCGAGACTGGATAAGATCTGCTGGCGTCGGAGCGCTCGAGTGGGAAGCTTGGGCAGGAGGACAGCGGCTTGGCGCAGTGGGTCGCTCGGATTGCAGCAGTGACGACACGCAGATGTGCGGTGCCACGGGGTCGCGCTTCGGCACGGTAGATCTGGGCAGAGGCGTGGCCGGCAAATTTGGGCAAAGGCGGAGGCACGGCGTAGCGGTGGCCGGCAGAGGCAGGCTGTTGGGATGGCGTGCGGAGGGCAGCGGCTCGGACGGCGTCGGGTAGCGCCGCCGCTGCCCTCTTCCCTCAGATCTGGTTTGTTCGAGCAGCAACGGCGCCGGCTTCGCGGGTTGCTGGCGTTGCGAATGGCTGAGCAGCGGCGGCAGTGTCGCCGCTGGACAGATTTGCAAGTAGCTTTGGCGGCGAGCTGCTCGGTTTCTCCAGTGGTCGCTGCGGCGTCAGCGACGAAGCTGGTTGCAGGAGCGGTGGCGGCACGGCGAGAGGACTAGGAGCGGCGGCTCGGAAGAGCTCGGGTTGAGGTGACGAGGCCTCCCTTCTCGGATTCTTCCCCGACCTGATTTCTCTCTCTCTTTCTCCCTCCGGTTCCTCTCTCCCTCTCCCCCGTTCTCTGTGCTCTCTTTCTCCCTCCGGTTCCTCTCTCCTCGATTTCTCTTTCTCTCTCTGTGTTTTTTTTGTTCTTCCCTCCAACTCTCTCCCTCTCCCCCGTTCTCTGTGCTCTCTTTCTGCCTTCCTTTTCTTCATGCCGCTACCTTCTTTTTGCAGGTTTCGTGTGCGAAACAAGCTGGAGGAGGACAGAGGCTAACGTGGGCCGGGCCAAGAGGGAAAACGGGCTCAGCCCCCTTTTTTTTTTTTTTTTGCTTTGTTTGTTTGTTTTTTTATTTTTTTTTTTGCTTTTTAGTGGCTAATTCATAATCTGTAGACAATTAAATCCTAAATGAAAAATGGGAAAATTTAGGTGTCAACAAGTCTTAATCCTTATGAGATGTTCGGAAGCAAAATCAGGCGAAGATGATGCACAACTTTGTTAACTCATTCCTGAAGTTGATTTTATATGCAGAGGCAACCCTGTTCACATTATAAACCAGCCAAACAGCCAAAAAAAAAAAATTCGCTGATTGAAAATCTTGACCAGCAGCTGCACCTTAACGACAGTTGCACCATATCGATTCTGAAGCACCGTGGTGCTGCATTATGTTTAAATTTCTGGAATTCCACATAACTGAACCTTTAAACCTAAACATCGGATTCACCGATTGTATAATTTGAAAAAAATAATAATCATGGCCATGAGCCGACACCAGAGCAGCTTAGATGGTCCTAGGACTCATAGCAGTAAATTAAATTCCAACGTCATGCACGGCACATATTGGCATCAACGTGCAGCAGAAGCCGACCATCAATAACAAGAATCAACGTGTTCTTGCCAAAATGCTTGCAGAAGATGCCATTGTAGTGCCCTATTTTTGGACAGCAGACTCCTACACAAGCTGTTAGCATACACCACACTCAGTCTTGGCCGATCAATTCTATATGCTAAAAAAACACGGACACCTCATAATTAGTGCAATTGAAGTAAAAGTACAACATCAAAAAAGCGTAAGGAGAAAGCTCAGCCATCGACAATCAACAACTTGATTATTAGAAGGAAACAAAACTACATTATCTGTAGCTGAGTGGGTAGGCAAAACCTGAACATGATCCAGTATGTTGAAGTCACCAAAACCGGAGTATGCAATCAAACCCCAAATTTAAAAGCACAATATCCCAATGAAGAAACAAAAAACCAAAAAGCCCATCTTTGCAGACCCCTACACAGCTCCTCTCTTTTGGCTCACACGAAGTTCATTTCTCATGCGAGTGGGGGCCTCTCTTCTTTCCAAAGCCAACAACTACACAGCACCAGAATTTGACAAAGACTAACTAATAATTAGTTAACCAAGCATTCAGAAAATGTGCAGAACCAACGCTAGAGAGGTGACGACAGCAACGAACGAAGCGAGTGGCATGCAAGGTCAAGAGGGCTTGGGACCCAGCAGTTGCAAACTTCTTCCGCTTCAGTGGCGATGCACCTGAGCCCGAAATCAAAACCGAGCCTCACGCGGTTTCTTTCGGCGGCGTTGGAAAAGTGAGGAAGGCGACAAATGAAGTGAGCAGCATGTGAAGGTGGAGGGCTCAGGACCCAGCAATCGCAAGCTTCTTCCTCTTCCACTTCAACCCAAAATCACAACCGAGTTAGTCACGGTTTTTAGAGCGGACGCCGGAAAGGCAACAACAGTGATGACACCAAAGTTGAACCCGAGCCGGTCCATGGCTCCGACCACGAGTGGATGCCATCAGGTTCCCAAGAGACCGGCGCAAGCGTAGGTGATGGGGGAGAGAGAGAGAGAGAGAGAGAGAGAGAGAGAGAGAGAGAGAGAGAGAGAGAGAGAGAGAGAGAGAGAGAGAGAGAGAGAGAGAGAGAGAGGAGTCGGCTGATGAATCATAGCTGCCGATGAGGCTCCGAAGGTGACGGTGGAGGCGAACGGGCTCGGGACCCAGTAGCTGCGACTGAGTGGGAGTCTTGGGGGAAGCGACGTGCCAAAGGGCAGATCTGAATAGCATTTGCAACCGATGGGGGCTCTGGGGAAGGGGAAGGGGAAGGAGCAGGGGGAGGAGGAGGGGGAGATGGAGCGGTCGGGCGTGCCGGAGAAAGAGAGAGAAGATATCTTCGTTTTTCCTCTCAACCCAACGAAGGAGAAGGCTTGAAAATTGAAATGAGGAGAGAGCTTTTGAGCGGCAAAAGCATTATTAATTGCTTATGCAGAGCCTCTTTTCAGCCGGTTGTCAGGGGGAGAGAGAAAAAGAAACCCTCCTACTTTTTACTTCTCTATTTTCCAGTTAGTCCAAATTCAACGACATGTGTGAACTTGTTAGTGGAGCCACTTAAGCTTGCGCGCGCCACGTAGGATGATGACGTGGTGATTGCTAACCACTGAATATTTTCTCCTATGTTACAGACTTTTTAAGTGGGAAAGAAAGTACATAGAAGAAGAAAATATAAATGCCCCAGTGTGATCACTTCCTTCTCTTCAAATCATGTATCTCTTTTTTCCTTTTTGTGATATGATCTTGACTTTTAAACAGGGGAAGAAAGTTAAAAATAAAATAAAATTACAGGACAGGGCGATGTGTCAGCACCTCTAAGGTATCGCTGGAGCCCAATATGACTTCATCGCATTTATTCCCTCGTGAAACCCGACTCCTTGGCTTTGGATAGACAAGTGAATGAGAAATGATTGGCTAAAAAAAACATTATGATAAATTAAAAAAAGAAAAATAATTACATGATAATTTTAATGTATTATGAAAATAATAATTTATTCTGAATCACAAAAAATCAAAATTATAAATTATTATAAATTATTATGTGAGTTATTTCTTCAAGAATTTATGACTCATAATATATTATTATTCTCATAATATCTCAAGAATCATTACATAGTAAAGCCTATTAAAAAAAGATACTATCTTTTTAGAAAAGAGATGGTGCCTTCATTGCCTTTCATTTTCCCAAGGAAACCGATTAAATTATTTAGCCAGGTTCCTTAGAAAATTTGGAAGGCAAATATCCCTTAATGAGATGACAATGGGATGACCTATTTGTTTAGAATAAAATAAGGAACATGATTGACGTGAAGAAAATCAATAAATTCCTTTAATAATAGAAGCTTTATGATTTGTAATCATTTATACAATCACCAATTGAGTGGCCGTGATCAAGAGCTAAAATCAAGCAATCATGACCTCGAGTTTTTGGGCTCAAAAAAATCAATAAGACACGATCGTTGTGAGCTTCACAACTCGAGCTCATGGCCCTTGCGAGCTTAAATTAAGCGGCCATGGCTACAAGCTCAAGCAGCTATGGAGTTCACAAACTTGAGCTTGAACATTTATGGCTGCTGAAAGCTAGAGCTTGAGCTTGCACCCTGATAGCTACGATGGAGCCCCTATCTCTGTCTCTTAATTTTGTTTTCATTTATGTTGTTTAATGTGGCACATCGTTGGCATCATATAATATCCTTGAGCGAATTATAAAACGACACGTGTATTCCGACATTCGTACTAACAATTTTGCTATACATGTTAACAAAAATAACCTGATAAAAGAATAGACATTTCATAAAATAGTTGAAGGGGGCTCTTTAACATAACATATACAGAGGGCGATTTTTTTTTTCCGGACAAAAGTGGAGGAATAAAATGGGGTTCTTCAATTAAAGTGAAAACACCAAAAAGTTCCCTTCCACAATTATCAAAATCGTTTGTCCGCCTCTCACGAAGTGAAAATCGTTGTCAATATACGATCGTTAGAAATTCAGCATGATCGTACTGTCATGCTAGCGGGGCTCTAAGTGAATCTAAAAATTGAAAGATTGTCGCTATTTTGATGCAAAAACCAAAAATTATTAAAAGGAAAACTGATCACAAGAGTAAGTTGAGTCAAAAAGTTTATGCACACAAGCTGTATAATTAACCACTCACCAGTCATCACTGGAGGTCAGTTTGTTTGAAGTTGGAACCATCTACTAAGAACTGGTTCCAATTTTGGAACCATGAACTGCTTTTAGTTCTATGGATTTACTCAAAAATCGGACTGTTGGTCCAGTCCTATTTATGGGCAGGTCCATGGAACCAGTCCCAAATTCCTACAAAATTGCATTAATCAATTAATAAAATACATAGTAAAAAGCGATAGTCCGTTTCGCCATCTCCACTCGACCTTCTCTCAAACCCCCCGAACTCAAAATGTTTCAACCAAACTCCCCACATTACTAATTCCCACGCGGGAAACTTGTAACAACCTCCTCTCTTGTTCCACATCACCTAGGGAGGGAGATCTTGGTTAGCTTATAAGCCTTTGGTCCCTCTAATCTGTGTAACGCGTTTTAAAGCCGTGAGGGAAAAGACCGTGGCTGGGATGGCGGTGCGTTCGCGCCAGGGCGGGTGACCCAAAGCGGACAATATTATACAGTAGGGCCCGGGATGTTACAAGTGGTATCAGAGCCGACTCCCGACCGCGTGTGGGACCACAGCTCGAATGCTGTTCTGATGCCCGTGGGGCCATAGCGAGGACGCTATTCTGTTAAGAGGTGGAGAGTGTAACAACCTCCTCTCTTGTTCCACATCGCCTAGGGAGGGAGGTCTTGGTTAGCTTATAAGCCTTTGGTCCCTCTAATCTGTGTAACGCGTTTTAAAGCCGTGAGGGAAAAGACCGTGGCTGGGATGGCGGTGCATCCGTGCCAGGGCGGGTGACCCAAAGCGGACAATATTATACAGTGGGATGTTACAAAACTCTTTCGAGATCGAAACTGCAGTCCAAACGCAACTCGGGGGAAATGCCGATCGCCATTCCTTAATCCCGCGACCACGGAATCCGAAGATACCTGATGTGCGGGGGAGACTACGGCGCGAGAGAGAAAGCTTTCGTCGACTGTGGGAAGGAAAGTCGTAGGGGAAGATGACAAATGAGATTGAGGTTTACTAAGATGCCTCAGTTCGTTCCATAAAAGGATTGGCCCGCGAGAAGGAGAGGGAAAATGCGGGAAAAAAGAAGAAGAGAAAATCACAAAGGGAGGACTAGGAGGATCAGTCGCCGAGAGTGAAAGACAGAGTGAATGTAGAATGTTGCAGACATGAGGCAGGAAAGAGAAAATAAAAAGGAAAAGATGAGCTGGATATTTTCTTTAAATTATATATAGATATATAGATATATATATATATATAGATATATATATATATAGATATATATATATATAGATATATATATATATATAGATATATATATATAGATATATATATATATAGATATATATATATAGATATATATATATATATATAGATATATATATATCTATATATATATATAGATATATTCTCTCTATATATATATATACCGATCTAGTTAGGGTGGGAGGACTCGGGAATCAAACCAATACTCATCAGTTCCAATAAATTGGAACTGAGAATTGGCCTGATTCCTAGGCCAGTCCAATCCATTTCTTGGCAAATTCTCAATTTTTTTACACACTCCTACTCATCACCCTTAAAGGAAATTAATATCATTTATAGCACACCGGTATTCCACACTTTTTATAGACTAGCATTTTCTTTTTGTGGGTAAAAAAGAACTAAGACCTCTTTTCCTTAGTTTATGATGGCTTACTTTTTCAAGACAAATTGTGACATCCTCAATTTTCAGTACTGTTTTCAAATTAATAAATCGGACATTTCATCGATGTGTTTATAGTGCTATTTTCAGAACTGATCACTCGTGAGATAACTAGACTATCTGAGAAAGTCATTAAGAGATTTTAATGCAATGGACTTGAGAATTCGACCAGAAGTCGACTACCTGACCGTGTTAGTCTGCAAGGGTCATTATGGTATTGTCAAAATCAATCAGAGATCAGGGATAGGTTGATTTGACTAAGATGTGTGATCAAAGTGTGGGTAATTCCATTTGATTGCAAATTTTTCGTCAATCGGCACTAGACCGATTTTCTATCATTTTGGGTACCTTGTGCCCGTAATTGAAACCTTGAGATTTTCACGACCACCAAGAGTTGCCAATGTGTCGAGTGTGTTTATTGTGGCTTGAAGAAAATCGACCACGAGTCATTTGTACTAAAAATTCTGAAAAATTACCCGGTAGCTTAGGTCACGCTAAAAACGCGTTTGAGTAAAATTAACCGCGAATTTAAGTCCGATTTTAGAAATTGAAGATTCTATCATGTTACAATAAATTCTATGGACGTTGACTCAATCTCAAAAGATTTTTTTGAAACCAGAGACTTTTTGGGAAAAAGTTGGCATAGTACCATTTTTATTCAGAAGGGATTGTTTTTTATCACATATTTGGAATGCAAGATGGATCCATAGGTGAGGAAAAAATATCAATTGGAGCATTGAGATATCAATTGAATTTATAAAGGCCAAATGAGATTGAATTGAAGATGAAACTATGTCCAATTGAAGCCAAAGCCCCTTAAATTCGTATGCCCCCCTTCCCCTACCCATTTTGGACCAAATCAATATTGCAAAGAGGGCCTTGGTGGCTCATTGAGAGCCAAGGAAGGTGTGTATGGCCATGGATGGGTCAAGGAGACAAAGCATTTGAAGATAAGCAAGTTTGGAGCCTTTGTCTCTTTATCCTTCCAACTCCAACCTCATCTCTTCCTTCTCTCTCTCCCTCATTGCCATCCAAGCCATCTCTCTCTCCCTCCATCCTTGATGTTTGAAGACCACCAGTAGCCAAGGAAGTCGTTGGAGTAGCCACACCACCGCCAGACCGTTTTCCTCTGTTTTCACTTCTTTTAGTTTCTGCTCCAGCCGACCTTTTGCCAAAGATCCGAGTAAAAAGTCAACTTCCCAGATGAATCAGTGAATGAGATACCCATTGCCATGACGAGGACATCTAGATTGTTCTATTAAGCCTAACCTCGCCCCCCGAACAGAGCTACCGACCGTCCGGTACGCTAGCGTGAAGAAACTGATTGCCGGATCGTCTGGAGCCCTGCCGAGTGAACTGTTTCGCGTTTTTCGTGAGTTTCTTCCAATTCCGATTCTTCCTTTGCCAATTCCAACCACTAGCACATCCCCCCCTTGACCCTGGGAGCCACCGGTTGCCAACCACCCGCTTGTTGGAGCTCCGATCGGCCCATTTTCGCCGTTAAAGCTGCCGGTTTCCTCTTTATAGTCCAGCAAGCGAAAGCAAAAGCTGAACCAGCCTTTGTTTCCTTGTTTTTGTAGCTCAAATCAGAGGGGGAAAATAGTAGGTTTCCAGCAAGGTGTTAGGCATGTTTTGAGGTGGTTTCGAGCCTCGAAACCTAGGCTTGCTTTGAAAAGAAACATCCCCCAAGACGTTCCCATCAGTTTGATCTGACCCGCTCATTAATCAAGTGAGTTTTGCTCACTAATCCCTTATTAGTATGCTAATGATACTTAGGGGTTGATTAGATTTAATTAAGTGCAATTAGATGGATAGATTATATTATAGTAATTAAATTAGAGACTTATCAATGCATATTAGGCAAATAATTAGTGTAGTTAGCAAGGAAATATGTCCTAGTATTTATTGAACAAGTCTCGATAATTTTATGAGCTTGTCTCAGTTTCCAATTAGGCATTATGGACCTAAATTGGATTTATTGTATTTATTTAATGATTTTCGGAATTAATTAATTAATTAATTAATTAATTAATTTCCGGAAATTAGGCAGGGATAGCTGACAATCGAAATTTTATACTGATTATTGTGGTGCAGTCCGTTTATTTATTTGAGCGTTAAATCGTGTTGAATTGATTTAAATATGATTTTAGGATTTTATTCCTAAATTAATTAAATTTGGTAATTAAGTGGAAAAATACTGGGCGTCGGTCTACAGTGCC
This sequence comes from Eucalyptus viminalis, assembly GCA_014182385.1. NCBI lineage: Eukaryota > Viridiplantae > Streptophyta > Magnoliopsida > Myrtales > Myrtaceae > Eucalyptus > Eucalyptus viminalis. The sequence continues at coordinate 35,693,737 of CM024527.1, read as the reverse complement.
AAAATATATTTTGGAACTATTGAAAATAATGTGAGGTTCAAAAGTGAAAATCTTATATTTTGGCTAAGGCCAACTGTGTACCCACGCACGTGTATTTTTATCAGGAATGATAAAAATGGTGAATTGATTAAATGATCAATTATCAACATACTATGAAAGTATGGCTGGCAGCTTCTAGTGAGCATATATATTATTTTCGGTATATTATGAAAGTATGGCTGATAGCTTCTGGTGAGCATATATAATATACTATATCAGAAATTGAGGCAGCTTCTAGCGAGTATATGTCTATATATATCATCTCAATGATTGAGGCAACTTCTGGTGAGCTATACTACCTATTATCGGCTTATAATAAGCAGTCCTGGGTATGATCGAACTTATAGGTAGTATTGATTGAAATGTCCAGGGAATGGTCATCGTTGACATGTAATCGACTAGGTTGATTAATTAATGATTTGATCTAATGCGGTGAATTGATGTGATTCATGTATATATGATATATACTGACTTGCAGAAAGGAACTGAGGTCAAGGTAAGTCCTTTGACTCGTATTGTGCTTTGGTAACCTCTAGAGTGTATTGGCTTCCTAATCGGGTTTTAGGGGTAGAATTTACTGAGACGTAGTCTCACTGGTTATTGAATAACCATTGTCACGATTTTCACCCACATTTTCCTGGGAAAAAAAAAGAAAAAATAAGCTTGAATAGTCCGAATTCTACACACCCAAATGTCATCCCCCTCTCAACAAAAATGGGTTGGTTTGTTGAAACTATGCGAAGCTGTTAAATTGTCCATCCAATTTGTAGAGTTTCCTAGAATTCTCTAAACTACAATTATCTAGAAGCTCCTAGAAGAACTGTTATGCAATGGCTAATAATTTGTCAATGGCTGAAGCATGTACAAGATAGATGCAATCGAAATAGATATCTTTGACACAAAAATTGCTAGAATTCTAACCATAAAAGCTCAGGTAAATGATTCATAGCTGTGGCATGGGAGAACTGGCCACTTCAACTTTACTGGACTCTTAATTTGTCCATGGTTAAAGCATGTAGATAACAGATGCAGTTGAACAAAGTATCTCCGATGCAAGCATGGATAATTTGCCGAGTATGTCGATGGAAAATAGGCTCGTACAAGTCGCATATTGTATACAAATTAGTCAGCTCAACTGTAAATCCCATGTACCTAGCTTGCTTCCTCATGTGCACCAACCATTATAATACAATAAATTCCTTCTGATTTGTCCCTTTGCTGATAAATCTCATACACACATAGACAATACCTTCACATCATAGTCTATGCCAATTATAACACCAAAATCGGACATAATGAAATGGAAGCGCTTACATGGGAAAAGTTAATGCATATTTTTACCAATGCCAGTAGTCGAAATCACATCAAAAGTGGGAGATAAAGACGTGGGTGGAATTCTTCATGAGATCATATCATTGTTTATGTAGATAGTCAGGATTTCTTTGATGAGGTGCCAATAGTTGTCGGCGTGCTATAAGAATCGCTCTTCGAGAAGTTTGCAGTCGCTGATGGGCAAATGCTCGAGTGAGGAAGGGAGGCCGGCCTTGGGCAAGCACCTCAGCTTTCGGCATCCACGAGTGTATAAGCGATGGAGAGAGCAAGGGAGACCACTTGATAGACTCTCTAGATTCCTCATGTCAGAGAGATTAAGATAGGTGAGAGAGGAAGGGAGGAGATCATGGTCATTGCCATCACCCTCTAGAGGAAAGCACACCATACCTCCAAGTCCGCCAACACTCCCGTCGATCCATAAAGATTGGAGCGACGTGAGTGTGTGCAAGCCCCACTCTCCCACATGCTGCTCCATGTTCACGTAGACCCTCACCTCGAAGGTCTCTATATTGGGAGGCAACCCTCCCTTGGGAAAGCATTTGATGTTCTCGGAATCGACAATATATAGGCTCCGGACGGATGTGAGGTGATGCAATTTATCAGGTAGAGACTTTACATTCGGGCAACTACAGAGGCTAAACTCGGATATGCTAGCAGGAAGCGGAGGGAGGTGCTCCAGCTCCAGAGCGGGACACCCGAAAATGAAAATAAAGAGGTAATTAATGCCGAAATCAACCAATTTCAAGAAATGAGTTGTCGATATGATTGTTTTTGTGTTGGGTGTCACATTTATTGAAGCATTGTATGTGCTTGTCCAGCCTAACACTTTAAAAAAGAAATGACACAATCCAGATGAACAATTAGTCTCACAAAGTTTCAAAGAACCAGAGTCCAACTGCATTCACAAACAATTATACAGGCTGAGAGTCTACAAATTTTTGGACGATGGTCGGTGCGAAAGAGTACACTGGCTTGATCAAGATGGTGTGACTTTTTCTGCAACAAAATGAAGAGGAAGAAGAGAAAGAAAATTTAACAGTAGATTGTCAGTCCCGTGTTGTTCATTTAGCAATGTGATGAACCATGAGTTACAAGACCTGTTGGGTTTGTCGGATTCCTAAAATCGGATTCGACACTAAATCAAACCCCTAAAACAAATGTAGAAAACGAGCCCGGGAAATTCATATGTATCACCAATCCCAAAGCACACCACGGAATCGAGCGTACCTTGAAGGGAAGATGGATTCGCCTTTTGCTTACCGTTTTCTTTTGGAGCGTTTCAAGGGAGAGAGGAGGAGGAACGTACGTTAAAAATGCCAAAAGGTTCGTTCCTCCCTCTCTCTTTCCCCTTTTATACGTCCCTCCAAAAGTAAGGAATGTACCCCTTCATCATATCCCTCCATCTATGGGCCATAATCTTGTGGGCTGGGCTTTTAGGCCCATCATGGGCGGACGGGCCAACTTAGGCCCATCACATTAAATAAAACCATCATCTCCCACTCGCACATGGTGGGCCGGACAAGATTCTCTTTACCTCTATTCAACATTCATACTGGTGAATAATCCGTGCAACCATCATACTTTGAGAGCTTGTTGCTATACATCTATCAGGAATATATATCAGCTCATAATGGGCATCATACTTTGAGTATATTTAGTATGCAGTACCCTAGATCGATCGATCACATTTATATCTCTCTTGATCTCTTTTAAACAATGATATATATATATATATATATATATATATTATTCACAATTATGATTATCCCAAAAACAGTCATAATTGGTCAACCAGTGAACACAAAAACTACAATGTGATTCTCCAAATTCGATCTTCCTCTTTCCTTCGAACTCTTAATTTCAGTTCAGCTTGCTTTTCTAGAAATGTCCCATTAAATCGAATCAACTCATGACCATTGGCAACATCCTAAGATAGCAAACACTAAATAGAAATCTTGAGAATAAGTAAAAGTCACGAGGGCACTAAAATTGAGGAACTCATTTTCTCAAGAATCTCACATGGCATAAAAGTTGAGATCAAACTTTTGCTACTCTTATTGGTCGTCTCATGCATACGTAGTATGAAATACATATTATGGTATTAACTCATTTCCCATGGAGAGTATGTCTTTTCATTAAATACCGTACAGATGACTTAACCCAGCAAAAGACGACAGAGGCATAAAGGAAGATTGATGAAGCTCTCTTTCTGCTGTTAGCAGGATTATTTACTATATTCAGCTGTTTCAGAATTTCTACTAAAGACATACCCAATGTCTAACTTGAGTTCGCGTATCTACTCATTCACAAAATTCATCAGAACTCACATCTAGCATCATAGATAGATAAAGTAAAATATGTGGGTTATTTTACTTTCGAACATAGTAAATATTGTGTCATCATCTTAACACTTAGTTAATGTGACATATATATTTGAAGCTTGAGCTCTCAATCATTACCTAGATAACAAGCTTAAAAACAGTCTCATTTCTATTTATGACACAGTAAATAGAGGCGATTACCCGTGTGAGTGGGCTAACAATGAAATTATAATCCAGTACATCAGACTTTATGCAATCCTAAAGATTTTACATGACCACAAAACACATCTCTAGGTATTGGCTTTGTCATAGGATCTGCTACCATTCTATGCGTAGATATGTACTGTAAGTTCATATCCTTTCGTGCAACTATATTTTTCACAAAGTTATACTTGGTATCTATATGTTTGGTCTTGCCATGATATTTTGGATCTTTGGTGTACGCTATAGCTGCTTGGCTATCACAGTTAACCAACAATAGATTTGCAGCTTTATCAATGACACCTAAATGATCCAAAAATCTCTTAAGCCAAACTCCTTCTTGTACCGCTGCTGACAATGCCACTAACTTAGCTTCCATCGTGGACAAGGCTATACACGTTTGCTTCTTACTGCTCCATGATATGGCGCCATTATTCAATAAGAAAGCAAATTCAGAGTTAGATTTCTTTCCAAATGTAGATTTTCTTTCATCTAAATCTCCTCCACAATCAGCAACTGAATAGCTTTCAAGTTACAGATTCTTTCCTTGGTAATTAAACTTGTAATCAGCAGTTCCCTTCAGATACCTCAGTATTCTCTTAACGGCCTTCCAATGTGCTTGACCTGGGTTGGATTGGTATCTACTCACCATTCCAACTGCAAAACATATGTTAGGTCTTGTATACATCATAGCGTACATCAACCTCCCAACAACACTAGTAGAAGGAACATGTTTCATTTGTTCATTTTCTTGTGGAGTCCTTGGACACAGTCTATGGCTCAATCCTTCACCTTTTGCAATAGGAGTGTCTATGGGTTTACAATCTTGCATACGAAATCGTTCAAGAACCTTATTTATATATGTTCTTGCGAAAGAGATAACGATCTCTTCGAACGATCTCTTGAAATCTTAACTCCAAGAATGTATGCAGCTTCACCCATATCCTTCATCTCAAAGTTGGAAGACAACCAACTCTTGACGGTGTTAACAAACTCCATATTACTTTCGGCAATTAGTATATCATCAACATATAATGATATGATCACAAACTGATCTTTGGATCTTTTGATATATACACAATGATCCTCATCTATCATTGTAAAATCATATGCCATTATGGCATTATGAAAACGTATATACCATTGTCTTGATAACTGCTTAAGGCCATATATCGATATCAAAAGTCAACATACCTTTTGTCACGCCCCGAACCTCGAGCACGTCAACATCCCACCATGGTCATTCAAATGCGACGTCCCAGGTTAAGTCGCCAACCCACTCAAATATTTAATGCACATGCGGAAGCATATTATAAAACCCCTGACAATAAAATACGGGATAGAAAAGCAGGAAGCAAAATCACCACATAACACTTTCATAATTCAACAGAATTACAAACAGAGGTCTACGGCCAACAGTCTACAAAAGACCGGCTCTTAAAAAAGGAATTGTCCTACGACCTACAAGTCGGACATGTTCTCCAATCCTCCTGACTTCGCCTCTGCAACTCCTCAAGTTCAACCAAAGCTATCTAGCTGCTCCGTAAACCAGGGACCTGAAATTTTAATCCCAAACCGGGATGAGACAATGTCTCAGCAAGTTCAACCCCCTAAACCCCTATTAGAAAGAAAATACGCCTCGGGTGGGCTAACCACATCACACAAATACTTACCTCGCATTAGCCTTCATCTGCAGGTTAGCACAATTTATATAATTCAACCACGTGCAATTATAATAATCAAACAACTGCAGCACAATCACATCATCCAAACAATTCAACCACTTGGATCGTCTCAACGATCAATCGACTCGGCCGATTACATGTCATTCTAGCAAATCAATCACTACCTCCAATCACGACCCTACAGGAAGGTTTAATAACCAGTGGCAATCATGGCCCCACTCGGCACGACCTTTACTTAGGTGGTCCATCATGGCCTCATTGGGCACGACCTCTCGTAGGTGGTCCATCACTGCCTCACTGGGCACGACCTCTCGTAAGTGGTCCATCACCGCCTCACTGGGCACGACCTCTCGTAGGTGGTCCATCACGGCCCTATTAGGCACGACTTCTAATAGGTGGTTTATCACAGCCAATCTCCCATCAATTTCCACACTTAGGATTTTATAAAGAATCCATATTTATTGCAATCACACTCAATTTGCCACAACCAATCATCAATATCAAATTCTAAATGCACAGCAACGATTGGCACGAAATTCTGAGAGTTTAGGGTCCTGACAAAATTTTCGGAATTTATTAAATAATTAAATTTATTCCAAAAATAATTAAATAATGATATTCATATTTTTCACGATCCACACTCAATTTATAATACCCAATCATCAATTTCAAAATCCGACTACACAGCAGCGATCGGCACGAAATTCTGAGCAACCAAGGTAAAAAATAATTTTTCCGTTTTTTTTAAATAATAATATTTTAATAATTTCGGAATTAATATAATATTATAAATTTCCAGAATTTCGAAGCCATTAAATAATTCAAAATAAAAATCCCATTATGTCCCATCAAGGTTTATTATTAAATAAACTCTCTTAGCATTTAATTAAGCATACTTTAAATTAAGCAACCATCTTAGTCTAATTCACAATTAAACAAATTAAACTAACCACCTAAGCTTAATCAACTTAGGCTAAGCACACCTAAAGCATAATTAACCTTCTAATCGAGGTTTAGTGAGCTAAACTCACCGGATTAGCGAGCCGAGCGAACCAAAACGACGAGGACGACGTGAGGATCGACTTTCCTCAAGGCGGGCTGAGCATCCGGGCTCAGGAAGATGGCCAAAACAGGTTGAGAACTACTTCGGCTTCTTCCTCTGCAAATTTTTTGGTCCTTCGCACAAAGAAGATGGAGGAGAAACCAACGGAAGGGAGAGAGGAAGGAGAGAGAAGGAGGGGGCCCTTTTCTTTTCTTTTCTTTTTCCTTTTCTTTAATCCAACAAATGGCCCACCATGACATCACTTGATGATGTCACACTCCACCATCTCCCACAACCTTATTCCAATGGGTTCACTTGCAATTTCCGTCGGGGTCCAATTCTTTGTACATCCAATTCTCCAATTCCACTTGATTCCCTTACAATTGAATCAAATAGAAGTCCATAAAATTAATCCAATGTCACCACACTTCAATTAACATCTTCACTTGTCCATAGAACCAACTTAAGTCCTAATAGCAAGACCAAATGCGGGCCTACCAATTTTCCGAACCACATTAACCATACCTTGATTATTTTGCTGAAAAATCCTGATTACATGAAAAATCTTCCAAAAATGAGTAAATATTCCTAAAATGATTTGTGACACACCCAGACTTCCAATTTTTGAATTCGATCTCAATTCCACGGTTAATTTCACTTTGGCACGATACTAGCGCGGCTCAACCTACCAGGTAGCCTTTAGAAATTTTCATGCATTTGACCTGTGATTGATCATCTCAAGCCACAATGTACATCTTTGAAACATTGGCGACTTTCGGTTGTCGGGGTAATCTCAAGATTTCAAATACAAACACAGGGTACCTAATCAATAGAAAAGTCGGTCCAGTGCCGATCAACAAGAATTGTGCGATCTGGTGGAATCACCCACACCTGATCACATGCCTCTGTCGACCTAATCAATAGAAAAGTCAACCTATTTCCGATCTCTAATCGATTTTTAATTGTGCCATAATAACCCTTGCAAATTAGCTCGGTCGAAAAATCGCTTCCTGGTCAAATTCTCGAGTCTGATGCATTATAATTTCTTAACGGCTTCACCTGATAGATTAGTTTTCACATGAGCAGCCGACTCAAGGAAAAGAACTATATGCGTGCCAACGAAATGCCCGTTTCAATTTATTGAAAATAAAATCGGAAAATTAGGATATCACACCTTTTCTTCTTGGCCTTCTTTAATGAAACCAGTAAGTTGTTCCATATATATTTCTTCCTCTAATTCTCCATTGAGGAAAACAGTCTTAATATCCATTTGATGTAACTCAAGATCCATACTAGCCACTATTGCCGAGAATAATGTGAATCGAGGTAAATCTTATTAGAGGAGAAAATGTTTCTTCATAATCAATTCCTTCCTGTTGATTATACCCATTGCCACAAGGCGAGCCTTATGCCTTTCTATCGAGCCATCAGCTTTTCGCTTTATTTTGAGAACCCACTTGTTCCCAATAGCTTTGCGTCCTTTTGGAAGATCAACCAATTCCTAAACTTGGTTTGACTTCATTGACTCATCTCCCCTTCCATTGCATGAATCAATTTTTCCTTACTATGGCAATTCAGAGCCTCATTAATATTTCTTGGCTCATCCTCATCTTGTGGAGCAATCATAAAAGCTTCCCCTTCAATGTCAAAACGCCGACGGGGAATACTTTGGCGACTTGTTCGCCGTATGAGAGATTGTACACTTTGCACATCATTCCCCATTACGCTCCCACTAGGATTAGATAATGATGACATTGTCTCATCATGTGGTTGCAATTAAGAATGAGTTGAATTCAATTAATCACTTCTCATATTACTCCCACTTGGACGAATTCCACTAATATCATTATCTTGATCCAATGTTTCAAATAGGGAGTAATCTACCCCTATTTCGCCCTTCTTAGGAAATTCATCCTCTAAAAATGTGACATCCCGTGATTCAAATTCAGTTATACTCCACTTTCCTGCTCACCTATGAACACATACATTTTCAAGTGTTCATAGTACTTTATGAAAATACTCTTCTTTCCTCTAGGTAGGATCCAATTTCCCAAACTTGTGAGAGGACTCATGAATATAGGCAGCACAACCCCATGGCTTAAGAAAACTTAAGTCCGATTTTTTACCTGTCCATAACTCATATGGAGTGGAAGTAACTGATTTGGAAGGCACCCGGTTAAGTATATAGGCAGCAGTTAACAACGCATCACTCCAAAAAGTGATAGGTTAGTTAGCATGCACCATCATGGACCTAACCATTTCCAGTAGGGTTATGTTTCTTCTTTCCGCAACACCATTTTGTTGAGGAGTATATAGAATAGACAACTGTCTTTCTATTCCTTTCTCATCACATAATTTTCTGAACTCATCAGATAAATATTATCGACCTCGATCGGATCTTAATACTTTTATTTTCTTGTCTAATTGAGTTTCTACCAAGTTCATAAACCTTTTGAAACAACTTAATGCTTCAGATTTATGAGAAATCAAATAGACATATCTGAATCGAGTATAATCATCTATAAAAGTGATGAAATAAATAGCCCCATGCATTCCTCTCACATTCATTGGACCACAGACGTCAGAATGGATTAAGTGTAGAGGAAATTCAGCTCTTTTACATTTTCCAAATGGTTTCCTTGTCGTTTTCCTTACTAGGCAATGCTCACATATAGGCAAATCGACTCTTTCAATGTTGTCTAACAAGCCATTTTTGGCTAGTCTATTCATACGTTGTTGGCCAATATGACTAAGTCTAGCATGTCACACATCCACATCATTATCATATGTATTAGGAGACGTGAGAAGGGAATAACAAACATTTGCATTAACATAGTCAATATCTAATACAATGAAACCATCCAGAAAATAACCACAACCATAGTAATTTGTATCCAAAAACAAATCCACACCTCTATTATGGAAGTTCATATTAAAACCTAATGTAACCAACACTAAAATAGACACTAAATTCCAACGAATCTCCGAAGCATACAATACATCATGTAAGAACAAAGTACGTCCACCACGCATATTCAGTTGGCAGGTGCCAATTCATTTCACTTCAGCTATGGAGTTGTTTCCCATATAGATCCACTTAGTTCCAATCGGTACTCGTCGGAATTCCACGAAGGATTCTCTATCCTTCGCTACATGGTCTGTCGCTCCTGAATCTACAGTCCACAAATGATTATACTCAGTTATGAATACATAACTCGACACAAAAGTAAAGTTTTGAAAAGTATAAGGGGTGTATACATTCTTTGGCTCACGACAGTCGCGAGCATAGTGACCCTTCTTGTCATAGTTGTAACACTTCACCCTTGCAAGCTTCTTCATTTGAGGACGCTTTCCTCTTTCATGTTGGTCAAGCTTACGCTTCTTCCCTGAAGGACTTGCTTCTTTGCATTTCCCTTTATCAAACCAATTAGGACGTTTGCGTTTGGAGCTCGAAGCTCCATGTGAGCTAGAACCAGCATGTTAAATTTCAGCTTTCGGCTTAGCCGCCAAGAGGCGGTCCTCTTCCAGCTCAAGATGACGCATTGCATCCTCAAATATTTTGATATTTTCATTATGGGTCAGGTGCACCTTCATATGCTCCCAACTCTAAGACAAGGAACGAATCACTGCTTGCACTTGCTGCTCATCTATCAGGACATGGCCAGTATCTTTTAGCTCATTTATCATGTTTGACATTCTTTTAAGATGTTGCTTCATAGTTTGACCATGAGGCTTCTTATAAAAGTCAAACCTAATAGTGAGCTGCCTCAGTCTGGTCACTGAAGTATGACCAAATCTTGCTACCAATACTTCCCACATTTCCTTGGCATTCTCAAAATGCCTAAACTCTCACATGACGTTATTTTTCATGTAGTAAATGCTTCCTTATCTCTCTTGTGCTGTGCAGTGTTTCCTTCTTCAGGTTCTACCATGGTCAAGTTAAGAGCTTCTAGTACCTCTTGCTCTTCCAGCACATAATGAATTTTCATGTGCCATATTTCATAATTATCACCATTGAGCTTTTCACCTTTGTTTAGCTCGGCAACTATGCTTTTTGTGGCTGAAGCCATTGATCTGAACACATCAGACATATATGCACGAATTATTAATATCTATCATTTATGCATCCATTTTGCACAGACCCATCATATTAATGAACAATTTCAAGTAAGGTTTCGGAATCAAAATATCACTATGTTTCCAATCATCCTCCAAAAATCCTAACTTAAAACCATTATTAATATAATTGTCTTATAAAAAAATAAATTCTATGAAGCTACAAAAAACTTCTCTGAACTACCCATAGCAATCAACAATAACAGAAATCAAATAATATTTGACATCCAATAGAATAATAATGCTTTCATATAATACAACTAGCATATCAGTTGTTACATCAATAACAATCAAGTAGTAAACATTACATAAGATGTTCACAAAGCACACTTAACAAAGACCAGCCTCTACATCTAACACCAAGTCAGTACATGAACTGGGAAAGATTCTCTTTTGTTTAATTTCTTGATCTTTTCCCTTATAACAATCCAGTAATAATCATCTACAAAATCCATCACAAATTTTCCTATATGAAGCGGCTCTGTTGACATCCCATATGCGATTCAACACTCCTTGCCATTCTGGTGGAAGGGTGTTCATGTAAAATCGCACAATCTCAGACTGTAGCATAGGACGACCATTCCATATGACCTTTTGAATTTTCCCGTTGACTTCAAGGACGTGATCAATTAAGTCACCACTCTCCCATCGATTATTAGTCAGCTCAGCTATCAACTTAGAAAGCCTTTCCTTTTGTTCATTGGTAATTGCGCGAATAGATGTGCGCAACCTTACGGAGGCATTGTTCATGCAACAAATGTAGAACAAATAAGGGATCACATATAATCTACATAAATTTAATTGAAAAAGAAACACATTCTTTTCCTTTTTTTTGGTCAACGGTTAACGGTAAAAAGTCAACGGTCAATGGTCATGGTCAACGGTCAGGTCGCCGGGTTGTCGGACCGGTCGGATCGGTTGGGCCGGGTCTGACCGACCGATCGGCGCGTGCCTCGTACATGCCAGCGACCGCGGACGCGCACGTGCGCGCGTCGATCGCGCGTGCGCATGCGACGCACGCGCCAAAGACACCGGTTCGTTCCGGCTGCGCGTGGGGGCGCGTCCAGCGGCCGTTGGCGGCATTCCGCCACTCGTCGCGATTGTCTCAACGAGCCCTTCCATCCAACGCCATCAGAAATCAATTTTGAGTTACAGAAACTCGAAAAAAGGGATGAACAGTGCTCGGGTGTCAGGATTTTTCGCCCCGATTGGTGTCGGCCGATTAATTTTGCGAAAAAAAAAATTAAAAATCATTCATTAAACATGAAAGGGGTCAGGAAAACATGAACTAGGGCTCCAATACCAATGTTGGGTTTGTCGAATTCTCAAAATCGGATTCGACACTAAATCGAACCCCTAAAACGAATGCGGAAGACGAGCCCGGGAAATTCACATGTATCACCGATCCTAAAGCACACCACGGAATCGAGCGTACCTTGTTAGCCACAGATTAAACACCGATGCCGATATGAGGAAGAGAAAACCGATCATGTTCGATCCGATGACGTCAATTGGGCTTGAAGGGAAAATGGATTCGTCTTTTCCTTACTTGTTTTGTTTTCTTTTGGAGCGTTTCAAGGGATAGAGGAGGAGGAACGTACGTTAAAAATGCCAAAAGGTTCATTCCTCCCTCTCTCTTGCCCCTTTTATACGTCCCTCCAAAAGAAAGGAACATACCCCTTCATCATATCCCTCAATTCATGGACCCTAATCTTGTGGGCCGGGCTTTTAGGCCCATCATGGGCGGACTGGCCAACTTAGACCCATCACATTAAATAAAACCATCGGGGCCAATGGAAAGGAGTGCAATAACTAATGGCTCGGCCATTATGGTAGAAACATTGCCAACAAAAGGTTCAAAAGCAAAAAGCAAACAATCACAAATGTGAAAAGAATGATGATCATCCCCTTTCCATCTATATGCAGCTTTTTGGATGATTTCTCCGGAAGAATACCAAATAAGAAATCTTGGCAGAACTAAATATGCTAGACCTAATCAAGTGAAGAATTAAACACAAAGGGTGCATCTGTTTTGTAGAATACATTTTCAGGGAAAATATTTTCCTTATTTTCCAGCGTTTGGGTCGCTTTGGAAAATGAGTCAACAGAAAACGTTTCCTAGTTAACGGAAAATATTTTTCTAGCAAAGCTTAAATTCAGGAAAATGATTTCCCATTTGAAAGGATCGGAAATCGTTTTCCGAATCTTACAAAACTTAGATTTGATATTTGGTTTACAAACAATTATTCTTATAAAAATATATTTTAAAGAAATTTGAATTTGAATATTTTATTTAAAAAAATAAAATTTGGAAAACATTTAAAAAAAAATGAATTTGCTTCTTTTTCTTTTTCTTTTTGCTTTTTCTTCACCCGTCACCGGCCACAAGGACAACCAATGAACTCTGGTCTCACTAAATCGGGTGAACTTGTGGCCTCCAGCGATGAGGCTCAAGCCTCGCCAGATTGGGCGAGCTCGCCACCTCTAGCGACAGCTAGAGCTCACCCCTTATAAGCCAGCTGGGAACAAATTGCCAAAGAAAGCAAAAGGGATGGCATGAGGAAGTTGAGGAGTGAAGGACAAGAAGAAGGAAAAAGAAAAAAAGAAAAAGAAAAAAAGGAAATAAAAAGAAAGAGAATAAAAGTAAATAAAAAACAACAATATTAAAAATTTGAAGTTTTTAAAATTGAAATTCATTTTTTTTTCCTGTGATGAAGTGTGAAATTATTTTTTAATGGGATCTAAACGACATAAAATATTTTCAATTATACATCACCAAACAAAGGAAAACAAACTGTATTCTTGGAAAATTCCGTAAAACAAACGCACCCAAAGATCCAACATGAATTAAGTGAAAGAACCAAAAATAGACAAGAACGAGGATCGGTATAGGAAATATCAATGACCGAATTTATCAATTAGCTCGGCGTGCCCATCATGGCCGTAGAGAAATAAGGTCTTTGAAAAACTGTCTGACTAATGTCAGGCCTGTCAGACGCTGGAAGGATGCATCTCAGAGCCAGCTGCAACATTTCGTAGAGAGCTCCCCGTAAGTACTACTCCGTGCCATATGCCTCCAGATTCCCTCCGTGGTAGCAGACGTTGCCGCGGCCTTTTGCTTTCATCCACCTAACTTAGTCCGTCAGGTTGACCAATCCCGGGTTGCCACAAAACATTTCCCACGAACTTCTGGTCAAAAGCTCCAAAAATATGACCAGGAGTGCATAGACAAGGCTCTTCAGCAATGGCCACAGTTTACTCGAGCTGGTGAATTCAGGTGGTCGGTAAGCAAGGGCGCCGGAGTGCAGTACCTGCTTGGTGGTGCCAGCCAGCATCATTAATCTGTGGAGACTGTAGTCTGTAATGAGGGCATTGAAGTCCGGAGCTTCTAACAAGATGTTAGTTGACTTCAGGTTGCTGTGCGGTATTGCCTTCTTGTTATTAAGGAAGTTCAAGCACTGCACCGCATCTACAGTGATCTGGAGCCTTGTGTCTAGACTCTAGAGACAAGGGCAGTAGTTTCCTAGGATCTGTCTTTGTTGGAAAGAGCATCAAACGTGTATCATGGACTCATAGGTGTACTTAATCAATGCTAAGTAACGCTCAATTGCTTCCAGTGTTGTGTTCAGTATTATGTTGATTCATGCCAATAGGATTTTCCAGAGTGAAATGACAATTAACAACCTCAATTTCCAAATAGATAAGGGTATACTGTATTGCCCAAACATACAAAAAAATTAATGTATAAGCAGCAACCCTTTGTATAACCGACTAAGTCATTCTAGTCATCAGATCCACTATGACTGTTCAGGACCAAAAACCTACCTCAGTCGAAAGGTACCATCCTGCTCTAGTTTTACTTCATACATCGAGATGGTTAAGGTGCTCTTCTGTGGACGACATGTCTGACTCCTGATGAACATCTTCTACTTTTTCTAGAGACGTACTTCATTTGCAATTCCTTCACTTGCAGAAGATAGTGCACATGGTAAGACAACACTAAGACCTCCAAGATGATTTATCTCACTAATCTCTCACAACAAACACGTACTCGATCCATCCAAACAAGTGGATAAAGAGCAAAATCGAAAGTCCGGAAGCAAATAATCCTCACTCTTCCTGCTGATAAACAACCAAATAGCGCACAAAAATGGGAATCGCACGGAGAATCTCGATACCTAGAGCTGCCGGGATCTTCCGTGCTGAGAGGCCCGTACGACCGATGCTGATTCAAGAGCGACGTGCTCACCATCTCGATCACCGGCCCCACGCCCGAACTCGACGACTCCGGCAACGAGCCCGCGGAGCTCCGGACGCTCTTCAACGCGCCACGGTACTTGCGGAATATCTGAGTCCCATTCCGCGTCGCCGTCTCGGAACAGGAAGAACTCGATAAATCCTAACCCAATCCAAATCGGAGCTCGAAAGCGGCGGCGGAGGAGGCCGCGGTGGTCGACGGGTTCGGCGGAGGAGTCAGGGATCTGAGAGCGAGGGAGCTCGCGGTGATCCTCTCGTTTAGAATTCGCTGTTCTCGTTTTTCTGATGCGTCGGCGAATTTGTTATTATTATTACTATTATTATTATCATAGATGACTTATAATTCGTGATTGATCATTTTTTTTTTTAAATCCAGGGGATATCAATTTGGATGAAGTGACAAGAGAGGGTACGGCTAGGTCAAGGATATCAATTTGGATTTTCTTATAGATGAGAATTAGCTGGGGTAGTTATATTATGAAGTATCAATTTAAATTTTTTGTAAGATTTGAAATTAATTTTGAATAAATGTGTCGAGTGGTGCGTCAATTAAGACTAGTGGTGTTATTATCCCTTGCCCTTAAGTTGATTAAAATTAAAATTGAGCCAAAATCTTTAATATCGACTAGATTTTCGATTAAATAAAGAAATGTTAATTGGAGCTCATATTCGTACTTCAATCACAGTATTAATGAACTGTTACACTATTCTAAAATTTGAAAATGAAAGAAAAATAAACTAAATCTTTTAAACTTATAAATTTTTTTTGCTATGCGTGTCAATATGTTTATATATATTTTTTGGTCGAAATAAGAAATATTATAGCACTAAATAAAAGTATTACAACATCCCGCAGCTTGGGCATCCGCATACATAAGAAGAATGAGTGCAAACTTTTTGCCCAGCAAAATGGGTTTCTTAGTTAGAATGCCACTGTCTAGTTTTTTTTATAATCAGCATAATCTACAATCATTCTGCAGCTTTACAATCTATAATAGTAAACTTTTACAAAAGTAATCTACTCCGAAATATGCTTCCCATGGTAGAAAAGTTTGAATTTTACCATGCTGTGAAGATGTAGAATTACAATTGCTCGGATGCTTCATTAGGTTTCTTTGGTCCTCTGGCAGCAATGTACTCCATTTCTCCACAACCACTTAGGCCAAGATATTTCAGATGTTCCATACTGTTTCCCGTAGCCACTGTAAAAGGGTTTCTCAGACGTGGGCACTTTTCAACTCTTATAGAAGTCAGGTTGTGAAAGCATAGATTCGGTAAGTCCTCATTGTTCCATATATATGTCAAATTAGCGAGATCAAATAGAGATAGTTCTCTCATTTGACTGCTGCTTGCAGTTTCTCTCTCCAAGACACTGATGCCCTCGAGTGTATATATGCCTTCTATCGAATTGCATGACTCCACAGTCAATGACTCCATATAGTGAAGCAGCATCTTCCACATGAATGAAGGAATAACATTCAACAAATTGTGACACTGCTTCACCTCGAGGACCTTCAGGCGGCAAATGAACTCATCAGGCATCTTATTCTTCCAAATTTCTCTCGATTGAATTCCTATTAGATGTAGCTCTTCTAATTTGGGAAAAATGACCTGCAGAAGCATCGTCACAATAAATGGCATAGAAGCAAAGTTACTTATGAGTCCAGAGCATCAAAAAGGAAAAACCAAACATGAGCAGTGATACGGCTAAGAGAATGGAAAGAGGAAAACCTTATCGTCAAATAAAGAATATGGAGCATCATCAAAACCGGTAGCTGCCTCATTCGACATCTCCAAACTTGGCACTGACGGCCTTAACATGAATGCCTTGAGCTCAGTGCACTCTAGAATTGAGAGATATTTTAGGGATGGAAACTCGTATGCACAACTTTCTGAGCTGAAAGTAATCAAGCACTTAAGGGAACAAAGCTTCACTGTACGTAAATGAGAGAACTTCACCACCTTCAACTTTCGCTCTTCACCATCTTCTACGGCAACTATTTCCCGCATGTTATTGCAATCAGAAACATCTAGCATCTCAAGTTTATCAAGAGTTCTAGCAGTGCCATTTGTGAAGAGACATCTCAAATTGGGGCAACAATGCAAGCTAACATTAGTCAAACTAGGAAGACCCAGCGTTAGTTTGGTGCTGCTAGTCACAACTGCGTTCAACCTCGGCAATTGCCATAACTTCAATTCTTTTAAATCTGAGAAGACCAGATGTTGTTGCATTTTCTTAGTTTTGACAGCAACATGTTCCATTAATGCTTCCAAAGAGGCACACCTAACCACCTCAATCATTTTCAGGCTCTGGAACCTCTCTATTAAATTTGATGGAAAAATATTAGATAGATTTTCACAATCTCCAACGGTGATGGTTGCTAGTTTGCAGAATGATCCTTCAGGGAGTTCATCATGCCATATCCTTCTCAACCCGCCCAACGACAAGAGCATCAAATCCTCCAACCTCGGAAAAAGAACCTGTATGAAAGGGCCATATGTTAGCTTTTGGGCCATATGTTAGCTTTTAGACCATGAGCTCCTAAAAGTCCTGATTTGGACGCTCTCATATGTTAACGTATTCTAAAAAATGAAGTTGATGACCCAAAACGATACCATTGTCATACAAGAATGACATATGCAGGGAGTAGCAAGAGGCTTTACAAGACATGCTGACAGATAGAATTTTCAACTGCTTCATCGGCAATAAGACTACAGTGACAGAGAATAATTGCTAGAATAAGCAAAACATGGAAAGTTCTAGAGATATTACATACCTTTTGATTGAAGAAGACGGGCAAAGACAAGCCGGAGTTGATACAACCAAATGCTTGTTGTAAGCCTGTATCGGCTGTCATCAACTGTTGCTTTCCTTCGAATAAAGAGAATGTCATCATTTTGGGGCATCCAGATATTCTCAGTCTTGTTAGGGATGGACAGGAAATGTAGCACTTCCCATAAGAGAATGTCATGAGATTTGGCAAATTCTCAAGAGACAAGGAAGTTAATAGAGGGAACTCTAAAGTGTTGGTGGTTGCATCTTCCTCGGACTCTTCTTCTTGTGCATCCATAATTTCCTCCATCAATTTACAAGTCGCTATTTCAATTTCTTTTATTTGCCCGAGTCCTTTCGCCATGGAAGAAGAAAAAAGAAACCTCAATTTCTCACAATTTTGCACCTTCAGTGACCTTAGACTTTGGAAACACAATGTTCTTGGATTCTTGTTCCATATACGTCCCATACTTGGTAAGTCACTTAAAGTTACTTTGGTCAATCGTGATAGAATCTTGACATTGTCACTGGCTATTGGTCCTTCAAGGTCGAATACTTCTCGTATTAAGTGACATCTTTCAATGGTTATGGCTTCCAAATTCCGCAGCTTCAGTAGTATATTTGATGGGATGATGCTCAAGAGGAAAGTGCAATCCTCTACTTTCAGAAATTTTAAGTTGCTCACATCTAAGGGGAATTGAGAACTCCATATCTCTTTCAATTTGGGAAGTTCAGACAATGTCAAGGACTCCAACCAGGGCAGTGAAACCTTACAAAGCCAGGAGCATAACATTATGAAGGCATACGCATTGATTTTCTTTTAGCCCACGAAAGGTGAATAACTCACATAATCTCATAACAGTACTTGTTACTAGAAATTATGAACACCCATTGCATGTGAAAAATAATAAAGGAAATAATCTCGTGTAATAGATTTAAAGATATGAGAAGAAAAAAACAGAGTAGTGATTTTTCAATTTTACCATATTTTTCTGTAAAAATCATGATATTTGCACTAACTTAGCATTTCCCTATTATTTATTTGGACTTTATTATGTTGAGAATATCCATTAAGCTGTTTTCAAAATGACAAAATAAATAAAGGCTACTATAATATATAATTGAGTATTTATAAATGAATAACTTCTATATACACAAATCATATGCCGATAGCGTTAACAATCGAAGGCTTTGGCTCAGCAAGGAGAAAAAGCTATTAGACAGAAACTGTGTTTCAATCTGGACAGGCTTTTGTAGAAGGAGAACAAGCTGGAGAGCGAAGGTTCGTTAAAGTTTGTATAGATAGGGGGAAGGTGAACAATCTATAGAACACGAGGATATCAATTTGCTTGGAAGAACATGTTTGTAATAGGTGAATAATCTCATATTTAAAAAAAAAATGGTGAAATTTCTGGAAGCACCATTTTGGAGAAGCAGTACACGCTATAGACAAACTGGATGGTTTTATATACAAGCCTCTACAATCATAGTGGAAGACCCAGCTCGCTATCAATTTGAATTGGATTCAAGTTGGTGTATCTTAGTTATCTTCAAGTATTGGAATATGCCAAAAGCAGCCTGGATTGAATCAAATATATGTTGCATTTTTGTGAAAGCAGAAAAAATGTCAAGCAGACTATAGAAGAAGAGCGTTATATTTTTGGAAATAGCTATCTATGCTCTGTAGAAAGAGCTCTCATGGAAGGTCAAAAGAATGACTCTTTGATTGGATAAAATTTCTTGCGGATATTTTGCAGATTGAAAGTCTTTCAAAACATATAAAAGTGGTTGGTGGAAGGGAAAGAGGCTCAGGAACAACTCTCTCTGTTGCATTAAATTCTTTTGCTTTCCTTCGAGCAAATTAAGAGGGATTTCTAACTGTAGATCTCTATAGAGGGAGCCAATTTTTGTCGTATGGAAGAGTGATCTAGTGTTTATGATGGGTGCTTGAGTTTGTAGATGCAACTTTAGAAGCTTGGAGCAAAAGCAATAGATTCTGTACAACTGTAAATCTCATTTGTGTTTCTTCTATACCTTGAACTCTAATAATTTCTGTTTGATCAAAAATTGTTATTCTGCATAAGTGTTCATGTTTTTACGGTACCAGTGATCATCCACATATTATCCATCACATATTCACAAAAAAGTAGTCTAAGTTCCCTAGAGCAACCAATTCACCCTTTATTAGTGCCTAGTCCATTCTAATTATATATGAAATAGTAAGAGAGAATTTATAATCCCCGAATTATTGAGGTTATGGATTTACCCTCACATCTTGTGTTTTCTGCCTAAATTTCACGAATTCATGGCATAGACTCAATTAATTTTTTTAGTCAATCATAGTGGTCTTATATAATGTCTTAAAAGATAGCGAAAAAAGAGTCAATTATTTTCTACCAAATCATGAACTAAATTGACTAATTAATTGATTCAAAGGTGTAATTTGAGTGTGGCATTTTTTCCAAAGTAGTCCAAAAATCGATTACTTACATTGAAGTCAACTTCGGCAAAGGATTTAATTTCACACATATAAGGACCTAAGATATGCTTTCTTGTCATAAATATGTTAATTTATATAGAAATTTTTAGTCTTGTAGCTAAGAAAAAGAATGACTTAATTTCATAAATGATTTTAGTCGTGCAGTCACGCTTTTGTGGTTTGGGTCAGTTGTAAAATAATTTGAAAATCTGTCTTAAAAAGGGTTTCCATTTTTTTTTCACTTTATACTAACAGAATAGTTTAAAAAATTGTCGGATCCAAGTGATCATGCTCAAATGAATGCTAGATGTGTTTCTAATTAATCTCAAGCAATATTTTATTACTAAAAATATTTACAGCGAAAATAAATTCTACTAGTAATATTAGAAAAATGTTTAGAACGAAGATTTTGGGGTAGATTTGATCACAATCAAAGGTCCACGGTTACATGAATTAGAGCAAAAAAAAAAAAAAATTAATTATCCCACTAACATCTCATTAATATACCAAAGGCAACAAAACAAAGTGGCCTATCAAATATTATATTTGATTTTTCATTTCATAGTCACCTAATAGGTCCATCAATTAACATGTAATATGTATAAAAAAAAAATAAATAATTAAAGTTATTATAGAACCATACAACCACAAAGATCCAGTCACCTACCACAACTTTTTACAATAATTGGAAAAAAAAAAAAAAAGCAACTTAATTGTTTCAATTACTCTACGCTTGATGTACTTAAGACAGTTCAATGATGGGTACAAGTATCTGGATGTTATTTTGACACATAACAACTAAAGTTAAATTCACCTATTGAAAAAAAAAAAAGATTGTTCTTTTTTTCCATTAATAAATATAATAGAATTCTATATATGTCAATTAGTTATTAAATAAAGGTCACACAAATTACTTAGTTCGTAGATACTTTCTTCAAATTATGGATGTATCCCAAAATGTATGTGCATACATATATAATTCTACCACTCAGAAATAATAGATTATTTAAAAATCTATACTTCATTTGACGCTTCTCTAAGTATGCTGATAACATAACACAAATAGTGAGGTGTAATGAACTAATAAATAGATGTTTTTATCCAATCACATATCACATAGAAATTCCATTTTAAAATCAAATGATTATTTGTCCCAATTATTCTGGAATTTAAAACCTCAAGCAAAAATTTTTTACCCAATTTTTCTACATGCTGTTATACTCCTACATATAATGTCCATGCATAAAATTTCATTCACTTCATGATGGAAAAAGCATCACAATATTACTTACCATTTAGTTGCACATATAAAAAATAAATTTAGATAATTCTAAAGTTAGTACTTCAATGTATTTATAAATAAAAAAATTATATAATCATTTCAAATAAATTAATACTTTTTTACACAAAATATTAAACGATTCAAATGTCACAATCTTTTTTTTTTTTTTTTTTTTTTTTTTCATTTGGTAGATAAATGCATATTACTTTGTAAATTACCAAAGCTTGTATAAGTTATATCTCCAACGTATATTCCAGCTAGTCAATTTTTTACGGCTTACACAATGCGTATAATCATTTCAAATAAGTACCTTTGGCTTTGAAGGTAAGGAGGAAATTGGAAAGGGATATAAAAGGTAGGGAAAAAAATTATGTTATTTTGTCAGTCTTTCCTCATATTTCATTATCAACGGCATCACTAATTGAGTAACAAGCAAATCTATGCTTAAACCAAGTGTATTTCTATGACTAATATATTCAATTGAAGGATGTCCATGTCTGTTACTCGTGGATCCAAGAAATTAGTCGGAGAAAGGTTTCCTCCGACTAGGATGGTCCTAATGGAAGAAAACATGACTTTTTTAAGATAGTGAAATTTACCTGTTGTCCATTGAAGAATGCGACTGAATAGTCCATGCTTTTCCAGAAGCTCGTCATCTCTGGCAAGTTTCGCAATGTCAACATACGTACATTGCATGACTTCACTTTGGGATCATCATCTATTTCTTCTCCATCTTCATCTGCTTCGGCATTTGCAACAATTTGTTGCATCAAGTGGCATCTACTTATTTCAATCTCTTCGAGCTGCAAGAATATTCTCTTCATGGACAAAGGAAATAAATGTTTGATTTCACTACAGTTATCCACTTTCACAATCTTTAATTTGCTGAAGGATTCTGGGGTAAGACAACCGTGACAAATCTTCTCCATATTGTTCAAATTCTTGAGAAACAATGATTCCAATCTAGAAAATGCAGTGCGTGGGACATTTTCAGTGAAATGAATAATGTACTGAAGTGAGGGGCTCCTTTGCACATGAAGATGCTTCAATTCCTGAAAACCTTCGACGCACAAATTGTGAATGCTATCGTTGCCATCTTGCATCCCATCCAAGTGGAGATCTTCTGTTATCTGCAAACATCTCTGCATCCAGTCTTCAAGAAGAAGACTGCCTAAATCCAGCTTGAGCTTTAAAGTTCTGGATTCTTTGTATTCACCCGACCAATCCCAAACGTCCCCAACTTGGATTTTATGCTTGTTCAATTTCATAAATGGCAAGTCTCTTGAGAGATTGGCAGAATGAGGAACGGCAATGTACAAGGTGCTCAACTTCTTCATATTCTTCAACTCAGCCAAGCTAGTGTTGCTTCGCGGTGCTTCATCCTCAGCCTCCCACTGATCAAAACTGTCTTCAATATACAATTCTTCTAAATTAACCAAGCTTTCGAGCACACCAGGTTCAATAACTTTGAGCTTGGTGCACCCACTCAGGCCCAAATATTTCAATTCTTTTAGTTCACCTATTTCTTTTGGCAACCGAGTGAATGCAGATCTATATAAACTTAGGAATTGCAATCCTTTTAGCTTTCCAATGACAGTCAAATCCTCTAGATGGCAGTACTCAAGACACAATGACTTGAGGTTTTTAAGGAACTCAATGGATGAAGGTAGAGAGGTGAAAGAAAAGCCAGAAGTGTCCAAGACTTGGAGCTTCTCCATAGATTCAAAAAATGATTCGGGAATTTTGAGAGACAGGTGGCTTTCGAGTAATAGAAGAATCCTCAAATTTGGGCAGTCCAATTTTTCAGGAAGATCATCAATGCCAACATGAGGGAAGGATATTGCAGTGCATTTTCTGAGCTCATCCTTTGACCAGTCTTTAAACCCATAGTCCTTTCTCCCGACTAAGGCGTTCCATTCTGTGGAAGCAATGGAGATGGCTAGTTCAACAAATATGTCATGCATTCTAAATTGTTCCATGTTCTCACTATCCAGTACCAAAGAAGAGTCCTGTAGGCTTTGTAGATCCATAATGAACCTATCTCTAGCGTTTTCGATGGTCTGGCTACATTTTTTAAATAAACCCAAACCCATGCAGTAGACAAAGGTGTGCCTCGTGGAAATTCTCCCAGAGTCTAGAGCACAAACCAAGAACAATGATTTGATCCTCTCATCTTTTAAGTCATTATAATTTAGTTCCACTATGGATTTTACATCCGACGGTTCTATATTGGTCAAAGCATTCCTCCATGCAGCCAAATCTCCATGCTTCAACCTCTTTGCCAATGAAATAATCAAAAGGGGCAAGCCTCCACAATTCTTGACCACTCCATCTACCAAGGGTTTAAAGTCAGGATCATTAACTCTATCTCCCATTGTTCTTTCAAAAATTCTCTGTGCTTCTCCATGATTTAACTCATTGAGTCGGAATTCTCGGTCAGTACCCATGTCAATGCGCAAAACATCTCGGTGTCTAGATGATAGCAACAACTTGCAGCCTCTTACTTTATTATCATCACCACAAGGGATTCCAACTTCCTTCAACTCTACCTTCTTCCACAAATTATCTAAAATTATGAGAATTTTTTTCTTAGGATCACTCTCTAACCTCCTGCGTAAAAGATCTGCTCTCCCATGAGTAGTTTCCTCATTCATTATTTTCAAACCCAGTGCATAAGCGATCTCTCCCTGGATTGTTTTTAGATCAGGATTGCGTGATATATTTGCTTTGGCAACAACATCAAACAACTTCTCTTCCTTAACTTGCCTTTCAATGTCCTCCAAAAGCTTGGACTTGCCAACCCCACCTGGTCCATACACCCCAACCACAAAGACCTTGTCATTTGCTATAGCTTTCATTAAATCCTGTTTGATTGAGGCCCTTGAGTCCAGGATATCTTCTTTGTTGTCGACAGATCTTGTAGCAAAAGTGGTATCGGTGACAATTCCTATCGGAGTATTCTCATAGAAGACCTTCTGGAAGTTACTATTTGGGCTTTTCTCATGGAGTCCCTGAATGACTCGAGTCATCTTTTTCACCTTCCTGCCAATTGGATGGAGCACCACAGGGTTGGGAAGCCACCCACGAAAGCAAGAAATTTTTGCACTTTCACCATGTTTCAACAGGTTTTCTACTTCCTTAGCCTTATTCTCCACACTCTCTAGCCAATTCTTAATATCAGTGTATATAGGTTTTCCGTCATACACAGCTTCATCGACCAAGTGTTGCACCCTTTCCCTCACAGTCTCCAGCTCCTTGACTCTATCTTTGAGATCTTCGACATAGCTCTTATAGCATAGCACGTACCCAAATTGACGACTAATCGAAGCAAACAGGTACTCACCGACTTTTAATGCGAGATTCTTTGCAACGGAGGTAGCACGTGCTTCAGCCATAATTTCTTCTTTAAATTGAAGAAATTCCCTTTTCTCCCCTCTTTTGTTCCTCTTGTTGTTTCTCCTCTTAGTACTCGCTTTAGCATATGGTCGCGAAGGAAACTGAACGAAGAAGAGAGTTTATCACTCGATGTATGAACAGAAGAGGAGAAAAGTGATAAAACAATAAAGAATAGCGGCACAAAACCAAGCTTAAAACATGAGGCGGGCTCTGAGACGCTTAGGGGCAATGAGCGAGGATGTGAGGGCGTACGTGAAGTTGATTGTGCATTATGTGGAAAAAGTTTCTATGCGGTCCATGACCTTTTGTTTTTGGTCGGAAATGTGGCCCATGACTTTGAAAAGCTAAAAGTTAATGCAAAAATCTTTTTGGCGGGCAAAGCCGGCCAAGCACTTTAATATTTAAAGAGAGTAATGTAATTCTTGTCCGATTTGAAAATCGTGTGTACGAGTAATTTGGTCAAAACTTTTGCATGAGTGAAAACGTTAAGTAATTTACAATATGGATCTTTTAAGTAAAAATGCTTTCATAAGCCAAAATGGAGGAAATAATGTCAATCGGTTATTTTATTCTCTAGAAGAAACGGATGATCATGATTAATATTTTGAAGTGAGTGAATTGACACGTTACTAGTGGCTCAGTCTAATGCTAAGGGGCAAGTCTCGCTTGACTTGGATGCGTTTATTTCACGAAAAATAATAATTTAAAATTATTTTTTAAAAATAATTATTTATATCACGTATAAAAATTAGTAAATCAAAAAAATTCACCATCAACGAGAATGCTGAGGCATAAATTACTATTGATAGTGAACTTTTTTTATTGACTAGTTTTTCTAAATGATATAAAAAATCAGTTTTTGAAAAATATTTTTCAAATTGTTACTTTTTCTTGAAACAATGCACTTTCAAAAGCATCATTTTTTGTTTTTTGGGTGATATGGGAAATTAGTACATAAACCTCAAAGAGAAATTGACCGTATTAAATATCTAGCAGTCAAAAAAAACGATATTGTTATCAAGTATATTGTTGAAGAATCTGCTGAAAAAGTTGGGTAAAAAATAGTAAAATCGGCAATTATCGTTTCTTCAAAATAGATAGAAATTATAAAAAAAACGGTGGTCCCTTGACCTGGCTAAGTTGAGTATCAATTCGACCAAGCTAGCCCGATTGAATCTCAAAACAGAAATTGACTGTTTTGAATATCTAGCGGTCGAAAAGACGATATCGTTATCAAGTATTTTGTTGAAGAATTTGCTGAAAAATTAGGTAAACTATTAAAATTGGCATTTGTCATCGTTTCTTCCTAATAGAAAGAAATAATAAAAAATGGTGGTCCCTTGACCTAGCTAAGTTGAGTGTGCAATTCGACCAAGTTAGGCCGAATTGTGATAAGTTCCCAATATAAGAAGAGCAAAAAAAATAAAAATTCTTGCACCACCTTGGCCTAGTTCACTGGAGCCTGGTAAATTTGCTCAAAAATGAGTAAGTCTCCATTTAAAAAGAGGAGTTCCATAAAGTTTCGATTCCCTAAAGATAACTTCCTTTCCAGTAGCTGATAAGCAAAATACACTAGTTTATAACAAGAGAGGATATCACATAACACCGCCCTAAGCATTGGGGGTAGTACACATTTTTACTCCCGAACTTTCAACCGTTACACAATATCCCATGAACTTACGGCCGTTAATTCTCCATTATAATCTCCATTGTGCAATGCACATGATTTTTTAGAGGTAAAAATAGTTTTTTCCATCTCATGTTTTGAAAGAAATCTTTCTTTTAACTTACTTGCTATAAAAACTAAAAATATAAAAAAAATGGAAGAAAACTAAAATAACCAAAATACAAATAATATATAATAGCAATAATATTAAACAATAAAAATTTGTTAAATTTTGGTAAATATAGCCACTTTAATAGAACTAGAAAAATATTTTAGAAAAGAATAAACACAAATTAAATAAGAAGAAAAAAGGCCTCAAAAACAAGAAGGTCGCCAACAAATAGTAGTGACTCGTTAAGTATACTCGAAGGGTTAGTTGATGTAAAAATATTAAACTAAGATATTTATAGATATTATTCAAGGAAATGATTACCTCAATTTATAAAAGAAAAGATCAATCGAAATCTAAGGTGAATTTCTTTAATTTTTTTATTCATCAGTTTTTGCATTAATAAACCATTTAAAAATACAAAATGAGCATCCGATTTTTGTTATTTGACCTTATGCAGGAATTTTACTTTTATACTTGATTGTGTTTCTTTTTCTTAAATACCTTACTAATTCTATTAATATCTTATCGATTTTTTTCTCAATTTCTATTCGTCCAATAATATCATTGATATTTATTTTTTTCTGATATGAATATTTGTTAACTTATTCTACTTCATTTGTTTATTTTCATTTTCACAAAAACCAAGGGTACAAGAAAGATTTCTATTAAAAAATGACATGAAATTACACAGCTACCCCTTAAAAGTCATGTATTACATATTCGAACAGAAAATATAATGGAGGGTCAATGGCCATAAAAAAATAAAAGTTCAGGGAAGGTGATGTATAATAGTTGAACATTTAGGGGCAAACGTGTATTATTCCAAAACCCCAAGGATTTGTATTACCTAAATATATAATTCACACACACATATTACGCTGATGTCAGCAAATGCGCAAACAAAAAATATTTAATACAGTCTAAGTGTATAATACATGGTTCAAGATCATCCAATATGAACCGAAGACAAGTCAACATAAATAGAGGTAGGCTAACAGAAAAACATTAGAACTTGGTATCAAACTTTTAGCAGTATGTTATTTGTGTCTGAAAAAGAGTTACCTTCGAGCAGATCGAAATTGTGTTCAAATCTCGAGAGACAGTATAATTGGAGGGCTGCCCTCATGCCTCGACCTGGAGTTATCGAAAGCAAATTATCTCAGAAAAAGAACGGGCGTCTCTATGATTTCTCGTCTGTGGCATGGTGTTCTTACCGAAGCACTTCTCCTCTTCAAGCACAACCCCTTGCGCTTGAGCAAAGCTTCTATTTTTGTCTTGCCACAAAGGATGAACCCCGTGTGCTTAATATATAGGAAATCTTCAATGAGGAAATTTACTTCTTTAACCCTCACCTATAGTCCAAGACGCCTAGAACAATCCTTTCCCCTTAGTTGGCAAGAATAATCCTCCTGTAGACTTTAAGAATCTTTTGTTAGTTATCTTTGTAATTGGACCACGTTGTCGCACACATCATAATGAAGACAGGCGACCATTTACGTTCCATGCCCTTTAAATGAAAGAATCGATTCTTGCATTAGTGGTGTCCATGGTGGAAATTAACTTTTTAAGAGATATTATTGCCAGTTATGTAATGTTAGAAAAGATAGTAAAGGTGAAAAGGGGAATAAATTTTTCGGCTTATGTATTATCACTTTCTAAGAGATACTATTGCTCTCGCTCTAGTGGGAGAAGAACAAAAAGTAATACGCCCCAGATGTATAGCCAACCTTCTAGAAAACTCTATTAATAAAGCTTGTGCGAAAAATTTGAAAGTAATGAAACCACCACTGCCTGTACATTTTAATTTGTTTAATATCATCTGTACTTTTTCTTTCCAACTCAAATTATTCCTTCCATCATACACAACTCATTTAAGATTGAAGCTTTATGAATTCCTTCGTTACATTGTTTCTTCTTTAGATAGATAGATACGAGATATGATACTAAGGATGCTTTCATTACGTTATATCCACGCAAATGAGCCCACTGTTCAGCAACATTATGGAAGAAGATTGACGTTTAATATAAACATGGACAATGAAAAAGTGTTGGATGCTAGATGTGGCATCTTCTTGGGCCATAGGTGCATAATAACAGTAACTTGCTTTTAAAAGAGTATCCTTTTTCGAGAACAGCAATGCAACTTGCACTTGCAGAATATACTTTTAAAAATGCATAGCATCTTTCAGCCTCACTAAATCACTTCCTTCACTTTAATAATTATTAAGTTAATACCATCAAAAGCCCCAAATTAATTTTTATATTACAAAAACTTCCAAATAGGTACATGCGTGCAACTTTTGTCCCTAACTGATGCACCTATACTATATTTACCCAACATAATTTTCATGTTATAAAAAATTTCAAATTAATACGTCCGTATTACATTTATCTTAAATTGATATATCCGTACCAAGGTTCAATGGAGCAAGTTGAGACGACAAAAATGATCATGAGCTACTGGAGTATTGAGCCTTCAAAAGTCACCGAGGACGGGGATGTTGAGGGCTGCCCCAACCTCGCTCGATGGTGGCAGTTGTGGCACCACCCTAGCGTTGGTTAGAGGGCAAGCAAGCCTTGGTTAGAGGGTGACGTGGCGGGCTGGCCGCCTTCACACGGACATGGGCAATGCTTGTCGGTCCTTGCTTGTGAAAGGAGGCAGTAGTGCCAACCTCCGCTGCCCCTGCCCCTTTCCCAACCACGATCCCCTGTGACTTTTTTTTTTCTTTCTTTTTGCTTCTATTTTCAATCTTTCTAGTTATTCTGTCTGATGTGGCATCAAGAATCTACACCATTTTGTGTTTAAGGAAATCCTGTCACGACATTAGCAGCCACGTAGGATCGGAAAAATGGAAAGAAGAAAAACAACATTGGATTTTCCATCCAAAAAGAGCATGACGGAATTCATTAAAGGATTCAAATGCTTGAATTCATTAAACAATATTGACTCTGTTTGTTTTACGGAAAATAAATGATTAGGAAAACATTTTCCTAAATATGATTGCTTGTATCGTTTACAAAAATGTATAAATGAATAATTTTTTCACCATCCACAAAAATATTTAGACATAAATTGTTGTCAATAATAAAAATATTTTTCATTGATTAATTATTTCAAGCGATAGCGATTATTATTTTTTATCAAATAATCTATTTTCTGTAAAATAAAAAGAGCCTCACATTTTGTGGAAAATGAGACATTTTTGGAAAATATTATCCAAAAAGTCATTTTGCTAGAAAATGACAATATTTTTGGTATTTCACTAAAACCTAAAATTGAGTAAAAAAATATTTTCGGCCATTTGGTGTAAAATTACTAAAAAGAACTTGTATTTTTAATTATTTTTGCTTGTCTTTCTTTTTGTTTTCTGTTTTCCTCGGCCATCGAGGATCACGGCAACGACTGTCGGCCGGTCACAAGTAAGAAACGAGCTTTCCCAAGACCGATGAGGCTCTACCGGGCCAAAGCATCTAACGAGAACGCGCACGCACCCACATTTCATCGATATCAAAGCTTGCAACCAAGAAAATAGAACAGCTTTCCAGATCCTGAGCAATCCACCGGCCCGAAGGGAAGATGTAATATTTGACCAAGTCCAAAAGGGAGAAGAAATAATAATAATAAATTGACCTGGTCAACATTGCTACAGTGACGCCCGGATTTAAGTGACCGTGCGCAGAAGACAGAGAGCACGCTGAGAAAGAAGAAAAGAAAGGAAAGAAAGAAGAAAGAAGAGATAAGAAAAAGGAAAGAAGTAAATTCACTTGTGCATGCGACGGGGACCTCTCAAGCTAATTCAATTCCGATTTGCAAATGTCTGGTAGGTGCTTGGGCCCTTCATTCATCTAATCGGTGTAATATTTGGGGTTAGGCTTAAATCGAAGCTATGTAAAATTTGAGCCACAAAGTCTAATTTTTGAGTTGTTGAACTATGGAATTTCATGGAAATTGTCGTTTATGGTGTTATGGAATCGTGGGGTTTGATGGGCATCGTTTTGAAGTAATGGTTTGGTCGTAGTGAGAATTTTAGAGTTGCGCTTACGAACTTCGCATTGCACACGGCTTAAATAATCACTTTGAGTATGCGATTTGTTGACGCACATGAGTTCTTTTGTTAGCGTTTAAGCATCGTTTAGCCGATTCGTAGTTGTTCTAATATATTACTTGGTTTTGACATCAATTTGCGTATAATTATTAGGATATATGAGATCATCGGCTCGTATAGCTATGCATTGATTGGTTTTCAGAGATTCTCAGGTGAGTGGTGCTATGTCGTCTTTGAGTTGATAAATTCATATTTCTAAAGCAATATGGATTATATAGTATGAGTTATGAGATGACATTATTGTTGCATAAAAAGTCAAATCGAGCATTTATTATTCTTTATTTTATTTATGAATGGTTTAGAAAACGTGTTGTGTAAGGTAATGTGGAAGTTTATATATATGTATCACTTTGTGAACTGGTTTATGAAAGGAATTTGAATGATATGAGAATCGCTTTGAGAAAAGTATTTTTAACGGATGAGATGTGTAGCAAATTTTTTATTTGTTTCAATTTATAAAATGTTTTATGCTTTATGGGATTGATTCTAGATTTTTAGTACTGGAGGATGATTGTTTGATACTCAATATGAATGGGAATCCGGTAAGTGATTTTTGGGTATGCATATCAATTTTAATATATCCTTCTAGACCAAGTCACTAGCTCTGTAGGTGAAAATTTTACTAAGAGGAGAATCTTGTTTATCTTATCACTAGATTGTGTTGTACCATGGTAGGATATTGAGCAATAGTATCAATAGAATGGACTATTGACGTGACCTCTCTCTCTCTCTCTCTCTCTCTCTCTCTCTCTCTCTCTCTCTCTCTCTCTCTCTCTCTCTCTCTCTCTCTCTCTCTCTCTCTCTCTCGTATAGAGATTGAATAATGGACTTGACCATTTATATTTGAATTATGATGGTAATTAAATGAGTATTTTTGACTAGTTTGAAACTTTATTGAAATGAAACAACTTGTGTTTGATTTGATATGTATTGGGAATATAGTATCAATTTTTGGGATTGCTTTGTATATATGCATAATGATTGCTCGATCTGCTTAGAATAATATACTATTCACTAGGTTATAGTTGCTCATTCTATTCGTCTTTTATGTTTTTTAGGTTCCCTGGCTAGTAGCTAATAGTACAAGAGCGCTATTGAAGGGGATTTTTGGGGAGTAGGATTTTGCGTATAAGCTAGTTGTTCTGTTGATACTTGTTGAGTTGGCTGAATTCTAAGTTATCCATTTTTTTAATGAATGATGGAAACTCTAAAATCGTAACCAACTTAATAGTTTATGTGATTATACATATAAAGTTATATATGTTGAAAACGGCTGTTGATAATGTTTGAGGTTGCGTCTTTCGGATGGAAGACCACCGTGTTATCCCTTATTTTTGTGGATTTGGGGTGTAACAGAAGATGAGGAAGGTCCTTCGCATTCAGGGAGGCCAAGGAGGGAACCAAACCGGAGCCAAGTTTTGGGAGGTCATATGCAACAAGCAAGGCGTCGACCCCACCGTCAAATTCACCAGCGACGCCTCCTCCGACCTCTATCTTGAGCGCATCAACGTCTATTACAACGAGGCCTCTGGCAGCCGCTACTTCCCCCAAGCCATCCTCATGGACCTTGAGCCCGGCACCATGGACAGCATCTGCTCCATAAATTCCCGCAACTCTAGATCCCTTTTCAACTCAGCCGTCATTTTCCCTCAATCCTTCCCCCAGAAACGCGCCATTTTCAGTCGCCCCTCCCATCTCCCCAAATTCCGTTATTAAACACACACTCTCAACTTCGACTTCGATCTAACAACAAAATCAACTCGAAAAATCGAAATAAATATTGATCGAGTGAGCTCGATATTTCCTCCTTCCATGGCGTTGCGGAGCGGAGTTCCACTGCTACTCCAGCAGAACCAGGCTTTGTTCAAGAAGAACCTCTTGCTCAAGTGGCGGAACAAGCGGGCCACCTTCCTTCAGCTCTCTTCCTCCTTTATCTTCCTCGTCTTCTGCATCTAGGAGGCCATCGATGCCTGCTTCACCCACTCCACCGCTTTCAAGAGCGTGGCCAACCCCAAGCCCCTAGTGTGCCTGCCGATCCCACCCGTTAAACCTCTACCTCGCGGATGCGGCGGGGAGAGAGAGAGCATATCATTGCCATAGCATTCGTAGCGAGGTGTGGACCCCTGGAGTGCCATAAGTTGGCAGAAATGGACACTTAAATGCCATAACTTTCGAAAGGTACACTTAAAGTGTCAAATCAAAGCAAAGTGGATCACTTGAGTGCCAATCCGGCCAAAATCTGGCCAAATTGCATACGTGGCATTTTTCTGGCGAAGCGAGTGTAAAACGATGCTGTTTTGCATGCTGATGTGGCCAAATAATACAAAAATGACGTCATTTTAGGCTGATGTGGTATAAAATAATATAAAAATTAATTAAATTAAATTTAGTTAAAATATTTAAAAATAATAACTTTAATATTTAAAAAAAGGGGGGGGAGGCGGGGAGGGCGGCTTCTTTGCCCTCCCGCCGTCGCCGGAAGGGTTGGCAATGGAGGGGGGAGGGTCGGTCGGGGTCGCCGGCCCCGGCCAGGGGCTGGTGACCCCGGCCCGACTTGTGATGAGGGTTGCAGCCCTCGCCAGATTCGGCTGTAGGGGGAAGGAGGAGGAAGGGAAAAGGGGGAAGGAGGAAGAGGGAGGTAGCCGGCGGTGAGGGCTGGGGCCGTCAAGCCGACGGCTCTAGCCAATCGGCGACGAGGGCTGCGTGCCCTCGCCCCGGATCTAGGCGAGGTCGTTGGCCCTCGTCGGATCCGGGCGAGGGCACACTGTGCCCTCGCCGTCGCTTGGTGGGCCGCAGATCCCTTGGCCGTGCTTGGCGGCCCCGGCCGACCCTCCCCCACCTTCCGGCAACGGCGGGGAGGTGGCAGCGGCGATGGCTCAACCCTCAGCCACCGACTGTCTTCCTCCTCCATTTTTTTTAAATAATAATAAATTATATAAATTATATTATTATTTCATTTTATATTTAATTTAATTTAATTTTATATTATATTAAAATTCAAATTATGCCAAAATGACGTCGTTTTGGGTGAATTAGAGTTAACTTAGCTCTCCGGCGAGCCACCTCAGCAAGAAATATTAATATTTAATTGCCACGTATGATTTTCAGCCGGCTTCGCCGAAGGTGACACTCAAGTGTCCTACTTTTCTTCAAATGTGGCACTTAAGTGTCCCTTTGTGCCAAATTATGGCACTTGTAGTGTTTATATCCCCATTCACAGTTGCTAGCCATTTCTCAAACGGTAGTGACCAGCCGTCACAGGCGGTGGTAAAGAGGAGGAGGAAGTCTAGAGACAGACAAGCCAAGGAGGAACTATGGAGCCCCAGAGGGAGATGAGTGCCTAAGATGAGGAGAGGAAGGTGAAGGAGTGCATGGAAGATGTGTTGGGCCTGGGCAAAAGAAAGAGAATGGAAAATAATTTCTTATTTTCAAAAAAAGGGAAATTGTTTTCCTATTTTGCAGGTATTTTTTTTCATTGATAAAAAATGTTTTTCTTCACTAGCTTATTTTTTGTGAACTGAACGTCAAAGAATTTGGAATTTCTTTTTCTTTAAAACTTTTTTCTAAGTGTTAACACTTCAAACGCCAAATCAGTACCAATTTTAGTGCTATTATCCGGTCAAAATTTTTATTCGAGAAGTAGAATTAAATTGGGCAAGAAATAACTAGAAAATGACATCACAAATTATCCATCTTACATGGACCGTACCTCTCAGTTCTACCATTTGTAGATAAGTAATCATGAAGAAAAACTGTGGGCCTTTACTGTTAACTGTTCGCTCACTGCATCGATTACTAAGGCGAATGATAACTATTTTGTTTATGAACACAATTTCTAGCCAAAAATAAAATTTTCTATTTCTATTCCTTGAACAACTTTCTGAGTAAAAATATGTATTTGATAACAATGCAAAATTTCTATTTTGGAATAGAAATTTGTTTAATAACGACATAAAATTTCTCCCCCTAAGCAGTCGATACGTGACGATGGGCGACGGCGAGGATGGCAGGTAATGGCAGGAGGCGAGCGATAGTGGCAGCAAGTAGGCAACGGCTAATAGTGAGGGTGAGAGATGAAAATACTTTTCATTTCTCATTT
This sequence comes from Eucalyptus viminalis, assembly GCA_014182385.1. Taxonomy (NCBI): domain Eukaryota; kingdom Viridiplantae; phylum Streptophyta; class Magnoliopsida; order Myrtales; family Myrtaceae; genus Eucalyptus; species Eucalyptus viminalis. Next base: position 35,658,831 of record CM024527.1, on the reverse strand, counting down.
CTGTTTCAAATCTATTTCTGGACTAAAAATTTGTTCCAAATATAGAAAAATGAAATTACATTACCAAACACATTTCTGTTCTTAACCTATTATCGGTAACAGAAAAATAGATTTGATCAAAAATAGAATAGTTATTATGCATGCTCTAATTGTACCTAAAGACTTGTTTTCTTAGGTTTTGTTTGAAGAACATACTACGCACCTAGACCGGATTAACCATTTTTAGTATATCACTAAAATTTCGGCCCAATTTAGGCTTATGATATCCAAGATAAAAAAAAAAAAAAAAAAGAGGACCGACTAAAAAAAAAAAAAAAAAAAAAAAAAGGCCTGGAAGAGCGGCCCGTCTAACTAAGGCCAAAATATTGGCTCGGTTCGGTTTTTGAGCTTGCAATCTATTTCTTCTAGGGAAATTGACACAAATAGTCCCCAAACTTTGTCCTAACGTGTAATGTGATCCCTAAATATTTAATTTGTTCAATATGGTTCTTAAACTTTACCCAATGTGTAATGTGCTTCATAAACTTTTAATTTATTTAATATGGTTCTTGAACTTTTTGTGCATATTCAATTTAGTCTTTGAACTTTTGGTACATCTCTTGTCCTTAAAAGTTGAATTTTTGTTGCGAACATATATGACGAATTTTGGATAAGTGATTCTCTCGTTGTTGCAAGGAAAATTCTATGAATTTTGCATATGACGAATCAACGTAACATCGCAAAGAATGTATCTTCATTTGGCACTGAAAGTGAGAATAAGATGTCATGTAGAAGGTCGAAACTCAAGAAAACTAAAATAGGAAAATGAACTGGAGATTGAAAGTAAAAATCTATTTCACTTCATTTTCAACCTTTATGGTCAATGACAATATACTCAACTTCAGAAATGACATCACAACTAAGGAATTCAAGTCTGAAATACCACAAAATTTTCTTTTGTTGCCTTGAACAATGCATTCATTCAAGTACACCTCCCTTCATAGGTTTGAAATCCACGTCTATGAATTGGAAGATCCAATGCATGCTAAATGTCAATACCAATAGAAAAGCTATGGGCAGAATACCTCTTAGAGAGACCCAATCTTAAATGAAATAAATACCATTATTTCAATCTTTTCCTAACTCGATATGAATGATGACCAATTAGCAAGAATGGTTTGTAAAGGAACCCCAACTTCTCTTACCATTAGACACACCTAATTTTCGTATGATCTGCAATTTATAATTAAATTCATTTTCACAAAACAAAGGAAAATCTCCTCTTTTCTTTCCACTCTGAGCTCCCTTCAATCGATCTCCCTGCCGATTCCAAAGTGGTGAGTCAGTAGCGCGAAGCCCCTCAAATTTTGCATATGTTTGGACCAGCAGTTGACAGTTTTGAGCTTAAAATTCAATAAATTGAGCCCACGTGGTGGGATAAAATTCAGCCAGGCTAGGGGCGTAGTGGCCGGAAATCATATGGGAAAGATAGGTCAAATTTGAGCTTTATTTAATCTAATTTTAGCCCGTGGGAATTAAGTAATATTAGATCTTGAACCTAATTCGGTCCATTATATTGAAAAGGCCTAGATTTAGCCTATATAATCAAGATTAAGCCTAGGTTTTTGCTATAAATACATGATTATGCATCCGATTCGAGGTGGGGCAAATAATATTTTCAGAGCACATAGAGAGGTACCGTGAGCAAGAAAAGAGAGAGAAGAAGGAGTCGCGGCTGGCTCCCACGCCGCGCCCGCCCGGTCCCTGACCGGGCTCTATGCCTAACCGTGCCCAGACGCTGACCGGGCTCTGTCCCTGCCGTGCCCAGTCCCTGACTAGGCTCCATTCCAAGTCGAGCCTGCTCTTGGCCGCGACCAGTCCTTGTACCATCTCTACCGCTGTGTTGAACCCCTGTCCCATGAGCCCTGACGCGAGCTCGCCGCTGATCCACCGAGCCGCTGCACCGCCCTAGCCACGACGCTAACGACGCCTACCATCATGACTTGCTAAACCACACCTGCACCACCCGACAATCCACTGCTCGTGCCATGCTATCGCTGGTTGTCCAAACTGTGCCCCGATAGTGAGCTCCTGACCGCCGCGCCTAAGCTGCCCGTGACGTCCCAACGTCCACCGCCGTGCCTCGCTGTTCCCTCCGTCGACATCGTTGTTGGTCTGGTCCCATCCCGAGACGATTCATTGTTATTTTGCAGGTTTTTGTCAATAATAGCGGCAACATAACAAGCACCGCCGGCCACCGCCATTCCCACTGTTGAGCCTTGCGATCGTGATTCCGGTCCGATTGTGTCGTGGTCAAATTTGGAACCTAATCCTAGGTAACTATCTTATCTACAATCAGTTTGATATATTTTACTGCCTATTTTGAGTGATCTACTTTCTTTTGTTAAATATCTATTTAAATAATATATATCCACTGTTGACACCTAATTTTTCAACTAGATTAATTAATTTAAAATAGTATTAAATGTTGGGAATTAGTCACAAAATATTTTTTTTTAATATATTATTTAATTAAGTTATTTTAAAAAAAAAACGAATGAAATCGGTCGAGTCGGGCCGAACACAGCCTTGGCCCGACTCACCCCTTTTATTTTTTTTTTTCCTACGCCGGGCCCGGCCCGGCCGACTTCCTCCCCTTCAGCCCCCACAGTGAGAGTGAGCTGGTCGTCTCCCCAACCGGTCTTCGCTGCAAGACCTGCAAAGAAAAAAAACAGAAGTAGAGCAGCGACAGAGGGAGCAAGGGGATCGATGGCAGGCGAGCGGCGTGATCCACGGGTCGGGCGTGCAGTCCGGCCAGCAAGCTGGCAGCTGCAGGAGCCATGCGCGATTGCTGGCCGAGCAATAAAAACCGGAGAGCAGAATCGACACGGGAGAGGATCGGGGGGAACAAAAAAACGCAGAAAGAGAAATACCGAGAAAAACAGAGGAAGAAACCAGAGCAGAGGACCGGCGCGAGGAAGAGAGGATCCCTCTGAACGATCGACCACTGCCATTGATCGTTGCCGAAGTCGCCCCTCGCCTCCAACCCCACCGAAGCTCAGTAGACCGCAACACACAAAGAGGCGAAATGGGAGTTCAAAGGGGATAGACCGAACTAGAGAGCTCAAGGGAGTAGCTCGTTGTTGCAGGAGGTCCATCCGCCTGCTGTCGTCCGCCGTAGCCCACCACCAGAAAAGGTAGGTCTCCCGAACCCCCTTTGATCTCGTTTCTGGAAAATGCCGGACCGGAGCTCGCGGTCGAGCGAGCTCCGGTCCATGTCGTTTTTCCACTTTGCCCTGTCTTCTTTATACATTATTTTCGAAGACTCTTAAAGCGTATTAGACGCTCGTTGAGCTGAAATCCTTCGAATTTGGTAGCGCCAAAGCAGCTGTTCGACAAAAATGCCTCACCGAAAGTGTCGAATCCAGCCCTCGACCGGTTCGGTTTTTGGTTTTTTTTTTTGTTGCCGGGGTTATATTGTCGTCACGAATTGCTCCCCTGTCGTTTTCCTAGCTTTTCGGTAGATTCTTTCGCGTTATTTGGTTGAGATGGAGCGCGCGCCTTGCCGAGGTCTACCCAATGCCTCTTGGAACGCCGGCTGACTAGTAGCTGGCGGTGCTCGGCGTCGGTCGGACAGAACCACCGACGCCAGGCGGTGGCCCGGCGACTTCATATAGGGCGGTCAACACTCGCGGCGTTGTCGGCGTCGGACCGGCGGAGGAGCTGCAGAAGGTGCCTCGAGCTGGGCTGGTGAAGAAGAAGGCAGAAGAAGATGCCCTAAGGAAAAGGGCGCAGAAGAAAAAAAAAAAAAAAAAGAGAGAAAAGAAAAACAAAAAAGATAAAAACTAAAATAGAGAGATGCGTTTCGTGTTGGGCCTTTTTTAGTTCGTGGGCTGATTAGGTTGGGCCAAAAACAGAAATTAGAAAATGGACCCTCAGGTGGGCTGAAGTAAAAATTCAAGATGGGCTTTGGGGCGAAAATTGCCTTAATTTCCTGTTCTTTTTAAAAATTCGTGTGTTTTTAGTGGGCCGAACCCGGGTCCGGTCGAGACCCGAGGACCCAAACCGAGACCGGGGGAACCTTCGTTAAAAAAATATATATATTGAAAAAACCCGGTTCGCCCTTTGTTAAAAAAATATATTTAAAAAAATCGGAAATCCTTTTAAAAAAATCAAAAAAATCAAATATTTTAAAAAAATTAAATTAAAAATTAAAAAATTTCGAAAATCAAAAATGATGGGGTTTGATTAAGATTTTCCATGTATTGCCATTTTAGCGTAATTAAACCTTTATGTGCTCGTATATTAATTATGTTGCATGTTTAATTTTCATATCTAATTATGTTAGATGGCATGTGCTTAATTTTATGGCAATTAGGACGTTGGTAATTATAGCTATTACTTTAATGATTGCACACCCCATGATCACTTCACATGTTAGTGGATAAACATAAAATCAATTCAAATTGCCTACCAAAAATCATTTTGTTAAAATGAACAAGATTAGGTACCGAAATGGTACTAATTGGTTAATTAGTGTAATCAAGTCCCCGAACCTAGATTCTCTGGTTGCTTAGGAAGTGAGGCACGCTCCCATGCCTCACTTGGTTTCTAGCCGACCCTAATAGGCTAGTGGCGAATCCTTATTGCAAAATTCTTAAAAAATATCCCAATGTCACGAGGGTTATGGGCTTGGGAGGGCCCACGCCTGACCATGGGCCTTAGGCACGTCCTTAGGGCAATACCCCTAAACCTGTTCCCTCCCCCCGAGGGTAGGTCGCGACAGCTTGGCGACTCCGCTGGGGAGTTGGTTTTAAACCTTAGAGGACTTAGGCCAAAATTAATCTTGTTCAAAACTATTTTTGTTTGGCAGCGAAGATATTATGTGCATCCATAACATGTCGAATGTTGATTGTTTATGGGAGTTATAAGGGGTGGTGATTTTTAACCTTTGTTTTGCAGGGAGGTGTAGGAATGTATGGTTTATTTATGTTTAAAGTGCTGATTGTTTTTAAATTGTCATGCATGAGTCCCCTGCATTGCACTACACTATATCACACACTACCTGCCGCCGGACTTGGGCCGCATAGGATCATTTAGGATGGTGTTGAGGTGGATACCACTCCGACTACAAGCACGTAGTACGAGTCACCCACCTTAATCCTGAAATTTCTTTCTTAATGTCAGAGGTCCCCACCCTGGTCTGCGAGCATGCGACACGGGTCGGTCCTTTAACAAAGCCGGAGTCATGGGTAACACGACCTAGCCACGAGCTTGTTGGTTTAGTCCCGTGATCCCATGGCTTCATTTTGGGCCATCTAGAGTAGGAATCGAACCACTGTCCATGCGCATGTCTATGACATTTACATCAATGATCAACGAGTAGGGTAAGTTTTTCTTGAATTCTTTTCTTCGCAATTTACTTATTCACTTTCTTTTTTGTTGGTCCATGACAAATTAGGTTGATCATACGATGGGCGTACCCGACCTTCGCATCATCTCCATCCCGAAAGCTGAGCTTTGTGTGTGGTGGGCTAAACTAGACCCGACTGGCCATGATTGGGTGCGATCCTATGTCAAACATTTGCTTCCCCTATTAGAGATAGAAACTCATTCTGGTGTAGTACAAGCGTTAGCGCATGTTTGGTGCCCCGAAACTTGCACGTTTGTACTCGGTGATCACGAACTTACTCCAACCCTGGAAGAATACAGTGTTGCCATGGGAAAACCTTTGGTGTCGGAGTTAATTGGCCCACCTGTAGGGACTGAGCATGCATCGACCTTATCTGATTTCCTTAGAGTTAAGGAGGATGACGTGAGGAAAGTTTTGAAAGCTAATCGCAAGACTTGCCCATTTTCATTCCTAAATGAGCTTTTTCAAAATGCACCATTTTTTCAAAAGAATAGGATCTTCCTGTTAGCTTTCTTCGGGTTCGTGTTATTCCCACATTGTAGGAACGCTATCAACCCTTCCGTGGCATGGGTAGTTCGTGAGGTATGTATGGGAAAGGGCTTTGTTAACGCCGTTATGACCGAAACTTTTCTTTCCCTTACTCATTTCAAAGAAAACAAAAACAAAACTTTTCATGCTCCTCCTGAACTCTTGCAAATTTGGTTCTTCTCTCACATTAAAGGGTTTGGTAGTTTAATGATTGTGAACAACATCTCTGACTCTAGTCACCCTATCTTGAAGTTTAAAGATAGGAAGATGTTCACCCTCGATTATCATTATTCCGAGTGGTTAGCTTTCATGACCAACCCTGGACTTGAAGATTTCCAATGGCATGCCAAATGGCTCCGAGTTCGAGAAGCGTGGTTCGTTTGTGGGCTTCCTGGACCTGTTCCTTTGTTGGGAATTACCGGAGTCACTGAGTATTACCCCACTAGGGTGGCCCACTAGTTCCAAGAGGTTCAACAACTTCCACCGATGATTCAAGAAGACCCGCTCAGGATAGACTTCCCTGATGGATGCCAAGATCACGAAGACTTCGTTGCGTTAGTCAAGTCGATGTGGGATATGTGCCATCCCCGGAAGCTGATATGGCCTAAAGAGGAGTTGGAAGGGCAAGAGAAGACCTATTATGCCTTGATGGAATACATCCTTAAGCATAAAATCCCGAGAGCCTATGCCCGAAGATTCCCGCGTGCCATTAAAGACCACCCATAGAGCCGAGATCAAGCGCCTCAAAAGGAAGATCGAAGAAGCCGAGGAGCGTGCCTCAAAGTCGACTCGAGTTAGTGGAGCAGTCACAAGCGGGAGCTGTCCTCATTAGTTAGATTGAGTCAAGTGCGATATGTAATGGGTCAATGCTCACATATGTTACAATGTTAAAGAATCTGTCTCGAGTCGCGTTATCGGGAGATAAGAGTCATGATTAGCTTCGTTGTTTAGGGGCTCTTCCTCATGTCTTTTCTTGTGTTATGTAACAACCTTGTTTTCAATAAATCGGGTAAATTGAGGCGATTAGATCTTTGTCATGGACCGACCGCCTAATCATTACTCCATGCTTACACATGCTTATCTATCCTTATTCAGGTACTAGCTGATTGATTATCTTTTACCAATCGTCGACATGGCCAAGCGAAGATCCCCAATTCGCACGCGCGCGAAAGTCAGAATGGAGAACGAGGACACCAACGTACGCATGGCCAAGATGGAGGACCAGTTGGCCCAACTCACTGCAATGATGCTTGAAATAAGCCAAAAGCTCAAGGAGCCCCCCACTGTTGTTGTCACTGGAACATCCACTCTGGTGTCGACGGAAGGCATACACGTTGCTGATCCCCCTGGGAAAGAAACTGCTGGGGAGGCTCCTTCTGTCACGCCAATCATTGTCAATTTGGATCCCCCTCGAAGGAAAACCTAACGCCCCGTCTAAGTGAAGAGAGTGAAAAATGCTTGGCAAAGATGGAAGAGCGACTGTGTGCCTTGCAAGGTTACGAACTGAAAGGAGCTGATAGGTTGTCTCCATACACCAAGACGAACTTCCCTGAAAACTTCCAAGAACCTGAGTTCACAAGAAAATATGACGGAACGGGATGTCCCAAGACTCACCTCAGATATTACATGAGGAAAATGGCTCGCTATGCTGACAACGTGCCATTTCTCATACACACATTTCAAGATAGCTTGGAAGGCATTGCTCTAACGTGGTTCATTGCGCTGGACATTGAAGAACTCACTAGTTGGGAGGATTTAACCAACGAGTTCTTGCAGCAATACCGGTTTAATACCGAGCTCGCCCCCACGAGAGAAGAATTGACCCGTATTGAGAAGAAGAGGAACGAGTCATTCAAGGCCTTTGCGCAAAGGTGGAGGACCATGGCCTCAAAAGTGAAGCCGGCCTTGAATGAGAGGAAGATGAAACAACTGTTCCTTAAGACATTACCCCCTGAATACTTCCAAGGGTTAAGACATTTTCGCAGCTAGTTGAGGTAGGTGAAGGAGTCGAATGGGCAATGGTCGAGGGAAAATTTCAACCGGGAGGCACGAAGAAATTCTGGCAAGAAAAGATAAGGAAGCCCGGTTGAAGTAGCACTTGTGCGGGGAGCCGCCTTTCCCTCGACCGTCCTCAACACCTGCGCATAAGCCCATAGTGGTCCAAGGTAGTTCGTCACGAGCATATGATAATGTCAAGATGCCTTTTCGAAAGGATTTTTCTCCACTGCCACGCCCGCTATCAAAGTTGTTGCCCATGCTCCTCGAAAAGAGGATGGTCGCGAAGGAAGTACCAAGGGACAATCCCTCGAGGTTCGCCGGGTTCGATATGAACAAGACTTGCGAATACCACATGGGAGAGAGGGGGCATGATGTAGATGATTGCAACGTGCTGAGATATAAAGTTCAACAGCTCCTAGACAAGAAGATCTTGACTTTCAAGGAGACCCAACCAAATGTGCAACAGAACCCTCTACCAAATCATACAGGGGGAGTGAACTCAATTTCCAATGAGACGCGGGCGAGTCAACAGCCTCTAGTGGTGGATGCTTCCAGGTTGTACAACTCCTTAGTGCTGGCGGGATATTACAAAGGTCAGGATGATGTGACTCCAGAAGAGAAGTTGAACCGCGTTCGCAAGATGGTAGCCATGGGGGTAATCCGACGCGGAGAAGAGGAGGAGAGGGTCGTGTCCATGATAATGCCATCATCATTCTGCTCTTCTTTCTATAAGTTTGCTTGTATATCTCGGGCAAAGAAGGTTATGCCTGGAATTTCGAAAACCCCAGCTTTGTATGAGGAAGGAGTGATAGCTATGATAACCCCAACAGTGATTGAACTACCTGATGAGGAGCCCGCTGATGATATTAAGATGGAAATCACTGAACCCATGGTGATCGACCTTATGGTCAAGGAGATGTCGGCAATTGAAGTCACACGAGGGAACGTAACGCCAGTCACGATAGAATTGCCACCTTGGTAGAAAGATGGAGTGATAGTGTTGGAGAATCCTCCCAAATTCGATCCCAAAGTTGTACCTTGGGACTACGGAACAACTAAGGTGGACACTGTCACGCGATCAGGCCGCTGTTACGCCCCTGATAAAGGAGTAGAAAAGAGGGCCGTGACCGAGGAGGAGGCAAAGCAATTCTTGGCCGTAGTAAAGTCTAGTGAGTTCAATCTGGTGGATCAGCTGCGGAAGCTGCCGGCTCAAATCTCCCTCTTAGAATTATTCAAATCTTCTGAGAAACACAGGGATATTTTGCTTAAAGTCTTTAATGAGGTGCACGTGCCATAATCAATCGATGAAGTCCAATTAGAAGAGTTTGTTGGGGCCATTCTACTAAAAGAACAAATCTCCTTTACTGATGAAGATCTCCCCCCTGAGGGCCCTAATCATACCAAAGCGCTACACATTTCGGTGAAGCATGAGAGCACTCTTGTTTGCAGAGTGTTGATCGATAATGGTTCGGCACTCAATATATGCCCGTTGGCTACACACCACCGTCTTGGCGTTGATCTTGGAAGAATTCATACTGGCAAGTCAACTGTGCGGGCTTTTGATGGGATGAAGAAGGAGGTGATAGGGGAAATTGAACTTGAGCTGTTGATTGGCCCTGTACTATTCCAAATCCCGTTCCAAGTGCTAGATATACTAAGTGCTTTTAATTTTCTACTAGGGAGGCCATGGATCCACACAGCGGGTGCTGTTGCCTCCAGCCTTCATCAGAAAGTACGATTTGTGGTGGACAACGGTGCTTGTCACGATCCATGGAGAGTCTCGACTTCAAGATCTACCACGAGACAACCATCCCTTATGTGGAGCCCGAATGTCCGAGGAATCCAGCTTTCAAACATTAGAGCTGGTGTCTGTGATTCATGTGCCTACAGGCTCTTTTACAAGGGCTCCCGAATTATCTAGGCCAACTATAGCTGCGGGAAAAATCATGCTGGCAAGCGAATATAATCCTGCGGAGGGTCTTGGATCGCATGGCCAAGGTGTGCGAAAACCAATTGAAGCTCGTAAAAACTTCAAAAGAAGAGGCTTGGGATATATCGAGAAGCAGGGAGACCTTAACAACCGAGGAAGCCATGGAAGACATAGAGGCCGAGGTGGCCAAGGAGGCCGAGGCGGGTATAGAGACCAGAGTGAACGCATTGCCCAGACTGAAGAGGACAAGGGCCATCAAAACCCGTTTTCCCTGTTGCTGGAGGAGACGTTTCCAGGACCCCCAAGGATGTTGTTCGAGGAAGAGGAGGATATCTATGGTGTGACCGAGCTATTCAAGGAGGATGTCATATGCACCATCCTGGCGTGCGACGAAGCCGAGTCCTCTGAAGTCATGGATGTCCCTCCAGAGTAGGGCTGCTCTTGTTTAGCCTAGTCTTTCGTTTTATGTCTTATCCCCTGCGCGGGATCTCGTAGTTTTCCTTTCTTTATTTCCTGTGTTTGTCATTTGCAACGTGAACTTTGGTCTACCCCGATCTTGAGCTGTTGGTCGAGGGTGGTGTGTGTTAAAATACGGCCTTATCTCTCTTCATTCAATAAAATAGACACATGTTTTATTAAGGACATGTGGAAGCACATCAAACTAGCCCTATGATGGTCGCTGAGGCCTAGGCCTCCACATGCTCCCTTATTTGACTGTTTTGCAAGAACGAGGAAATCCGAGGATATGAGGACGGGTTCTTGAAATTTTTACAAAAAATACTTCGAAAGCTTTTTGAAAATGACATGCATCGTCTTTGTTTGACATTACTCTAACTCATCTCATCGCATCTCAGGCATTACATTATGCATAATCATGATAAGGACGCATGTGACTCAGATGTGCATGAAGAAAGTCCCTTAGGTTCCGATGACACCGATGACGACGATCAGAAGAGGATTGAGCGCGAATGGAATCGACACGAAGAATCGAAGCCGTTGACTGAAGAGCAAACAATCACCATAAATCTGGGTGATGCCGAGAATGTCAATGAGGTAAAGATCGGGGCATGTCTCTCGAATCGAGGCGAAAGGATGACTAATCTTCGAAAGAGTATCAAGATGTGTTTGCTTGGACATATGCCGACATGCCGGGATTGGATCCTGAAATTGTGGAACATGCTTTACCAACAAACCCCTAATATGCCACCCAGAAGCAAAGACTCAGAGAACTAAACTAGAGTTGTCCAAGAAGATTGAAGAAGAAGTGATGAAACTACTAAAAGTAGACTTTATTGAAGTGACTCGTTACCCTGATTGGGTAGCAAATATCGTGCTCGTAATGAAGAAAGATGGGCGAATCAGGGTGTGTGTTAACTATCGCGACTTGAATCAAGCAAGTCCGAAGGATGACTTTCCGCTCCCACATATCGATGTTTTAGTTGATAGTACAACGGGATTTGAGTTATTCTCCTTCATGGATGGCTTTTCCGGATATAACCAAATTCGTATGAAGGAGGAAGACATAAGCAAAACATCATTCATAACTCCTTGGGGAACTTTCTGCTACAAAGTGATGCCTTTCGGTCTAAAGAATGCTAGGGCAACGTATCAGAGGGCCATGGTCACGTTATTCCATGACATGATGCACAAGGAAATCGAAGTATACGTCGACGACATGATTGCGAAATCGAGACATGGTGATGATCATTTTTAAAGTCTTGCGAAGGTTGTTTGAACGTCTTCGGAAGTTCAAGTTACACCTCAATCCCGCAAAATGCGTTTTTGGAGCGAAATATGGGAAACTATTAGGATTCATGGTTAGTAATAGGGGCATAGAGATTGATCCGTCGGAAGTTAAAGCCATTTGCGACTTACGATCCCCGACTACCATCAAAGAAGTCCGCAGCCCGATGGGACGACTTAATTATGTGGCGAGATTCATTTGTCGGTTAATGAAACGGCGAAGCCATTCTTCAAGCTCATGAAAAAGAACGCAAAGATCGAGTGGAATGCCGAGTGCCGGGGTGCCTTTGAGAAGATAAAACATTATCTCACTCATGCACTAGTCTTAGTGCCCCCACTCCCTAAAATTCCCCTGATTTTGTACTTAACCATACATGACGAGTCATTGGGAGGTATGTTAGCCCAGAAAAGACCAAATGATGGGAGAGAATGCGCAATATACTACTTGAGCAAGAAGTTCACTGTTTCCGAGATGAACTATACGGAAGTTGAGAGAACTTGTGTTGCTTTAATTTGGGTCTTGCACAGGCTACGGCAGTATACACTTCATCACCGAATCTTGCTGGTGATTGAAAACGATCCTATCAAGTATCTCCTAGAGAAGCCGGCTTTGGTTGGGAAGTTGGCCACATGGAAAATCTTAATTTCTGAGTTTGATGTTCAAAGCTTGGGACAAAAATCTGTTAAAGGTCGAGCCATAGCAGACATGTTGGCAGAAAATTCGAGAGGTAGAGCATCGATGAGGATAGTGATGCCGAAGAGCGAATTTTATTTGTATCAAGCGACAAATGGACAATGTACTTTGATGGTGCAGTTAACTTAGCCGGGTCGGGTACTGGGGCAGTTCTTATCTCCCCAAATGGACAGCATTACCCCATTGCTGCTAAATTGACGTCCCCTTGCACGAATAATATCGCTGAATACGAAGCATGCATTCTCGGCCTCCAAGCCGCCATTGATATGAAGATTCGGAAGTTGCAAGTTTATGGTGATTCAGCCCTTATCATGTTACAGACTGAAGGCAAATGGCGAACACATGATTCTAAATTGATTCTGTATCATGAGTTCCTAGGGAAGTTGACGGAAGAATTCCAAGAAGTATTATTCGAATACTTACCAAGGTCTCAAAATCAGTTTGTTGATGCCCTAGCTACCTTGTCTTCGATGTTGCAAGTAGTTAGAGACTTGGACATTGAACCATTGAGAATTGAAATCCTTAGGTGCCCGGCTTATTGTATGACAGTTGAAGAGGAACCAGATGGACAACCTTGGTATTACGACATCTTGAAGTATCTACAGAAGGGTGAATTCCCCGAAGGAAGTGAAGTAGCGGACAGAAAGCATTTGATAAAGCTAGCATCAAAATTCTTCACCAGTGGAGATGTCCTCTACGAAAGGTCCTTCAACTCGACATTGCTAAGGTGTGTCGATGCTAAAGAAGCTGATTGGTTGATGAAAGAAATACATGAAAGGGAGTGTGGCCCCCATATGAATGGACACTTCTTGGTGAGAAAGATCATGCGACTTGGTTATTATTGGCTGACCATGGAGTCTGACTGCATTTAGCACGTACGACGGTGTCACCAATGCCAGATTTATGGAGACAAGATAAATGCCCTTCCAATTGAACTTCACCAAATGTCTCAACCCTGGCCCTTTTCGATGTGGGGAATTGACGTGATCGGGCCCATTAACCCTAAAGCTTCAAATGGGCATCGATTTATCTTGGTGGCGATAGACTATTTTACCAAGTGGATTGAGGCCAGCTCGTATGTTAATGTTACTGCCAAGAATGTGGCAAAGTTCATTCGTCGTGACATTATCGCTCGTTACGGGGTGCCGGAGGCGATCATTACCGACAACGGCACTAATTTGAATAACAAAGCCGTGGATGGTTTGTTCAGTGAGTTTCGAATTAAGCATTTGAACTCGTCACCGTACCGTCCTCAGATGAATGGAGCAGTGGAGGTGGCGAACAAGAACATAAAGAAAATCTTATCAAAGACCGCTGAAAATTATTGTGATTGGCACGATAGGCTCCCTTACGCGCTAATGGCATACCGAACTTCTATCCGCACCTCCACAGGGGCAACTCCTTTCTCACTCGTGTACGGGATGGAGGCAGTCTTGCCTGTTGAAGTTGAAGTCCCTTCTTTAAGGGTCCTTTCCCAATCTGCACTTGATGAGACTGAGTGGATGCAGCAGAGGCATGAGCAGTTAAACATGATCGATGAGAAGAGATTGCAAGCTATGTGTCATGGTCAGTGCTATCAGAGGCGAGTCGCAAAAGCCTTCAACCGAAAGGTTCGTCCCAGACACTTCGAAGTCAATGACTTGGTGTTGAGGAAGGTACTTCCGATCATACCAGATCCTCGTGGCAAATTCACCCCGAACTATGAAGGACTGTATGTCATTAAGAAGATTCTTCCTGGTGGTGCCATGATTTTAGTTGAAATGGATGGCAGTGAATTGCCTAGACCTGTAAACGCTGATGCAGTCAAAAAGTATTTTCCATGAATGAAATCAAGGCCGAGGAGCCACTTCATGCACAATTCAAGTCGCATAGCATCACGCATAACATTGTAGATATCATGCATATGTTGCATACACGCATATTCATTTGTGTTTCAGGCACCCTACCGTCAACGAGCAAATGGCAAGGGAAAGAACTGACTCAAGAATCCATCAAGTCTTCGCACAACAAGTTGAATGTCTCTTTTGAGAAGTAAGTCGAGATGATAAAAAAAGGGCAAAACAAAACAAAACAAACAAACAAAAGAATAAAGACAAAAACAAAAATGCATGACATGATTCGCATGACCTATTCTCTGGTGTCACTATGCACGCTTCACGTCTGCGACCCTCAAGAAAAATTGACCTTCAATAGAGTGAAAGGTTAACCATGCCAAACAAGAAGTACTTAGGATGAAGAAAGGCAAGCCCATTTCTAGACACATCCTCCAGACACTTTTGAGAGTTGAGTGAAAATTGACCTTCTCTTAGGACGAATGATTCATTCGCATTGAGCACAAAGATCGAAATGATAAAGGCGTTCCCTTCATCAATCCCAAGCATTGCACTAATCTCCTGTTATCACTTTGGGCCAACAAAAAAAAAAGATGATACTTCAAAGTACCATTGTCAAGAACAACCCTACATTGGGGCATCATAAGAGGTTGTGATCATGTTGTAGAACAAAAAATTGAGAAAGATTCTATTACTTTCACTTGCATCAATCTTCTCGTGATAGCTTTAGAGGAATTCTCATTAGAGCTTGACTCATCCTAAGGTGAAGAAGAGCATTTCCTTCTCTACCCAAACAACGATATCCATTGTTTTAACCAATTTGGGCCTGATTATTCATTTATGAACCTCGAGCGGTGATCATCTCCTTCAGGGTAAGGCATAAGAATTGACCAAATACAATTGACGATCACGAGAAAATGTGAAAAGTATCTCGAAATTCATAAGAGCTATAAAAGTTCAAAAAATTTCAACAAACTAGGGGGCATGAAAAAGCAAGTGTGCTCGGTAAAAGCAAGGTCAATGCCTGTAAAAAAAAAAAAAAAAAAAGCCAAAAGGTTGCATCTTATGTGAAAAAAAATTATCAAAGTCCAAGTGCCTGAGTAAAAAAAATCATAGCAAGTGCAAAGGAAATTAGAGAGGAGCAAACCTCCATACGAAACGGTTAATCAAGGGACTCTCGAGATGCGCTCTGTTTCAAAAGCCAAGTGACTTCGAAAGATCAAATGACACGGTCATGATGCTATGATGATCACCGACTCTTAAAAACCCCCTTGAGAATTTTAAGCCTTTTCAAGCCTTTCCCGAGCCAACATTACAATCATCTTCCGAAGTCTCTTATGATTGGGATGGTTCGAGTGAAAATGAGAATACCACAAAGAAGCTATTGCTTGAAGAAGTGGAAGTGATCCTATCTTGTCTTATCTTTCAAGTTCTCGACTTGTAAACCCGACGAAGATAACAACAAATATTTCCCTATTGGCCTCAAAGCAATAATTCATTTGTGTAAGCCCTAAACGAGCCTATATTGCGATCCTTTCAAAAGACCTTTTTGATCGATCATACTGTGCTCATCGCGAATGTTTCTGAAAGCCTTTGATCTGGGTTATGTGAGACACCCTTAGCAACCAGTTATCTCCCACATGAATGGATAGGATCAAGCAGCTATTTTACCGAAAGTGCGTGAGAAGCCCTTTCTGACTAAGAAGCTCTAGTTTGGCATGCTTAATGAACCTTTTTCATGAGTCGTGACCGTCTTGATAAGAGCTTGACTCCTAGAGAATTTGATGATTAATGCTAAATCCACAAGCAAGATGACAATTTTGCCACATGATGATGATTGAAATTAAATGTTTTTCCAAAACAGTTGGACTTAGCTTGATTAGCTTGTTCAATTAATGCTACAATATTGCCAATACGTCTCTTGATGACGTCTCTAATGACATTCACTCAAGTTGAGTTTGACAGGATTCCTTAGTGAAGCCATGCGGTTTTCTAAGAGGTTAGCGGGTGCCTCCCTAAAAATCAAGGGTTCATGGTCAACCTTAAACCATGTAATTTTCTTATGACTCGGTGGGCTTCTGTAGCCCGGAGTCTTCCTTCTCCCCTTCTTATGACCCGGTGGGCTTTTTGTAGCCCGGAGTCCTTCTCCCTTTCTTATGACCCGGTGGGTTTTCCGTAACCTGGAGTCCTTCAACCCCCTTCTTATGACCCGGTGGGCTTTCCGTAGCCCGGAGTCCTTCAATCCCCTTCTTATGACCCGGTGGGCTTTCCATAGCCCGGAGTCCTTCAACCCCCTTCTTATGACCCGGTGGGCTATCGGTAGCCCGGAGTCCTTCACCCCCTTCTTATGACCCGGTGGGCTGTCCGTAGCCCGAGTCCTTCAACCCCTTCTTATGACCCGGTGGGCTTTCCGTAGCCCGGAGTCCTTCAACCCCCTTCTTATGACCCGGTGGGCTTTTGTAGCCCGGAGTCTTTCTTCCTCTTACTGACAAGACGCACTTTCATAATTATGAGTCATTTCCATCGATTTGATACGTTCATATGCATCTAGGGTTTCTTTACCGCCGAAATAATTTAGGTGTCTTCTGTCTTTGAAGGCAACCTCTTCGAGGCTACATTCAAAGAGGGGCAGCTGTTGACACCTAATTTTTCAACTAGATTAATTAATTTAAAATAGTATTAAATGTTGGGAATTAGTCACAAAAGAAAATTTTTTTAAAATATATATTATTTAATTTATTTATTTTTTTAAAAAAAAACGAATGAAATCGGTCGAGTCGGGCCGAACACAGCCTTGGCCCGACTCACCCCTTTTCTTTTTCTTTTTTCCTACGCTGGGCCCAGCCCAGTCGACTTCCTCCTTCAGCCCAGCCCGCGAGTGAGCTGGTCGTCTCCCCCAACTGGTCTTCGCTGCAAGACCTGCAAAGAAAAAAAACAGAAGCAGAGCAGCGACAGAGGGAGCAAGGGATCGATGGCAGGCGAGCGGCGTGATCCGCGGGTCGGGCGTGCAGTCCGGCCAGCAAGCTAGCAGCTGCAGGAGCCATGCGCAATTGCTGGCCGAGCAATAAAACGGAGAGAGAATCGACCACGGGGAGAGGATCGGGGGAACAAAAAAAAAAAATGTAGAAAGAGAAATACCGAGAAAAACAGAGGAAGAAACCGGAGAGCGAGAGGACCGGCGCGAGGAAGAGAGGATCCCCTCGAATGATCGACCACCGCCATTGATCGTTGCCGAAGTCGCCCCTCGCCTCCAACCCCACCGGAGCTCGGTGAGACCGCAACACGAGAGAGAGGCAAAATGGGAGTTCAAAGGGGATAGACCGAACCGAGAGAGAGCTTGAGGGAGTAGCTCGTTGTTGCGGGGAGAGGTCCATGCGCCCGCCGTCGTCCGCCGTAGCCCACCACCAGAAAAGGTAGGTCTCTCGAACCCCCTTTGGTCTCATTTGGAAAACGCCGGACCGGAGCTCGCGGCCGACCGAGCTCCGGTCCATGTCGTTTTTGCACTTTGCCCCCGTCTTCTTTATACATTATTTTTGAAGACTCTTAAAAGCGTATTAGACGCTCGGTTGAGCTGAAATCCTTCGAATTTGGTAGCGCCGGTAGGCTGTTCGACAAAATGCCTCACCGAAAGTGTCGAATCCAGCCCTCGACCGGTTCGGTTTTTGGTTTATTTTTGTTGCTCCGGGTTATATTGTCGTCTCGAATCGCTACTGTCGTTTTCCTAGCTTTTCGGTAGATTCCTTCGCGTTATTTGGTTGAGATGGAGTGCGCGCCTTGCCGAGGTCTACCCAACGCCTCTCGGAACGCCGGCTGACTAGCGGCCGGCGGTGCTCGGCGTCGGTCGGACAGAACCACCGACGCCAGGCGGTGGCCCGGCGACTTCATATAGGACAGTCAACACTCGCGGCGTTGTCGGCGTCGGACCGGCGGAGGAGTTGCAGAAGCTTTGGCGAGCTGCGGCTGGTGAAGAAGAAGGCCCAAAGAAGATGCCCTAAGGAAAAGGGCGTAGAAGAAAAAAAAAAAAAGAGAAAAGAAAACACAAAAAGATAAAAACTAAAAAAGAGAGATGGGTTTCGTGTTGGGCCTTTTTAGTTCGGTGGGCTGATTAGGTTGGGCCAGAAACATAAATTAGAAAATGGGCCCTCGGGTGAAATAAGTAAAAATTCAAGATGGGTTTTGGGCGAAAATTGCCTTCATTTCCTGTTCTTTTTAAAAAATTCGTGTGTTTTTTTTTTTAGTGGACCGGACCCGAATCGTAGACCGGGCCGAACCGGGTCGGTCCGGCTGGACCCGGCCCGGTTCGCCCCTTTGTTAAAAAAATATATTTAAAAAAAAAAATCGGAAATCCTTTTAAAAAAAATCAAAAAAAATCAAAAAAATTAAAAAATATTTTAAAAAATCGAAAATTTACTTTTTTGAGAGAATAAAAAAATTTAAAAAAATTAAAAATAAATTAGATTTTTTTAAAATTAAATTAAAAATTAAAAAATTTAGATTTTTTTAAAAAATTAAATGAAAACTTAAAAAATTTCGAAAATCCAAAAATGATGGGGTTTGATTAAGATTTTTCATGTATTGCCATTTTAGCGTAATTAAACCTTTATGTGCTCGTATATTAATTATGTTGCATGTTTAATTTTCATATCTAATTATGTTAGATGGCATGTGCTTAATTTTATGGCAATTAGGACCTTGGTAATTATAGCTATTACTTTAATGATTGCGCACCCGCATGATCACTTCACATGTTAGTGGATAAACATAAAATCAATTCAAATTGCCTGCCAAAAATCATTTTGTTAAAATGAACATGATTAGGTACCGAAAGTGCACTAATTGGTAAATTAGTGTAATCAAGTCCCCGAACCTAGATTCTCGGTTGCGTAGGAAGTGAGGCATGCTCCCATGCCTCACTTTGGTTTCTAGCCGACCTTAATAGGCTAGTGGCGACTCCTTATTGCAAAATTCTTAAAAAATATCCCAATGTCATGTGGGGTATGGGCTTGGAAGGGCCCACGCCTGACCATGGGCCTTAGGCACGTCCTTAGGGCAATACCCCTAAACCTGTTCCCTCCCCCCGAGGGTAGGTCGCGACATCCACAAAAACCTAAGACATCACCATAATTAAGAAATTTTCCCAACTTAACAACGTGATTGGATGGCTATCCAATCTCTAACTATGAGATTCTACCCTATCCATAATCATTTGGATACAATTGTTGATTTACCTATCACAATCTTTGCAAAGCAAGTGAACCGAGCCTAAACTTTGCAATTCTTAAAATACAAATAATTTTCAATTAGGAGTCGATTAGAGTCATCACTGATCTATTTTTAGTAGATTGATTTGAAGCCCAATGGAAGAATCACTCACTTCTACGAGTTAGAAATTAAATGAGTTTAGGGACTTGATTACAACATATATATATATATATATATATATATATATATTGCGGGGAGCTTGCATTGATTTTAAATTACTCATAAGATGTGACGTGATCATGTAGATGCGCAATTATTAAAGTAAAGCAATAAATAAATTACGAGCACACGAAGGGAATACTTATTTCATAATAACGAATGTATATGCAATATCAACAATCATAGATATAATTTTTAATTAACACGCAATCGCTCAAATTTTTGGGTTTTTACTTATTTAACTGAAACTTAATCTACGTGCAATGTAATTCACACACAAAATGCCCAACTAATATGACAGGCAACACACAATCTATTCATGCAACTGGGAAAGCATTAAATGTGACTATGTTGATATGTTAGATTTAAATGATCTTAAACATACAATGACTAAATGACGTGCAATGGAGCTAACTCTATGTGACACACGCATGATATTTTTTTTTTAATGTTTTTTTCCTTTTTTATAAAAATTTCAAAATTAAAATTGCCCAATATTTAAACATGCAATCTATTTTAAGAAAGGAAACCTAATTCATCCTAAAGCAATTTTTTATTATTTAAAAAGTCGGAATAAATAAAATACCTAATTTAACATGCAATCTAGTGCAAAAATTAGCGACATTGTCAATAGGAATCAAATCGAACTCTAATATTTTTTGAGTTTGCTTTATAGAATCAAAATCAATTCAAATCAGCCAAGATAGAAAGAAATCATATCCACATCAAAATACGGCATCAAATCACACAAGAAATATTATTCATATCTATTAAAATTCAGAAAAGAGTATATTGACGAATCATATCCGAGCATGAAATCGGATTAGTCAAACTCTCACATAATCGTGATTCATATCTTGGGCGTAAAAAATTAGATTGACAATTTTTCCATGCAATCGTGAATCATATCTCGGGGTGGGGAGGGGGGAGATCAAATCGATGATGATTATAGCATGTTAGGAAATTAAGGAATGATCCTTAATTTAAAATGTTACTCGAGATTTTGGATAGAGTAATATATTTTAAATTTAAATCATGGGCATTAAGGATATTTCAAACAAGAAAACGGAATATTCACAAATCAAATAAGATAAAAAATTTACCTAATTCGAAATTGACTTCAAATTCGGACTCACGAACGGGGGACTCATGAATCACGATCAGGGTTCGACGTGGCGGTGCTTGGCGATGGGAACGACTGACAGCGAGGTGGCCCGGTGGTGCTTAACTGGCTGAAGGGTACTTGACAATTAAACTAAACTTGCAACAATGGAGAGCAGTTAGTTGGTCAAAAGAAATCTGCAAAGAGACAAAACTGGGCACCACAAACTGTTGACTCCATTGAGTTCACTGAACAGTGCGACCGTGACTGGCATTGTCGCGTTGGAGTTCTGATGTGGTTCGGATCAAAGTTGGGGAGTTTGACTCGTCCAAGGCTCCGCTGGAAATCACCTGGGACTGCTGCAAGGAGCGTGTTGCGGACAATGACCGGGCACGACGAGCTGAGAAGGACGCGGCGAGGATGGGCAGCGAACTGGAAGGCGGCATCATCGTTGGGCGAGAGACAGCAACAATTCGCGGGACGGCTCGTAATTGAAAGTTCGTAGTTAGGACCGGCTCGGGTAAGAGACAGCAGCAACGTCGTCTCCCTGATGTGGGAGTTAGTGGCGCGGACTGGAAGCAGTAGCCCGGGCCAGGCGCGGGCAGAGGCTTGGCGAGGATCAGCAGGCTGTAGCTCGTCATGGACAAGGCTCGGCGTGGTTCACGGTGACGATTAGAGCAGCAGCATAGTGGAGCAGCAAGCTCGGTTGTCGTCAGCTCGGGTGGTAGATCACAAACAGCAACAACCCAGGCTTGCGGGGGCAGCGCAAGTAGTGAATCGGGAGCAAGACATTGCGGCATCGGCATGAAGTTTGCAGCAATGACAAAAACTGAAGAAGAAGAGAAAAGACGTGGGAATTTTCTGTGTATTCTCATTCACTGTATTGTAATGTACAAAAAGAGTCATTATATAATACAAATGACTAGTAATAAAAAAAAATGATCATATCTTTCTAACCCGTGAGTATTGAATCTAATCCTAAATTTACTAAAATAAAACTTCAGTATCTTTTGAGATATTATCCCGAATCATATATTTCAACACTCCCTCTCAAGCTGGTGGCTTGTATATGTCCAAATCATATCTTTCAACACTCCCTCTCAAGCTGGTGGCTTGTATATGTCCAAGACGCCAAGCTTGTTTAGAACATATGAATTTTGCCTCTAACACAAAGGCTGGTGAAGATATTCGCAGGTTGTTATGTGGTTCTGATTCCTTTTGCTTCAGTTATTCCTTCTTGAATCTTCTCTCAAGTAAAGTGGCAGTCAACTTCTATGTGCTTCGTTCTCTCATGTAACACAGGATTTGTGGCAAGTTTAAATGCATAATCATTATCACAAAATAATAAAGTTGGTCTTTACTCCAAGATCCAAAAGCAATCCTTGTAACTAGACAATCTCACAAACTGCCTTAGCCATGGACCGATACTCAACTTCTACCGATGACAAGGATACAATGGTTTGTTTCTTTGTCTTCCATGAGAGCAATGATTCCCCAAGTTTGATGCAAAAACCAGTGATAGATCTTCGACTCATAGGGCAAGTCACATAATCCGCATCACAGTGGGCTGTCATTTTCATATTGCACTTGCGTGATAAAAGAATTTCTAGTCCCGGACATTTCTTCAAATACTTCACCACTTTCAAAGCAGCATTCATATGAGGCTGCTTTGGGCTATGCATGAATTGACTGAGTGTCTGAACAGTATAACAAATGTCAAGCCTTGTCATAGTCAGATAGATGAGTTTCCCAACTAGTCTCTGATAGCTTGATGGATCCTTCAGTAGTAGATCATCTTCTGTAGACTGAAAACCCGCATCATAATCTGCAGTTGTTAGCTTGACATTTTGCTCAATAGGGATGACTGCCGGTTTGCACCCTAATAATCCTGCTCTTGATATAATTTCTAGTATATATTTTCGTTGGCTAAGAGAGATACCTTATTCTGAACGGGCTATCTCAATACCAAGAAAATACTTCGGTGACTCCAAGTCTTTGTTATGAAAATTGGAGTGAAGATTTTCTTTAAGATTCTTCACAGCGAGTTCATTATTTCCCATTATAAGTATGTCATCAACATATATCATCAAGTAGACAGATGACATACCTTTTGTCCAAGAGAAAAAAGCATAATCATGCTTGGACTGTTTGAATCCTACAGCTGTGAGGGTGCTGGTGAACTTGGCATACCATTGCCGCAAAGCCTGTTTGAGGCCATAAAGAGATTTACGGAGACGACATACCCTGGACTCCCCCTATCTCCACAAACCCAATGGAAGGTCCATATAAATCTCTTCATCTAAATCTTCATGGAGAAATGCATTATGGACATCCATTTGGTGTAATGACCAATCACGAAATGCGGCAATGGATAAGAAAGTGCGGACTGTGACATCCTTTGCTACTGGAGAAAATGTTTTGTGATAGTCAAATCCTTCCCTCTGTGTGAAGCCTTTGGCAACTAATCGAGCCTTATATCTTTCAATAGAGCTGTCTGCCCTATATTTGATCTTGTACACCCATTTGCAACCAATTGGCTTGTGATGAGGTGGTAATGGTACAACATCCCATGTACGATTTTCCATCTAGGCATGTAATTCCTTCTCCATAGCCTCTTGCCAATGTGGGTCTTTTATAGCTTCAGTGTAATGAGATGGCTTTCGCTCCTCAGATACTCGACTAATACAACATATATGGTCGAGCAACAATCTATGGAAGGAGACATATGAGGAAATTTGATAATGTGTACCTGATGAATTTGAGGCCGTGCAGATGTAATCTTTTGTCCATGTAGGTGGACGAGTAATACGGCCAGATTGTCTTGGTATATGGGACGGTGAAATGGAAGATATCTCCTCATTTCTAGGCATTTCTTTAGGATCAATAGGTGCCGGAGACATCATATTTGTGGAAGAACCAAGTTCGTCCGTATTTCCCATAGAAGAATGCATATTTGTATCGTTCATAGAAATCCCCTCCGAAATTGGTGATGGTGTTGTAACCTCGGATGACGTTCTGGAAATCCCACTATATATGACTGACCATAAGGTAAGTCATCATCCAATAAAGAACGATGAGAATCTGTAGCTCTGTCAGAATTCTCAAAGGATGGTGGTTCATCTCGAAAAGGGAATATCTTCTCATGAAAAATGATGTCCCTGCTTATAAAGAAATTTTCAGTGGCTGGATCAAGGACTCTATATCCCTTTTGCAGAGTTGGATACCTCATGAATATGCACCTACGAGCTCAAGGACTCATCTAGTCTCTAGGGCCCACCGTTGTTACATAACATAAACAACTGAAAACCCTTAGGTGACAAATATCTGGTTTTCTTCCATAAAGCATTTCAAATGAAGTTTTTCCATTAAGAACACGGCTTGGCATGCGATTAATCAAATAAGCAGCCGTGACAACACAATCTCCCAAAAATTCTTCAGGAATGGAACCTTGAAATTTAAGAGCACGTAACACTTCTAATAGATGGCAATGCTTACGCTCAACAATGCCATTTTGCTGTGGAGTGTACACACACGAGCTTTCATGCAATATTCCATTTGAAGAAAGAAAACTTGTGCATTCCTCACTAAAGAATTCCCTTTCATTATTAGTATGAATCCGCTGAATATATTTTCCAAATTGATTCTTGGATAAAGAAACGGATGTTTTCAGATAATGGAAGACTTGACTTTTCGATTGCATGAGAAATACCCGAGTGACTCTTGAAAAATCATCCACAATTGTGAGGAAAAAACAAGATCCATCACGATGTTGTGTGTGGTAAGGGCCCCAAATATCAGCATGAATTAGGGAGGAAGGATTTTCGCACGAGAAGAACTGTTTGGGAAAGGTGCACGAGTTTGTTTTGCCAAGGAACAAATGGCACATTGAGGACAAGGAAAGAGTACATTATGACCCAGTCTTTGATGATCAATGAAATTTTTATCATTGGTAGCAGAGCTACACAATGATTGATTATTTAATTCAATACATGAAAAATTGGAATTGCTAGGAAAATTCATCCATAAATATAGACCTTGTGAAATGCTACCCAAGCCCATCGGTTTGCCAGTCGAAAGGGCCTGAAATAAGCAACTATCAAAATTAAATAGGACTCGGCATAAATTTTCTTCACAGACTCGAGAGACAGATATGAGATTGAAATGGAAATCTTGAACGTAGAGTACGTTCTTGAGTGTGATTAGTGGACTAAGATTCACTGTGCCAATCATCATGACAAGTGTGGTATTTCCATTTGGAAGCTGTACTAAAGCTGGTATTTGTAATTTTTGAGATTTTGAGAAAAAAAAAAAACTTTTATCACAGGCAATATGGTCACTAGATCCTGAATCAATTATCCATCTATCCTTGGGAATTGAATTCATTAAGCAGTGTGAAGTACCTGTGAAACTCACAGCCTTGTCAGACGTATCCAATTTTCTGAAGGCCCTCATAAACTCTTGATATTGTTCATAGCTAATTGGCTGACCAGAACTATCAGCACGTTGACCTGTAACTTGAAAAGCTGTTGAAAAATCCCTTTTTTTATTTTTCTTCGGGCTTTCCATGCAATTTTCAACAGTTATCAATTGTATGATGTGGCCGCTTGCAATAATCACAATATAATTTACCTTTGCCCTTGAAATTTCCCTTTGATGTCGTGGCTCCAATTGATGATTTAAAAACAGGGGCCATCATCACTCCATGTGGACCGTCGGATAAAGAACTATTTCATGGGCTGTCCGATCCTGTTAAGGGCGAGAAGGCATGTGGGCCATCAGATCCTGTCGAGAAGGGGCTACGCAGGCCGTCAGATGCAGTCGGTGGATACGACCCTTGTGGGCCGTCAGATCGCGCGAATGGATCTGGACCGTCCATCCCCCTCTTGAAGTTTCGGGGGTCTTCAGCAGAAAACCCTAATTTGTTCCTTCGGTCTCCTTGCCCTTTTTTTACGACTCCTCTCTGAGATGGATTCCTGTGAATAGCCAGCACCATTCCACCATTGGTTTTGAGGTTGGAAATAGCAAGACGTTAGCTCTCCTCTTGCACAGCAAGCTGATAGATCTGACCGAGTGTCGACATCGGCTCCATGGTAAGTATTTGTGACTGAAACGACAGGTATGACTCGTTTAAAATCAAGAGGAATCTGGTAATCTTCTCTCTTTCTCAGATCGCTTGGTATTGTCGCAAAGTCGAGTCGAGTCCCTCCAATTTCTCCTCCACCACTTCTAATTTGTTCCATAAGGCCGAGAGTTTGTTGTAAATCGCGGCTACACTTAGGTTCCCCTGTTTTAGATATGAAAGCTGCTGGGTTAACGAAAAAATTCTCACTCGATCTAATTTTCCATACATTTCCTTTATATTTTCCCACATCCGTTTCAAATCCTCCATCGGGGGTAATCCGGCCGCGACTTCAGAGGTGATGCAGTTTCCGATCCACATTCGGACAAGCTGGTTGCATTTCCTCCATAGTCGTGCCTGTCACTCATTAGATGGAATTAGGACGATCCCATTGATAAATCCATCTTTGTCTTTGGTCACCAACGCTTGCCAGAACTCCCATGCCCAGCTTGAGTAGTTATCGACGCCGGACAGTTGCTAGGTAATGAGTCGCAGCTCCAGTTCGTCGGCCGTTGTGGTGTAGAGTGGGTCACCGGGTTCCAGGTGTTCGCTGGCAGCGACATACGGATACGGAAGAAATCCGGGTTGGGGAACCGAGTAGGGATTCGACCCTGAACCCAGATTACCCGATTTAGACATACGACCCCGCATAAAACATAACCGGCCCGGTGGATGAGCCTAACCTAGGAACGTTGGTGAGCTTCCATCGGGTTGGGCCTGCACTTCGTGGCCTTGATTCATTTGTGTGGGCCCATAAAACCATGGGCTAGGCGCCATCTAGACAAGCAGCCACTGTATGGACTGACCCGTGATAGGTTGTCCCTGGTTGGGCTGGGCCTGAGCCCTCTGTTCTTGAGGTACAATACCAACAAACAGATTCGAGACATCAGCTTCTTGCCATGTGACGGATTCCTCTGGTGTTCCTTCCTCTGGCGTCGACAAAGGATCTTTAGGCATGGTGTCAGTAAGTGTAAAGGGTAAGGAAAAAAATGTTTGGTTTTTTAAGAGATTCAAACACTAATTCCTACACCGGAATGCTAACCTTGTTTTGTAGGTTAGAGTTCCTGCAACAACAAAGGGACAATTCTATCCGGTGGGCAATCAAGTATGAAAGTTGTGGAAGCTAGGTCAAGAGCATATGCTTTGATACCATGACAAAAACTGAAGAAGAAGAGAAAAGACATTATATAATACAAATGACTAGTAATAAAAAAAAGAATGATTATATCTTTCTAATCCGTGAGTATCGGATCTAATCCGAAATTGACTAAAATAAAACTTCGGTATCTCTTGAGATATTATCTCGAATCATATCTTTCAACAAGCAAGAAAACAGCATTGGACTGTGGAGATGGAGGAGCTCGGTTGCGGTCGCCTAGGGAAGAAGACAACCCACTCCTCTCTCTCTCTCTCTCTCTCTCTCTCTCTCTCTCTCTCTCTCTCACGTATCTCTTTAAGCTCTAGGGTTATGAATGGCCCTATCTCTCTCAAGGAAATATTCAATGGTTTGCAACTGCCACGTCAGTTGCTGAGGTGGCATACATATTTTTATTCATATCCAATTAGAGATTGACACATAAACACTAACCTAGAATTATATATATACAAAAACAAGTTTTTCTCTCTCTCTTCCTCTCTCTCTCTCCATCCATTCAGATCTAGCCCGACCACCGCTCCTCTCCTGTTGTCACCACCGATAGAGTCGCCGATGCCTTGATTAGGCCAAACCCCAGTAGTGGAGTCATCAGCCATGGATTGCGTTCAAGCTCTCGTCGTCTTCCCTGACATCTATTCCTCTAAATTTTATTTTGCTGTTTGAGCTTGCAATCCATGGCCGTCGATATCTCGAATGAGGTGCCTGCCTCCTTGCAAGCTATGGATGAGCTAGGCTTATGGCCATGGACGAGATCAAAAGGCTTGACTCCAATCCAGATCTGGACAAGCAACGGCCATGAGCGGTGGCGACAATGGAGGGTGGCTTAGCCATGGACGAAGCCGACCACAAGCAAAGGGTGGGCGATGATGGAGGAAGATAGAGCCCACCACAAGCACAACAAAAGGGAAGCTTCCTTCCCATTGCCATGGCAATCCATGAGTCAGTCGTTGCTCGTGACGTGACTTCTACATTTGATACCTAGCTATCGCTAGTTCAGCCATGGAAGGGGCCAATCACGAGCCGAGGGTGGGCGACGGAGGGGAAGCTTCCTTCCCATTACAATGGCAGTCCATAAGCCATTGTTGCTCGTGACGAGTGCAGCTCTAGTGACAACAGCTCATCCATGGCCACGAGCGATGGTGGCTGACTTGCAGATATGCAACTCCGCCTAGCAGTTCTCTCCTTGAACTCAACGTTGGCAACTCTGCCGATGGTGACGGTGGAGGGAGATGGGGAGGTTGTGCTCGAGGTGGCCGAAGACGGAGGAGAAAAGTGAGGTGGACTGAAATTTTTATTTTGTTTGATGAAATCCATGTTAGTATATATGTGTCAAATTATGATTAGTTTAAGTTGAAAAATGCATGCCACGTCAGCAAATGACGTGGCGCTTGCAAACTATTGAAGTCAGAGAGAGAGGGAGAAAATATTGGGTGGTCCGGGACCGCCACGTCAGCGTGGTCCCGGACCACTCATATGGCGCCACATATGAGGGGAGGGGACAAAAGAGAGAAAGAGGGAGAGAGAGCGTCATAGAAGTGGGCCCCGGTTTTTGTCCTTTGTCTGCGCTCCCCATACACGTGGCGCTGTGTGAGTGGTCCGGGACCATGCTGACGTGGTAGTCCCGGACCACCCAATATTTTTCCAAGAGAGAGGATAAGCCCTTCACTTTTTATTTGAGCACACTTTTCTCTCTTCTCCGCCTTTCAATATGAGGTCGGTCTCTCTTGTGTTGGTCTGACAACATACAAAAGAGAGAAAGTCAAAGAAAGGGGAAAGAAGAGTCCGTGTACGTCCATCTTCTTCCCTCCCTCATTAATGCATGCACAAAATTCGGTGGACGTGAGAAGAGGGGCTCTCGTCTTTATCATATCGGTGGCCGAAAGGAAAGTCTAGATAAGAAAGGAAGCAAAGTTCAACTTGGACTTTGGCTTGGGAAAAAGTTGCGGCTGGATCCTTGCACACTAAAGTCGGTGATCTTCAAAAGGCGGTGGAATGCCTAAATAAGGCCACACGAGTTGACAGAAAAGGGGCGGAGAATGAGAGAATTCGGCCATATTTTGTGTGTATATTATTGACCGAGAGCTCTGATTTTCTTGTCGCCTTTTGGTACTGATGCAAGTGCAACTATGCCATTAATTAGTAAATGATTAGTCAAAATTTAGATGTCAACATTATTCATTTTCAAATTTGAATGGATAACTTTTTATTAATATTCTTAACCATTTGGATATGATCGTTGGTTTATTCAATTTTCAAATTTAATAGATAATATAAGTTGGTTGATTGCATTATTTGATTAAATTACTATCCATTGCTTAATTGTTTCCATCAAAAAAATCCCCAAAAAAATTAGAGAGAATTTGACTTGATTTTTTATGATAATGTTGTTTGTTTTAGATTAGATTGCATATTTAAATTAGGTGATTTGTTTATTTCGGATTTTATAAAAATATACAAAAACATAGCTTTAGAATAAAATATATTTATTTTGCTTAATTTATATGAATGTTTAAATATTGGGCTTTATTAATTACGAATTTTTAATTAAAAAGAAAACACAAAAAAATGTCATGCATGTGTCACGTAGAATTAGTGTAATTACATGTCTAGGGTCATTAAATTAAAATGTGTGACATGTTAGAATAGTTGCATTAATATCTAGCATATAGTTTGCACATTCGGTTGCATGTCACATGTCATCAAGTATAGACAGGTTTTGTATGTCATTGCATTTAGAATAATTGCATTGCAAGTAGTTTAGGTTTCATTAAATAAGTGAAAACCTAAAAAATTGAATGATTGTATGTTAATTAGAAATTATATCTAGGTTGTTGATGTGATTTTTAAGAAAACATCACAGATGTTTGTTTGCTTAGAGGTAAGACCCACAATTTATTTACTACCTTATATTGATAGTTTGTGCACCCACATGATCACCTCACATGTTAAAATGTAATAAAATGAATCGAAGCTGTTTGCTAAATATTTTTTTCATTAAAAAAGGATACTAAAAGGGCATTAGATAAATTTTGTGTAACTAAGTCTCCATACCCAAAATATCTGATTCATAGGATTAAAGTAAATCTCATATTACTTTACTTGATTTCTAATCGATCCACTGTGAACTGATTAGTAGGGACTCCTTATTGAAAATTATTTACATGTTAAGAAATTTAACTCTAAGTCGTGAATTGATATAGGCTTAGGAAAGCACGAGTTATTTCTAAGCTTACCAAACTCCTAGGTGTACACTCATTGAGGGGAGGTTGCAGTCGTTTGCGTTGGAGACTTAATAATTTAAATGATGACTGTAATTTTTTGGAAAGAAAAATTCGGTAAGACTTAATCATTGATTCCATAATTGACGTACTTATCTCCACAATGTTGCTAATGGTTACAAGTAAAAATTCTCTAGAATACAACAAAGTCTCAATTGAAAATACCAAATAATAATTCAGGTATTTCTCCAGGATCTCTCAAGGAAAACAATTTAAATAATGACTGTAATTTTTTGGAAAGAAAAAATTCGGCAATACTTAA
Source organism: Eucalyptus viminalis (assembly GCA_014182385.1). Classification (NCBI taxonomy): domain Eukaryota; kingdom Viridiplantae; phylum Streptophyta; class Magnoliopsida; order Myrtales; family Myrtaceae; genus Eucalyptus; species Eucalyptus viminalis. Next base: position 35,628,376 of record CM024527.1, on the reverse strand, counting down.
TTATTAATTCCAAAACTGATGTACTTATCCCAATCTTAACAAATAAAGGCAACCATTTGAAAAATGTTGCAAAGTGAACAAGTACATTCTCAAAGGTTACGTTGAAGAGACATATTAAAACTTCGAAATAAAAAAAAAATAGGAAATAATTTTTAAAATTCCAAACTTCATAACTTCTAAAAATACTAATCGAACAAATATAAACTTTCAAAGGTTATGACATGACTAATAAAGATTAGCAATATAACTGCACGAAACAAAAAAATAAATAAACAAAGGATTAGTGCTAATTATTATCAAAGAGCACACAAAATGCTCCGCATGCAGATATTGTGGGATTTAATCCATAACCCGTTGTCTTCGTTTGAACAAGCTAGACACACTCACACTATGTGGTCTACTTCCTTCCAACCTTCCTATGTGGAATAAGGAAAATGAATATTTTGTTTGTTTAAAAACAACCAACAATTTTTTTTTTTTTGTTCTCTTTTTTGGTAAGCGAGGTGCATGATTTCTTAAGGTTACAACATGCGAATGATTGATTCGGTCACATATCAATACAATAACCAGATCTCCTCAAGCCACCAAGTTATAATTTCTCAAATCAACATATAGGACAACCAAATATGGTATGATCTCAAAATTGAAGAGGAGCTAAAGAGAACACAAGGAGGATTAGAAGATAGATTCCATTGCATGGTTATGTCTTTGTTGCATAATTGGTTCGAAACAGCTGATCAGGAGACAAAGTTCTGTGCGTGCACAATGTTTCTGGTGTGAATTTAATGCGATCTAGGTTGATGGAGAAAGCACCTAAAGGCTAGGCCCAGCTTAATTCTTTTTGTCAGACATCCTTGTGTTTCGATGGAATCTTATCCAAGAATTGTGATTTTTAAATCTGCCTTGAATCTACCATGCCAACCCAGTAGTTGTTTTATAGGGTAACGATTGGAATTGGCCTCTTGCTGCGTCTGATTTTTTTTTTCAAGCTGCAATCTATGCTGCACTATGTGAGACTATCTTGCCTTGCCTAGATTCTCCTGATATTGTAGTCTTTCCAGTTCGGGGATGCCCACATCAGTTGTTACTCTTGGCATATGCTAACTTGGTTTGATCAAGATGTGCCTGGCTTAGCTTATTCGTTGAATTGGTTGAGCAACTCTGGCAGAGTTAGAAAGTGGGCTCTAGTTGATGATCATTGCGTCCTTTGTAACAGTAGCAACTGAATCAATAGGAGTGTTGGCATGTATTCATAGGAATGTTGGAGACTGGCGTTATGAAGTCTAATTGGATTCTGCAGAGGACTAAAGGCAAAGCTTTTGTTAAGATACTCCTCAAGGGGCAGAGTCTTTTATTAGGAGTGTCCTCTTCACCATTACAACTTGTATTCAATGGTTGAAAGGAGAAGCAGTTTAGTTCCTATTGATAGGGCTAGTAAGAGCACTTAGAGGGGGTGAATAAGTGATCAAAAAAGTTTTTGCAAAATTTAACAGATTAATTTGTCTTTTGAGAATAATAGACAGAAGATGTAAAAAACTATAAACAGTTATATAAAGTTACGAATTAAGGTAAAGAGATTAGAGAAAGAGAATTGAAACATAAGATTTATAGTGGTTCGGCTTAGACTAAGCTTACATCCACTATCCCGCACCGACAACCTACTGGCTAGATTCCACTAAGAACCAAAAGAGATTTTACAGTCTCATGTCCTTGATTCCACCGTGTAGAAACTCTGCTACACTTCCTCAAGGTCTCACAAGTATTTAATCTCTTTTTTGAATACAACTTACGCTCAACAATTGAAATAGCAAAGAACTAGGAGTTTCAGACTTCGGAATTTTTCTTTCACGTACACACTCGAATAACTTGAACGTCTTCTTTATATACTCCTCCATGCTTTACAACCGTTGGCACCTCCCAAAGGAGTTTTTCCAATCTACCTGTTGGACAAAATCAATTGGGTAGATCTCAAGTTATTTAAGGAATGTGATGATAGCTCACCAACCTTACTCGCCATACGATAAGGATTTAGGTTTCCATAAGTAGAACCTTCCAAGTATACTTCACCAATCAACATATCTAATTATCCGAATTGATTTCAATAATTGATCATGAGATGCTATCTCCAGCCATGAGATCTTCTTCAATTGTATGAACCAAATCCTTAAAGATATACTCGCATCCGGATAAGTCTTCTTCATCGGATACATCTTTTCTTCGTCGTCTAGAAACTATCGGTGAGGGAAAACTTTAAATCTTGAGTTTGGAGGTTTTTAGACTTTGACAATAGAGTCTGCAAGTCTTCAAACTAGACTGATGGAAACGTTTTGTTAACTTCAAAACAAATAAGAAAATTTTCTCCAACAATCTCCCCTTTTTTTATGGTGACAAAATTTTCCTGTAGATTTGAACACTTTTTGTCCTACAAAACACTTAAGCAAACCAAGATATCTCATAAAAACTAAGTAGATTAGGATATAGATAGTAGCGATTCTGCAACCACAGAAAACGTGTTAGTCCTGCAAAACAACTATCCTTTCCATAATCATTATCATGGCCTAAGTTATTGCAAGCATCAAAAGGTCAAATCAAACAGTCCAAATCACAACCAAACAAAGAATAAGTCCAAAAATCCAAACCACAACCAAACAAAGAATAAGTCCAAAAATCCAACAAGCCAAACCAAAGTCAAATCAAATATGCATTAAACTTCTCCCCATTTTTGTTAACGGCAAAAAGTGGAGAGCAAATAAAAAGAGTTGTTGAAAATAGAGTCAGAATTATGGCTATTTTGGAAAGCGAACAAGCTCGAACTCTCCCATAGAATTCACTGTCTTCTTAAGCCTTGCAATATTCTGCTTCAGTGACTAGAAATCTTCACTCTACACAGTAGACTGCACTTGATTCTTCAGGGCGTTTAACTGATCGTGCAAAGACACTGAAGTGGCCATGAAAGCATTCTTGAGATCCTGCATCTCATACCCCATAACATATTGCTGCTTCCTTACATCCAATAGAATCTCTAGCAGTCTCGAAAAGTTTGTTGTTTGTTCTGTTGCAGCACTAGGTCCAGCCGAGTCAATTCCAAGGGTTTTGAGAATGGATGGAACTTCAGCAAATTGTCCACCATGACTATGAGTGGATGCTTTTGGATAATGAGAGGCATACACATCCTTTGGATCTGCTGTAGAACGACTCACATCACTAGTAAAGATATGTGAAGAAATACCTTTTTGTCCAACAATTCCCCCTGTTTGGTTGCCCTTAGGTGGAGTAGGTAAAATTTCTTCTTGATCAACTTCAGCTTCAGAGTAATGCGCGTCAGCAATTCCAGTTCCTGCCATCTCAGAATCACTGGATAAAGAGACAGCAAAAGTTGGCTCAAAAGAGTCTTCTTGACCCTAGTCTCTCTCTTCTTCTCTTTCTTGTCCTCTTTCTTCTCTTCTTTCTACTTCTTCCTCTTCTCTTCTTTCTTCCTCTATCCTCCTCTGTTCTTCATCTTCCTTCTCTGTCTCTTCTCTCTCTTTTTCTCCTTTTTCTGGCTCTTCTCGTGTCTCTTGAAGGCTGACAAAACTTTTCAAATTTCTTAAGGCTGAAAGAGTCATTTCATCCTCATCATCTTCATCCTACAAGATGAGAATTCTCTTCCTCTTTACTAGAGCATCCATGGGCTCATTGCCTTTCCTTTTGCCTACAGCAAAGTCTTGCCCTTTCTTTGACGAGAGACTTCTCCTTCATGCGCTCTAACGCCTTGTTCAGCTCTTTCAAACACATCTTTGTGATTATTTTAAATCCAATCACCATTGGAGAGATGTTTGTCAAATATAATGGTGCAGGGATGTGAATTTTAAAATTTCTAAAAAGACGTGTGATAAGAGTAGAATAAAGGAGTTGTCCCTTATCCTTCACCACTGTCTTGTACATGCGAAACATGATGGTGTGAGGCAGAGAGAATTTGTAGTCAATATTGATGGCATACATCAATTTCGCTTCAGACCAAGAGACATCGATCTTGGATGTCGACTTTGAACGGATGCAGTTGATTACAATTTTGTGTAGCAAGATGTTGAAGGTATTCATCATAGAGTAGGAAATCTTGCTTTCAGCATTTCAATCTTTCACCAATGATAGAGTAGTATGAGCAATGGACATACTAATTGGTTGAAAACTCGCTCCTTCTACCCCAATTATGTCAGCCAAAGTGTCCATATCCACCAAAAACTCATTATCCCTCACTGTGAAAGAGAAACTGTTTGCATCCATGAAAGATAAGTTCGAGTAAAAGTAAGCTGTGAGTTCAGGATAAGCAGTAGTAGATTCAGAACAAAAGCACTCCAATTGCAATAGAGCAAACTTCTCTCGCAGGTTTACTTTCACCGAATCAAGGAAATCGAAATCGACACTCCTAAGATTGATAATCCCTCTCTTCATTAGATTCAAATAGACCTTATTGTGGTTCTTTGACCTGAAAAGGCTTGAACCATTACTAGCAACATTTGCAGCCACTCTCGTTCTAGGCTGAAAATGGGTAAACATACGTTCATCATCATCCTGTCCTTGTGGCTGATTAGCAATACCAAAACATGGGTCACTAGGAAAATTTGCGAAGGCTTTTTCAACCAATCCCTTTTCTGCAATACCCACCTTCTCTATATCACGCATAAATAAAGTTTCATTATTATAGCCCCTCTCTCTTAGGTATTAATCGATCAAGGACATGATAGTGCCTCCTCTTTTCAAACTACAATAAAGCTTGAAAGCAACCTTAGGAGTTAACGTTCTTACAGGTTCAACTTCTTCTAAAATTTCTTCTTCTAGTTGAGTCAGTGGAGAAGACTGACGCTTCTGAGAAGGTTGTTGCTGACTTGGTCATTGTGGTGGAGAAGAATCTTCTTCCTCGGTTAAATCGAAATGCGTAGGACCCTCAAACATATGTCGTGGTCCCTTGGTTGTGATTCTCGAAGACTTTCTCAAAGACATTGTCGCTTCAAGGGAGAAATTCACTGACTTGCTCGAAAAGGTGAAAACTTTTTGGATTAAACAATAGTGAAAATGACAGCAAGTGGGAATTTGGAATTTTAGGGTTTGAGAGTGAAAACGAAGAATATGGATTTCAATAGTATATAAAGCAAGTGAAACGAGATAAACAAATCATCATAAAGGAAAAAATAAAAATGCCTTTTTCAATACCTGCCATTTTGAAAAAAAACTTGGAAAGATAATTTCAATCAATTAGCGATTAATAAGTAATCGTACATTTTCAAGTCTTTAACCAAAAATTAAATTACTAGTACCGAAATGACTTACATTCGTAACTCTTGGTCTTCTAAGTCTGAACACCTTCAGACTTTATCTCTAAGTCTAAGTTTTTTCAGATTTTACTGAATAAAAGATGTGATGTTCAGTATGGTGCGAATAAACTTAAATAGGCTTTTCTCTAGTAGCTTTGTAAATATGTCCGCCAGTTGATTCTTTGAATCATAACTTCTCCATTTTGAACATGATCTATAATAAAGTGATGTCTAATCTCTATGTGTTTCACTCTTAAATGAAGAATTGGATTCTTTGTGAGATTAATTATACTGGTGTTGTCACATTTGATCTTGATGTAAAAGTCTTTGATTCCAAAGTCTCTCAGTTGTTGTTTTATCTATAAGATTTGATAACAGCAACTTCCAAAGGCCACATATTCTGCTTCTGTTGTTGAAAGAGTTATAGTGGCTTCCTTGAGAACCATGATACTGTCCTATTTCCCAACAATTGACAAGTACCGGAAGTACTCTTTCTATCAACTCTACAACCTACTAAATCTGCATCTGAATATCCGAGGAGAGTAAAGTCTCATTCTTTGGGATACCACAGACCTAACTTTGAGGTAGTTGCAACGTATTTGATTATGCGTTGTGCAGCACTTAAATGAGATTCTTTGGGATCAGATTAAAATCTAGCACAAATGCAAACACTAAACAAACGACTGGTCGTGGTGGCTCCGTTGAATAAGAGCTCCAGTGATCCTTCCTCAAAGGTGAAGGGTTCAAAACCCAGTTGAGACATTTGGTGTCTTAAGTGTGGCGCTGAGGTAGTGGGTCATCTGCTAGCATCACCCCAAGGTTTGCTCGCTAGCTACCAGTTGTACAAGGTTCCCTGGGTCATTAAAAAAAAAAACACTAAACAAAATGTCAGATCTAGAAGTAATAAGATAAAGAAGTGAACCAATGATACTCCTGTAGAGGTCAACTTTCTTTCCTCCTTCATCTTTGTCCATTGAAGAACTAGACATTGGTATCTCAGTTTTTTTGCAATTCTCCAATCCGAACTTTTTAACAAGTTCTTTTGCATATTTTTCTTGGTAAATGAAAATTCATTCATTAAATCATTTCACTTGTAATCCAAGAAAGAATGATAGTTCACCCATCATGCTCATCTCAAATTCATCCCGCATAAACTTAGAAAACTTCTTGCACGGGTTTTCGTTAAGTAATCCAAATATAATACCATCAACATAAATTTGAACAAGTAGAAAATTTTTACTTTCTCTTTTAATAAACAAAGTAGTATCTACTTTTCCTTTGACAAAACCATTTTGAATTAAAAACATACTTAACTTGTCATACCATACTCGAGATGCTTACTTTAAACCATATAAAGCCTTTTTCAGTCTAAATACTAAGTCTAGTCTTTTTAGGTCTTCAAATTCAGGAGGTTGTTCCACATAGACTTTTTCTTGGATAAATCCATTTAGAAATGCACTTTTGACGTCCATTTGAAATAACCTGAAATTTTTATAACAGGCAAAAGCAATCAATAATCTAATTGATTCTAACCTTGCTACTTGTGCATAGGTCTCATCATATCTATCCCTTCTTCTTACATATATCATTTGACCATGAGTCTTGCTTTGTTCCTAACCACTTTTCCTTTTTCGTCCATCTTGTTCCTAAAAACTCATTTAGCTCTAATAATAGATTTACCTTTTGGTTTAGAAGTTAATTTCCAAACATTAATAATGCTAAACTATCGAGCTCTTCTTGCATGGCTTCAATCCAAATTTCGTCAGTTAAAGCTTTTTCTATACTTTTGGGTTCTATTTCAGAAATAAGTGTCACAACGCTAGACTCTTCTTGCTTTTTGGATATGGTACGAATCCCTTCATCAATGTCACTAATGATGAGTTCTTTGGGATGACTAGACTTGTGCTTCCAGTTGCTAATCGGTCTGACAAAATGCTATTCTTCTACTTCAGTTAATTTTTCAACTTCCGTTCGTTGATTTTCTCCAGAAGTCTGAGCCACTTCAGGGGAGATAGACTTTGTAAGGTTTGGAGCAAATTCATATTCTTCAGGCTGAGTCTGAATCAGTTGATTCTACAAAGAGTCTTGGAATTTGACATTCATAGATTCTTTCACAGACTAAGTCTTTTTGTTGAATACTCGTAAACTTTTTGTTGGTTGAATATCCAAAGAAGATTCCTTCGTCTGATTTCTCCTCAAACTTACCAGTTCAATCATTTGTATTTTTCAAGACAAAACATTTACATCCAAACACATGAAAGTAAGAAACAATTGGTTTTTTTTTTTTTAATAACTCATAGGGAGTTTTCTCCATAATATGTCTTAAGAATACTGTTAATATTATAGCAAGCTGTAGAAACCGCTTCAGCCCAAAAACGAGAAGAAATATTACTTTCAAACTCCATTATATTCTGGAGTTCTTGCCATTTCTTGCAAAGATCTATTCTTCCTTTCGACAACTCTATTTTGTTCTGGAGTGTATGGAGATAAGAAAATATGCTGAAAACCAGATTCATCACAGAATTTGGCAAAGTCTTGAGTTTCAAACTCACATCCATGATCTGGTATGCTCGAGATAACACATCATTTCTCATTCGAACTTTCTTAGCAAACTTTAAAAAGTGAGAAAATGTTTCAGACTTACTTGCTAGAAAGTAAACAAAAGTAAACCGTGAATAACCATCCACAATTACTAGACAATATCTCTTTTCACCAATGCTTTGAATTTTGGTTGGTCCAAAGAGATCCGTATGCAGAAGTTGCAAAACACGATTAGTAGAAACTTGATTTATTAGTTTAAAAGAACTTCTTACATGTTTTCCCAACACACATGATGTGCATAAGTCATATTTTTTGAAACTTCAAGTTGGTCAGTCCACGAACAAGTTTCATGGAAGAGATCTTGGCAATTTGCTTCATGTTGACATGACCAAGCTTTCAATGCCAAAGATTGGCTTCATCTTGAATTGAAATTAGATATTGAGGCCTTTCTGGTTTGATATCCATAAGATAAATGTTCCCATGCCTTCATCCAGTAAAAGATTGAGAAATTTTACTAGTTCCGAACATACTCCTTGAAATTGATTTTGAATCCAATGTCACACAATTGGCTTATGCTGAGTAAATTGTAATTTAGTCCTTCCACCAAGGAAACATTATTGATTATGAAACTTTCAATCTTTGCAATTCCACGCTCAACAATTCTTCCTTTCCTATTTCCACCAAAAGAGACTTTTCCACCATTTATTTGAATAAATTTTGTAAAACAACTTGAATCTAGTCATGTGTCTTGAACAGCCACTATCCAATTATCATTTGACCTTTTTTTCTTGATAGTGATCTGCAATGAAAAAAAAGAACCTCAAGTTTTCTTTAGTATCCATATTTTCTTGGGTCTAGTGGAGTTAATGCAATATACAGTCTTTGCCCATTCCTTCTTAACAGGTCTCCAAACTATAGGACATTCTTTTGTTGTACTTGGAGCATTTGAGAGCACTTCGGCTAGCAGGTTTTACAAAGACTTTTGAAAATGATTTTTGTAAAAAAAATTTGTAGGTCTTTGTTTGATTCTTTCCTTTACTTTTGGAAAATCAATTAGAGAAATAATTTCTAAAGTCATTCCCAAGCCTAACTTGTTGAAATAAGGTCTTTGTACCGAAAGAATCTTTTCTAACTTTTCAAATCCTATTGAAAACATTTTTGAAATATTTGAAATGTCATTTTTCAAAAATGTATTTTCTTTTGAAAGAGAGTATGCATTTTCTTTTAAAGCGGCAAAACTTTTGTCTAAATTTCCAAAAAAAATTTCCAAGAATTTTCCTATTGCTTCAGTGTAGAATTCTCCATTTTTAGCTCGGAAATCCTTTAAAGAGAGGTTTTGAGACTAAGACAAAGCCCATTAATGTATTTTGAGACTTTAGTAGGAATTTTTAAATTACTTATCTCCATTTTGCTGTCGAGTTTGAGTTTACATCTATCTCGTAGTCGATTCTAATTCTGATTTTGCCATTAAATAAATATTGGCATAATCTTCATCACTTTCTTCGTATTCAGTATCACTCCATGTTTCTACTTTGAGAGCTTTTATGTATTTCTCAGTTTTTCGCTTCTTTTTCTTCAATAGAGGACAATTGGGTTTGATTTGTGCCATTTTTCTTACATTCAAAGCAGATCACATATTTGTTGGTTTCATCATTCTCAGTTGATTTGTTGTGAAACTTTTGAGTGTTTTGTTTCTTTCAATTGAACCCTTTCCCTTTTTGTTTAGTTTCTTGAATCTCTTTATCATAAGTGCTAGCTCTTCATCGTCTATATCCTCTTCAGAGTTTGTAACATCATAATCATCGTTAGATTTTAAGGCAATTGACTTCCTACCTTTGGGATCTACTTCCTCGTTTATTTGCTCCACTTTATAAGACTGAAGTGTGCTAACTAGTTCGTCTACCGAAAGTGACATGATCATTTGTGTTTCCCTTATTGAAGTCTTCACATGATTCCAATCTTTGGAGAGTCCACGAAGCAATTTGTTGACCTTAATTGGTCTTGAAATTGGTTGTCCCTGATACTTTAGACCATTTACAATTTCTGTAAAACGACTAAACACGTCGGTGATAGATTCTCCTAGCTTCATATTGTCCGAGTAGAATATTGATCATTGTTTCTTTCACTCAATTAGTTCCTTCATAGATAATGTGCAGCCTATCTTAGACTTCTTTGGCTGTTTCACAAGAAGATATTCTATTATACTTAGTAGGAGATAACGCACAATATAAAGAGTAAATTGTTTTAGTATCAAGAGCTTGTCTCTTGATTATTTCTTCTTGAGTCATCTCGCTAGCGTCTGCAACTTCTTTTCCTCTTTCTGAAACTAATGTAACTTTAGGAATGATTCATTTTTCTACCACATCTCATTCCAAAGGATCTTTCTATCTTAGGAATGCCTTCATCTTGTTTTTCCATATTCTGTATTCCTTTCTATCGAAGTAAGGTGGTCTGGTGTTGCTCTGGCCTTCAACCAAACCTGAAGCCAACATACTAGCTATAGATCTTTAACTTAGAAGTAAAAACATTTCAATTAAATGAGCACACAGGCTATGATACCAATTGATAAGGCTAGTAAGAGCACCTAGAAGGGGGTGAATAGGTAATCAAAGAAGTTTTTGCAAAACTTAACAGATTAATTCGCCTTCTGAGATAGACTGAAGATATAAAAGACTATAAATAGTTATATAAAGTTACGAATTAAGGTAAAGAGAATTGAAATACAAGGTTTATAATGGTTCAGCTTAAACTAAGCATAAGTCCATTCTTCCGCACCGACAGCCCACTAGCTAGATTCCACTAAGAACCTAAAGAGATTTTACAGTCTCATGTCCTTGATTCCACAGTGTAGAAACTTTGCTATACTTCCTTAAGGTTTCACGAGTATTTAATCTTTCTTTTAAGTACAACTTAAGCTCAACAATTGAAATAGCAAAGAACTAGGAGTTTTAGACTTTGGAATTTTTTTTTTCACGCACACACTCTAATAACTTGAGCGTCTTCCTTATATACTCATCCATGCATTTATAACCGTTGGCACATTCTAAAGGAGTTCTTCCAATCTACCCGTTGGACAAAATCAATTACGGAGATCTAGAGTTATTTAAGAAATGTTATTATAACCCACCAATCCTAGTCGCTCATACAATCAGGATCTAGATTTCTATAAGTAGATACTTCCAAGTATACTTCGCCAATCAACATATTTAATTATCCGAATTGATTTCAATAATTGATCATGAGATGTTATCTCCAGCCGTGAGATCTTCTTCAACCGTATGAACCAAATCCTTAAAAATCTACTCGCATCTGGATAAGTCTTCTTCATCGGATACATCTTTTCTTCGTTGGTTTGGAAACTATCAGTGAGGGCAGACTTTAAATCTTGAGTCTAGAGGTCTTCAAACTTTGACGATAGAGTCTGCAAGTTTTCATTAGACTGATGGAAACGTTTTGTTAACTTCAAAACAAATAAGTAAGTTTTCTCCAACACTCGTGTCTGATGCTAACGAAGCCTCGTATGTTTCTTGGAGAGTTTGCTTGTCCTGATCTATTGAACAAAGACTTTAGCTGCTTATCATCATTCTTGGGCCTTGTAAAATGGCTTAGACCGCCCATATCTTGCCTTCAGGGAATATATACAAACCTTCCTTAAGTCAGAAATTCATAACTAGTTGAAGGAGTCTTCCCAAAGACTGAAAGATCTTAAGCAAAGGCTACCTCGAATATTGAACAAGAAAGTTTGTGGTGGCATCTTGAAGGCCTTTGGATAGCTGGACATCAGACTCTAATGTCTCTCTGCATCCATTTTTGGTGGAAGTAGCTTGTCTCATTGAATAAAAGGTGTGACCTAACTTGCAGCAGAATCTAATTATTTTGCTAATCGATTTAAGATGACAACAGAAACGACAACATCAAATTTGGATGCCCCAATTTGATTTTCTCAGGTCCAACCGACGGATTCATGGCTAGATTATTTCATCACTGTCATAATGTTCACCCACAACTTCTAGAAAAAAAAAAAATTTTGAAAAATTCGTGATTCTATACACACCCAAATGAGTCAGTTTTTGGAAATTATGCAAGTTTGTTGATCCATTTTATAGAGTTACCTAGAATTCTCTAAACTAAAGATATCTAGAAGATCCTAGAAGAATTGTTATGCAGTGACTAATAATTTTTCCATTAGAGAATTGTGAATGACAAAAGGAAGTATATGATTCATCAGAGAATTGTGAATGACAATCCTCCAATTTTATTATACATTCAACTTGTTGTATTATATTTTTTTAGTCCATTTTATGATTTTCATTTGGGAATTCTCATCATGTGGGAATTCTCATCATGTGGTAAACTTTTCAACTGGGAAAGAAAGTAGATACAAGGGGAAAGAATATATTACTTTTTCTTCAAATCATGTATGATGTTGACTTTTAGACTGAGAAAGAAAGCAAAAAAGAGAAAAAAAAAATTTGTAGGAGTCAATAGCGGCCAAGGCAATTTGTGAGCAGCTCTCAGGCAACCTTAAAGCCTAACATGACTTCTTACCAATTCCCCCCAAGAAACCAAAACTTCACGGCTCTGGATAGACTAATGAAACTGAATGGAAAATCTGAAGACCCATAAGAGCAGGCAGAGTCAAAAAGTTTCTGGACACAAAGGCAGTATAATTAACTGTTGATATCCTTAGAAGGAACTTAATATGTCATGTTCCACACGGCTGAGGACTAGAACCTCTTTCAGTTTTCGTGGATGAAAGGGGCAGAGTAGGAGGAGCGGCGCATGGAGCGCAAGAACACAGTGGGTCTTGAGGGCTGACCCAGCCTCACTCGGTGGCATTAGTGGCACCGCCCTGATCTTGACTAGATTTGGCGTGGACAAGCCTCGCAGAGTGGGTGATGGTGGCGAGGCCACCCGCCTTCGTAGGGACTGAGCAATGCTCGTAGGCCCTCACTTGTCAAGGGAGGCAGTAGTGCCACCTCCACCCCGATCGGCTTTGACCTTTTCTTATTATTTTTTTATTATGTTCCCTGCTAATTGCAATTTTCAATTTATTTTCTTTGTTTCTTTGTAGTTATGTTGTTTGATGTGGCGTCAAGAAACTTTCGCGGTTTGTGTTTGAGGAAACTGTGTCACAAGAGGAAGTTCCGTTGCGACATTAACGGCCACGTAGGATTGAAAAATGGAAAAGAAAACACCATTGTATTTTTCATCCAATTAATAACATGATGGAATTCATGAAATGATTCAAATACATGGATTGCACAAGTTTCAGTACCCAAATCAATGAAATTTGTTTTAAAACTTCAAATGCCAAATCGGCACAAGTTTTCTGATTGTTAGTGTTATTTAAAAGAGAAGTAGAATTAAACCGACCAAAAAACAACTAGGAATAGGAAATGCCATCACAAACGCTGTTCATCTTACTTTGAACGTACCCCCAGCATTTCCATCCTTGTAAATAATGACTTAATGAAGAAAACTGCGAACCGTTCCGGCCGTTCGCTCCCTGCCTCTGTTACTGGATGCATCTGGACCTCTTTTCCCCAGGTTTTGTTGACACGACATACTACAGCTGGGCGGGTTAATTTTTTTTTTTATTATATTGCTAAAATTTCGGCCCGGTCCAGACTTCTCATATCGAAGCCTGAATCCAGACCAGCCCGAAATAAAAGTTTAGTATAGGCCCAAAAGATCGTCCCAGTCTAACGTAGGCCGAAAAATCGTTCGGTTCTCCGGTTCCCAATCTATTTTTGTATACCCCTACCCTAGTCTGATCAGGGAGACAACAAATGGGGACTGATTGGCCACAGCAGATTTTCATCCACTACAAGCAAGCAACCATGGTATGCGTGGGTCTAGAATCAGATTAATACTGGTCCGTTTCAATCCCTACAGGTTGAAATTTTAGTTGCAGCCATATTTATGATGGTTCTTGGATAAATGAAGTGATTATCTACTTATTGCAAAGGATAATTCTATGAATTTTGCATAAGACGAATCAACATAACATCATAAAGAATATATCTTTTATTTGGCACTGGAAGTGAGATTAAGGTATCATATAAAAGGTTGAAGCTAGTAAAAATGAAAATAGGAAAATGAACGGGAGATTGAGGCCCCATTTATTTTGTGAAAAATGAATGATTTGAAAATTATTTCTCTAAAAGTAATTGATTATATTACTTACAAAAATAATTGAACGAAAGTATTTCATCGTTTACAAAAATGTTTAAAAATAAATTGTCATTGATAGTGAAAACATTTTTCTTTGGCTAATTATTTTAAGAGATACAAGTGATCATTTTTAGAAAAATAATTTTCAAGTCATTTATTTTTTATGAAACATACAAAAGTTGAAGGTAAAAAATCTATCTCGCTTCATGTTTAAACAGCCTTTGTAGTCAATGACAGCATACTTCAGAAATGGCATCTCAAACAAAATTTTCTTTTGTTGCCTTGAACGATGCATTCATCTTAAATGCCATGCCAATAGGTATCATCATGCCCTTATTCACGTGGGTTTTGCTAGTATGACAATCCTTTGAGTACTATGAAAATAACAGTTTATTATAAGTCATAAATTCTTTAAAAAGTAGGTCCCATAATAATTTATAATTATTTGTGACTTTTTTTTTTTGTCAAAAATAAACTATTATTCTCACAGCACATTAAAGATTGTCACACAATTATTTTTTTATTCACGTATACCTCTTCATAGGTTTGAAATCCACATCTATGAATTGGAAGGTCGAATGCTCAAATCTGCAATCTATGCCAAATGTCAATACCCGTAGAAAAGCTATGGGCAGAATACCTAGTAAGAGACCTAATCTTGAGTGAAATAGATACCATTATTTCAATCTTTTCTGAATTCCGAATGATAACCTATTAGCCAGAATAGTTTGTAAAGGAACCCCAACTTCTCTAACCATTAGACAAACCTAATTTTATTTTTTTTATCGTATGATCTGCCATTTATAATTAAATTCCTTTTCACAAAACAAAGGAAAATCTCCTTCTCTTTTCAATATACTTGAATTCCTTCTCACGCTTTGGAACTCCATATCTTCCCATAGAAAAATTAGGGTTTCGTTGGCTCAACAGAGTGAGTCATATAAAATGCAGCAGCCAATTGTAATCAATAGTGATAAAGAAGAGACCCTAGTCAATAGCTCTAGCCCTTTTTCTATTGATACGTACTTAATTAGCACTAGTGAAATAAATTTGAACTTTCTTGATAATTTTCTTGATTTTTGGATGTCGTGTCTCCAAATATCAATCACCACCGCTCGTACCCATCCAACAATGCATATCTTGTTACTCTATCTCAGATGAAATAGATCACTAATTTTCTAGTGATTCATGTAAATGTAGGGGTCCATTGGTTTGCAATAGAGAATTTTTTTTTTTTTTTTGGTAAGTAGGCGAGGTGTCTGATTTCTTAAAATTACAACATGTAAGTCAATAATTCTGTCACATCAGTACGAAAACCACATCTCCTCAAGCCATCAAGTTATAATTTCTCAAATCAGCAGATCCGACAACCAAACATAGTATGATCTCAAAATTGAAGAGGAGTTAAAGAGAACACAAGGAGGATTAGTAGCTAGATTCAATTGCGTGTTTCTGTCTTTGTTGCATAATTTGTTTGAAACAGCCCATCATGGGACATGTGCGTGGGCGACGCTGCTGGTGTGAATTGAATGCGATCTAGGTTGATGGAAAAAGCTCCTAAAGGCTAGGCCCAGCTTAATGCCTCGTATCAGACATCATTGCGTTTCGTCGGAATCGTATCCAAGGAATGTGATTTTAAAACCTTTCCAGTTCTGGAATACTCACATCACTTGGTGCTTTTGGCATAGGCTAACTTGGTTTGATCAGGATGTGCCTTGCTTAGCTATAACTTTGAATTGGTTGAGCACAATTGGCAGGGTTAGAAAGTGGGCTTTAGCTAATGATCATCGTATCCTTTGTAATAGTAGCAACTGAATCAATAGGAGCGTCGGCAGGTATTAACAGGAGTGCTGTTGAACTGGCATTATGGAGTTTGATTGGATTCTGCAGAGGACTAAAGGCAAAGCTTTTGTTAAGGTACTCCTCGGATGGCAAACTAAATAGCACCGACACCGATCTATAGTATGACACACCGACGTGTTATTTCTAAAAAAAAATAGAGAATTTCGACATGTTGGAATATTTTGTATATTAAATGCATATTTTTATATATACATGATAATTATCATAGATGTGATTATTTGAATCAAATTAATTTGATTTAAATCCTTAAATAAATAAATAAGTTAGAACAAATTTATACTAAAATCATTAATTTACCATTTGTTGGGGCTGGCTAGGAATATTAATTTTGAGGTGGCTGGGTATATGAGTTAAGTATATATACTTTTGATAGATTTACATTTTGACTCATAATTTATTGCAAATATTTAAAATTGACACGTGTGTGTCAAAATGAAATGTCAAGATGTTGGACGCGTGTGTTGCCAGCATGTTCGGAGTGCTGACCATGTGTCGGTTGTGGTCCGACACGCGCCCAACACTAACGTGGAGGCCCTTAGAGAGTGTCCGCACTTCCTAGATGGCAGTCTGGTAGAGTCTTCTATTTGGAGTTCCCCCTTTCACCATTACAACTAGTATGCAATGTCGGTTGAAAGGAGAATCAGTTTAGTTCGTGTGTCTTATGCTAACAAAGCATCGTATGTCTCTTGGAGAGTTTGCTTGTGCTAATATATTGAACAGTGATTTGAGCTGCTAATCATCATTTCTGGGCCTAGTAAATCGGCTTTGTCCGCCCATGTCTTGCCTTCTGGGAATATGTACAAACCTTCCCAAGTCAGAGATTCAGAACTAGCGTTGCCTTCGAAGGTTCTTCACAAAGACTGAAAGATCTTAAGCAAGGGGATGCCTCGAATATTCGACGAGAAAGTCTACGGCGGCATCTTGAAGGCCTTCGGATACCTGGACATCGGACTTTAATGTCTCTCTGCATCTGTTTTTGGCAGAAGTAGCCTTTCTCACTGAGTAAAAAGTATGACCCTGCTAACCAGCATCAGAAGCTAATTATTTTGATAATCTGACTAAGATGACAACAGAAAGACAGCATCAAATTTGGCTGCCCCCATTTGATTTTTCTCAGGACCAACAGACGGATTTGCGGCTATATTCTTTCGGCATTGTCATGATATTTACACGTAATTTCCACAAAAAAAAAAAAGCATGAATAATCCGAATTCTAATGCGACATACCCAAATGTCATCCCACATTCAGCAAAATTTTGTTCGTTTGTAGAAATTATGTGAAGCCGTTAAATTGTCGATTCATTTTATAAAGTTTCCTAGAATTCTCTGAACTACAATTATCTAGAAGCTCCTAGAAGAACTGTTATGCAGTGGCTAATATTTTGTCAATGGCCGAAGCATGTATGCAATGCAATAGACACAATTGAAGCAGATATCTCTGGCACAAAAATTGCTGGAAATCTAACCAGAAAAGCTCAAGTTAACAATTCATAGCTGCAGCACTGGAGAACTGGCCGCTTCAATTTTACTGGGCTCAGTTGAAGCAAGTATCTCCGACACAATCACAGATAATTTGCCAATTATGTCGACGGAAAATAGGCTCGTAGAGCTCACATATTGTATACAGATCAATCAGCTCAACTGCAAATCCCCTGTACCTATCTAGCTTTCTCATATGCACCAAACATTATAATGCAATAATTACCTTCCGATTTGTCCCTTTGCTGATAAATTTTACACACGTACACAATACCTTCACATCATAGTCCACGCCAAATATAAAAACCAAAATCTAACAGAATCAAACGGAAGCGCTTAAATGGGAAAAGTTAATGCATATTTTTACCAATGCCAGTAGTTGAAATCATACCAAAAATGGGAGATAAAGACGTGGGCGGAATTCTTCATGAGATGAGATCATTGTTTATGTAGATGGTCGGGATTTTTTTGATGAGGTGCCAATAGTTGCCGGCATGCTTTAAGCATCGCTCTTCGAGAAGTTTGCAGTCGCTGATGGACAAATGCTCGAGCGAGGAAGGGAGGCCGGCCTTGGGCAAGCACCTCAGCTTCTGGCATCCACGAGTGTATAAGCGCTGGAGAGAGCAAGGGAGGCCGCTTGATAGACTCTCTAGGTTCCTCATGTCGGAGAGATTAAGATAGGTGAGAGAGGAAGGGAGGAGATCATGGTCTTTGCCATCGCTGTCTGGAGGAAAGCACACCATATCTCCAAGTCCGCCGACACTCCCATCGATCCATAAAGATTGGAGCGACGCGAGTGTGTGCAAGCCCCACTCTCCCATATGCTGCTCCATGTTCACGCAGACCCTCACCTCGAAGGTCTCTATATTGGGAGGTAACCCTCCCCTGGGAAAGCGTTTGATGTTCTCGCAATCGACAATATATAGACTCCGGAGGGATGTGAGGTGATGCAATTTATCAGGTAGAGATTTTACATTCGGGCAACTCCAGAGGCTGAACTCGGATATGCTGGCGGGAAGCGGAGGGAACTGCTCCAGCTCCAGAGCGGGACAACCGAATATCGTCAAGCGAGTGAGGTGGGAGAGCTTGTGCAGGCTCCGGGGCAAACTTCCCAATTGCTCGCAATAGAAAATTCTTACGTCTTCAAGCCATTGGACGTGGTGTTGGTGGCCCGAGTCTGAAACTATCTCTGCCAGTGACTTCACTTCCCTGCAGTTATGAATCTTAAGTTCCTTGAGAGTCTCTGGTAGTCCGCGCTTGCCGAATGGTGATTCGGGCAGTGAATCGCATCCGTAGATTCTCAATTCTCTCAGACGAGATGTCTCATTGCCAATCTTAGTGCCTATGGGCAAATGCTGGAGATTCTGGCAGTTTTCGACGGTCAATGATGTCATAGATGCTGGCAAACCAGTCTCTGGAAAGGACCGGAGTTTCGGACAGTTAAGAACGATCAAGCTACGAAGAGAGGCCAGATTGTGCATCTTGTCTGGAAGCTTCTCTAGGCTTGAGCAATCACTCAATTTCATAGCTTCGAGGCGGCTAGGCAGCTCTCTATCACTTTTTCCGGCTATAAAAGATACGAACTGAGGACAACTTATGACATCTAAGCTCTTCAAGCAGGCAAGATTCTGAACATAATCTGTGTCCTGCCACAAGTGTATCAGGTTTTTGCATCTTCTTACCTCAAACTTCTCTAACTTGGTCAAGGCTCTTGTGTACCCAAGAGGAAAGCAAGTGAGCCCCTCGACATTTTCGACAGCAAGAGTGGTTAGAGAAGTCATGTTAACTAAGCTCTTAAAAGTCACCTCGTTACAGCTTCTGAAGTATAGCTCGCGGAGAGACTGAAGACTAACGGCAGGTGAGGCATGCAGAAGTGGACATGAGTCAATATCAAGCCTCACGAGGGCATCCAGTTTTCTGGGCAATCGTCCCTTCAACATGGGACAATTGCGGACCATTAGATGCTGAAGACAAGGGAACGGCACTTCTATCTCTTCAGTGCCACCAAAATGAGTCCAATCCTGCCAGAATGACATATCCTTGAACTCCAAGGTAGTTAAGGATGGAAAAGGCTCTGTAGTTTCGTAAAATTCGGAGCCCACCGTGCACACAGCATTCAGACCTTCGATGTGCAGTTCTTTCAGGGAGGTTAGCAGCCCGAGTGATGGTAATGATCCAACGTTACGGCAGCCACACAAGCGCAAAGAGACTATGTTGAGATGCAAAGGATCTCCCAGCCAGAAAGGAAATTCAATGCCGCTGTAGTAGGAGATTGTGAGATCTCGAAGGTCTTTATGAGGCTGAAGAAATTCGAGGACCTCCGTTTCAAGCTCTAGCTCTGCTTTCCGCAAATCTTCAAGGCGTTCACTCCATTTCTTGATTAACTCGACAATTCCACTCTTCATGCGTAGAATAGCATCCCTAGCGTCTCCAGCGTCTTTTACCTGTTTGCTCAATTTCATGATTGACCGGCCAATTTCACGCTTCATGCATAGATTAGCATCCTTAGCATCTCCAGTGTCTTCTATCTGTTTGCTCCATTTCATGATTAACTGGTCAATTCCACGCTTCATGCGTAGATTAGCATCCTTAGCATCTCCAGTGATTAACCGGTCAATTTCACGCTTCATGCATAGAACAGCATCCTCAGCATCTGTAGCGTATATTGCCTGTTTGCTCCATTTCGTGATTAACTGGTCAATTCCATTCTTCATGCGTACAATAGCATACTTAGCATCTCCAGCGTCTTTTACCTGTTTGCTCCATTTCATGATTAACCGGTCAATCCCACGCTTCAAGTGTAGATTAGCATCCCTAGCATCTCCAGCGTCTTTTACCTTATGCAACTCAGAGATTAACAGTTCCCCTCTCAGGTGCTCGAGGCGTTTTAACTCCTTTAATCTCAGCCCATTCTCTGTTCCCACGATAAACTTGGACAAAATCTCAAGATTCACCAAGTTACCTATACGTCGTGGCATAGCTTGTAGGCTCTGAGTTTCTCTAATGTCGAGAAATCGTAAATTGATCAGATTCTCGACACCTTGAGGCAATCCAGCAAGGTATGGACAACCCCGTAATATCAAAGCCTCTAGGTTCAACAGCTCACCGATGGATTCGGGAAGGCTTTCAATCTCAGCGTAAGATAAATTAAGGTAGTGCAGATGCCTCAATTTACCTACACAGTCTGGTACCTCGCTGATGCAGTAATGACTCAACGAAAACACCTTCAAATACTTCAAGTCCGACAGCAAGTCACCTAGCACGCTTTGGGACAAATGCAACATCGCGAACTTCTTGGGTCGTGGTTGCAATGAGATGAAGCTTCTTAGCCGCTTCATACTGCGATACACCTTAAGTCTTTCAGATGCAATTCCATAGCTCGAAATGAAGGCTGCGTGACGAGCTGAAGATGCATTACTCTCATTGCTCCCTGATGAGCTAAAGTGCGTCGGGCCAGCAACTGACTTTGCAAGGTCATTCAGAAGATCATGCATCGAGAACCGCAAACTGTTGCTGCTTGATTCTTGAAAAAACGATCTCGATACTAACTCCTTGAAATAATCAAGACCTGTCTTCCAAAGGTTCTTTCCTTCGCTTCTGTGCACCAAGCCCTCCGCCATCCACCAATGGATCAACTCATCCCTTTCTATTTCGTAATCCTTGGGAAAGATTGCACAGTAAGCAAAACATCTCTTCAGATGAGGGGGGAGATGGTGATAGCTGAGTTTCAAAGAGGGAAGGATCTCGTTTTTTCCTTCTGCCAGATCCCAAATTCGGCTGTTGGATATAGCTTCCCACTCGTGGGGATCGACATCGACATTGGCACGTAGTAGTCCGCCCAATATCTTCACAGCCAACGGCAAGCCTTTGCATTTTATCACTATTTTCTCACCTGATGATTTAAGATGGGGATGGTCGTCAAAATTTTTGGCGTCAAGAGCGTGATGGGCCAGTAAAGCCAAGCAAACGTCTTGAGGCAACTCCTTCAGACGGTATGCTGTAGCACCTGCCATTGAAGCAACACGGAGGTTACGAGCTGTAAGGACGATCACGCTCCCCTCAGCTCCGGCTTGGAAAGTCTTCAGGAGATTGGTCCACTCTTCGTACTTCTCTGTCCAAACATCGTCCAAAACGATAAGGAACCTCTTCCCAGACAGATGTTTCCACAACTTCTCTTGGGGCTGGTCTAGGTCGTTGCCTTCGCGAGACAAACCAGGGATAACCTGCAAAATCCTCTTTGTAATGGCGGCCACGTCAAAGTCATTGGACACGCAAGCCCATGCTTTGACATCGAAATAGCTGGCGTCATGATAGACTTGCTGGGCTAGAGTGGTCTTTCCGACCCCTCCCATCCCTATTATGGGAATTATTTTCGGGATCACATTTATGTTGTTGATGCCTTCTTCTTCTTCAATCAACAATTGAAGGATCTCCATCTTTTCCTTCTCCCTACCCACAAAACAAGGCTCTGGGACACACGTTGTGATAGGCCGCTGCTGGGCTCGGTGGGATGCGAACTGGCTGGCCTCCTTCTCCATCAGGCTCAGGCTATTTTTCTGGTCGATAATCTCCTGCAGTCGATGGTCGATATCCTCTATTTTGGACCTCATTTTCTGGTCACGCACGAACTCTCTGGGACTGAAGTAGCTCGGCACGACCAGAAGTGTCTTTCTCGCCCTCCTGGAATCCGCCTTCTGCTTCTTAATCCTGGCTTGAGCATCGAAGTCGTAGAGCAAGTCCTCGATGTCGTAGGCCAAGTTCCGGAGGTCCTCGAGCCACAACTTGACTCCATCATCACCAGTCAACTGCTTTTCCTCCGCGTCTTCCAGAGCGCAGTTTATTCGCCGGAGCTCCTTCTCCCATTTCTTCAGCAGGGTGCGGAGTCCCTCACGCCGCATGAGGCTAAGCAGCTCGCCTGAGGTTAACTTGTCGAAGAGCACCTGGAGGATGGTGCTGAGAAGCATCTCTCCAATGGCCGCTGCCATCTCCCCAAGGAGGATTGAACTGCAATGCAGATGGTTGTGAACCGAAGTGTGCGATTGAGTGGAAAATGGAGGCAAAGCTGATCTCTCAGGTCCTGGGAGGTCGGACCACGTGATGTAATGAGACTAGAATATCATGTAATGTTTGGGAAAAATATTGTTGTTTTTTTCTCATTACAACGAAAATGTCATTTTGACCTTTTTGCTGGACAATAAAAATGGATGTGAGCGAAAAGCTTCACCGATTGCTATTACTACAGCATTGAGTTCTATCTGGGCATACCATTCGTAGTTGTCTTCTCACATATTTCACAGGGACGAAAGAAAGATAAGATTGGAGAAAGGTGCTATTTTCATCTCTACTTAAATCCCCTCCTCTCTTACTAGATAGACAAGATCGGTCTTATCGCTTTACAATTCGCACGGTCTCCTTTAACCTAGTTATTTTCCTTTTATGGTTTTCCGTATTTAGACGTATTGCTATTCAGAAAATAGAAAGCTGATCTCATCCTCATCATTGCTCTTGTATTAACTTATCTATTCCTCGTCCCTCCTAATCCTAATTTTGACTTCATTTGTCTAAAAATTATTTCCAATCTATCTATTTTCTATGTAAAAAAATATGTATTTTGTTCCATGTAAGACGTTATAGGAGTATTTAGAACCCAAAAATCATTGCGTGAAAAAGTTATGGACATTGAGGAATTTTGATATTCTCCGGTAGACACTCCATGAATAATATTAACTTTTGTTAATCCAAAATGAATAATAATACACCAACGATTTAAAAGAAATTCTTATTCGATGCAAAGCTTTGTTCTAATTTTTTTTACCATTTTTTTAAGTTTCACGTTGTGGAATGCAACTGTGATTTTTGTTTTGAAAAATCTTTAACGGTGGTTTCTTTTATTTCATCCGATCAATTTATGTAAATGACAGCCAATGAAAAAGATATGCATAACAAAAATACGAATTTTATAGATATGAGACTGTTAAAAAGTGGGTTTGTGCCAAATTTTTTGTATATTCTACTTGGCAATCAATTCATAAATTTATAGATATGAAAAAATCAATTCATGAATTTGCTTGACATCGCACAGAAATTTCTCTCTTCGACAAAGTTAATTCTAGCTAAAGTACAATCTAAAAAAAAATCATTCATTTAATATTCATGGCATACCGACAATAAACAAAAACAAAACATGTAATATTCTTAATTATGTCAACTAGATAAATAGAAAGCTAAAACAAAGGAAAAATAAATAAATTTGAGCACCATTTTAAATAGAAAATAAATAATCGAGGGCAATTTTGATGGATTAAGTCATATAAAGGTGAATGTAGCCTATATAATGTAAAGAAGAAGAGGACTAGCTTGTGGTCATGTCGGGATAAGTAGCACTGTTGAGAAATAACATCGTGAATAAATTCTGAACCAAGAAATCTGATTTCTGATGATTTAGAGAGTAAAATATGTTACTTCTTAAGAAATGACCATAGAATGATCAAGATACACCTGACTAAGTTTTAGTCTACAAAATATGATTTTCTCATACTATGATCTGACGTCCAGTTTAGCACTAAAAATTTTCGAACGTTGCTTTGTGCCAAAACTTTTCAAAATTGTTAATTATACGACACTCTTGTGGTTTATGTCCAACTTAAATTTTACATGATATTATTCAATAAACGCATTTATGTGCGACTTTTTAAAATGGTTAATATCATAAAAATTCCAATTGAGTACACCTCTAACAAATTTATCATAAACTAATTTTTTTATTATAAAAATCCCAAATTTGTATATTTGTGACGAATTTATCCTACATTAATTTCTATTAAATTATATCAATACTATGAAAAACATAATCTAGTACAAATGGATGGTAAAACCCTAAATTGGTATACTTGTCAACTGTCATGTGTCATCTAATTAAGTAATTTGACGGTAAAATTTAATAGAATAACAAAAGGTAAACTTGTCACAAGTTTATGAGTTTGAGGTTTGAGGTGGTAAAAAAATTAATTTGAGGTAAATTTGTCATATTGTGTATCAGTTTGGAATTTTTAATGGTATCAACCCTTTTCAAATGCTAACATATATGACATGGCAAATTGCAAGCCACGGAAGAAGACGCTACTAGCTCATCAATATCTCTTGACGATCTATGGATCAATCCATCCTCTCGAGCTCAAACCCATCCTTGACAAAGTTTCTCAAAGTCAGTTCCTCTCCCACCCTCGCGAGCTACACTACTACCTCGCCTACCTAATTGAATTGACGTGTGAACCTATGGGTTTCAATCGAAAATATGGGTTAAACTAATATATAGTCACGACTTTGGCTTTTTAGTTAGATAGAAATGAGAAAAGATGAAGGAGTAGAGATAGAGCACACAGTTGATATAAAAGGAGGAGATGATGACGATAGTGATGATCTCTAAATTATATCACAATACAAAGAATCAAGATGTCACCTGACTCCCACCCTCAGATATGCTTCCCTCTTCTTTTTGCAGCTATTCTGGGACTTCAAATTGCTGATTTCTCTTTGCTTTGTTTGTGCTCACTGCCTCAATTTATTGAGTGCACGGGCAGAGAAAAACTGGGTAACCGAAACGTGAATGAAGTGCATATCATTGTCGAGTGTCAATCAGTGAGTTTTTCTTGAGCACCCATAAGAAGAATCATAACTATTTCAAGAACCAGCCAACAAGAAAATCTTCCAATTTGATCCCATTTCTTGATCCTTTCATTCCCCTTCCTTTTGGGTATATCCTAGACTGAGATTGCTCATCACAATAATTTCGCTGTAATTGACAGAACTAACCCTTTCTATTGACTATGTTCAATGCCATTGTTGTCTCCAGTGTTGAACAATTTGGTCATTGACTTTCCCACCGTCACTTTCTCCAAAGAATTTGGGGCAAAAAATTTCATGGCGTTAAGTTAAGAGCTTGTTCGGTCCGTCAAAATGAAGCTTCTTCTAGCTCCTATGCATGAATAAGCAAGGACCATAAAAGTTGAGATCCCAAACGTGTAGCCATTGTAATATCCCCCACAGAAACAAAAGAACCAATAACAAATGTGGAATCAGTGCCTTCATTAACAAGCTCTTACTTAACTAGGTTGATGTTTCTTTCCTTCGGATGCGATATACGAGCAGGTCATGAGCACTTATCAGCTCACTTGATCGTGCATTGTCACACGCACAATTATGCTGGTGTGCATTATTTCGTTCAGATGCCTCGTGTTTGCGGGTTGATATGTCTCAGGCCATGTCACGTGCTATTGAAATTTTCTCAAAATCAGCATAAAGAAAAGGGAAAATAAAGAGGTGGGTGGTTTATGCCCAAATCAACCGATTTTCACGAAAAGAGTTGTCAATATGATTGTTTCTGTGTTGAGTGTCACATTTGTTGAAGCATTGTATGTGCTTGTCGGGCCCAACACTTTCAGGAAGAAACTGACGCAATTCAAATGAACAAGTAGTCTCACGAAGTTCCAAAGAACTAGAAGTCCAGCTGCATTCACAGACAATTATATGGACCGAGATAAAGCTCCACTCTGCA
This sequence comes from Eucalyptus viminalis, assembly GCA_014182385.1. NCBI lineage: Eukaryota > Viridiplantae > Streptophyta > Magnoliopsida > Myrtales > Myrtaceae > Eucalyptus > Eucalyptus viminalis. Next base: position 35,602,471 of record CM024527.1, on the reverse strand, counting down.
AATTTTTCGGCCACGGTTGGAGCGAAATAGTACACCGGCTTGATCAAGATGGTGTGAACTTTTTCTGCAACAAAATGAAGAGGTGAAGAAGGAGAAAGAAAATGCCACGGTAGATTGTCAGTCCTACATTGTCTGTTTAGCAAAGTGATGAAACACGAGTTACAGGACCAATGGAAAGGAGCGGAATAAGTAACGGCTCGGCCGTTCTCGCAGAAACATTGCCAACAAATGGTTCAGAAAAAGCAAACGGTCACAAATATGAAAAAGAATGATGATTATCCCCTTTACATCTAGATGCAGCTATTTGGATGATTTCTCCGGAAGAATACCAAAAAAGAAATCTTGGCAAGAACTAGATATGCTAGACCTAATCAAGTGAAGAATTAAACACAAAGACCAAATATGAATTAAGTGGAAGAACCAAAAATAGACAAGAATGAGAGTTAGTACAGGAAGTAACAATGACCAAATTTATCAATTAGCTTGGCGTGCGCATAATGGCCGTAGAGAAATAAGATCTTCAAAAAACTGTCTTACTAATGTCAGACCTGTCAGACGCTGGAAGGATCATCTCAGAGCCACCTCCAACATTAAAGTCCGGAGCTTCTAACAAGATGTTAGTTGACCTCAGGTTGCTGTGTGGTATTCCTTTCTCATTATTGAGGAAGTTCAAGCAACGTGCCATATATACAGTGATCTGGAGCCTTGTGTCGAGAGACAAGGGCGATAGTTTCCTTGGATCCATCTTTGCTGCAAAGAGCTTCAAACATGTGCCATGGACTCGTGGGTGTTCTTAATCAATGCTAAGTAACATTCAATTATTTCCTATGTTATCTTCAGTATTATCTCAATCCATGCCAATAGGATTTTCTAGAGTGAAATGACGATGAACAACTTCAATTCCCAAATAAATAAGGGTATATTTTACATTGCCCAAGCATAGAAAAAATTAATGTATAAGCACCAACCCTCTGTATAACCGACTAAGTCATTCTGTTCATCAAATCCACTATGACTATGTTCAGGACCAAAAACCTAGCCAGTTGAAAATTGTCATCCTGTACTAGCTTTGCTCCATATGTCGAGATGGTTAAGGTGCTCTTCCGTGGATGACATGTCTGACTCCTGATGACCATCTTCTACGTTTTCTAAAGATGCACTTTATTTGCAATGCCTTCACTTGCAGAAGATAGTGCACATAGTAAGACAGCACTAAGACCTCATCTGACTAATCTCTCACATAGACCATGAGTTTAATAAGGGTAGAGCATCACACAAAGAGGGTTGCAGTTTATTCAATTATATAAAAATAAATTAGAATATGGATTATCCACTTCTGCTTTTCTAAGCAACAGTTCATTGCCAGTTTAAGCTTTAAGAATCACGAGCTAAAATACTTAGACATGGAAACAGGTCTATTGATAGCAAGACCATGGCAATGTTTGGATCACATATTAAAGGTCTAATATCAAGTCAAGCATAAAGACAGGCAAGGTTACCTCCAAGATAAAGGTCCATGCTTGCTGCATGGATATAATTAGATATGATAAGCTTTTCATGCTCCTTTAACCCGCCCGTAGTAACCCTGTAAAGGAACTAGATTTGGAAGTTTGATGCTCCCAAGTTTCTTGAATTCCCTAGTGAAGTCTTTCCTTCCTTTTGCTATTCCTTCGGTCAACCATTTGACAACCAAAACATGGCCGGAATGAAGTGCAGCTTTACATGATGTTACACGACAACTCCTTCCCATGACTTCTGCAGGAGCACACGAAAGTTCTCCTGCTGTGAAGATAAAGGACCTGTCAAATAGATGCAAGTCACCATCCAACTAGTCCGGAAAACCAACCTTGAGCACACTGGGTTCGTTAGAAGGCAATAGATTTGAAGAAGACAACAGAGATAAGAGAAGAAACCAGTTCATCTATTCTTTCAACATAGCTAAGATCCACATTTACTTTTGCAACTGATGAATTTGATTCTGATTGAGGAGAAAAGCCCATCCAAGCATATGGCAGCTAATCTGGATTTAAAGTAACTGAGGACGATGGGGCTCCAATATCTTCTGGAAAAATGATTCGAGATTGGCTGCAGAATCACCTAGAGAATGACCAATTTTCCGTATATTTTCTTTCAAATCTTCACCTTCCATTTGTTTTCTGCTGCAAGAGATAAGGAAGCATAGAAGAGCTATCATATAAGCACCTCCAACCATCTGCAATAAGGGCAATCTTAGCAGCAGTTCTCATATGTGTCCTGAGTTCACTCAATCCTATCTGGCGGCCCTTCCGGAGATTTTGGTGCATAAGGAGAAACCAGCAAAGAGTTTCCTGGATGCAATGCTGAATCATGAAATCTTCTCAAGTTTTCAGGCACAATGCCTGAGAAATTATTGTAAGACACATTCTTGAAGTTCATCAAGCAGATTATCGGGAAGGCCACCTTCAAAGTAGTTGAAGAGAGCCACTCAATGAGTTACTTGGCAGATCAATAATTCAAAGGCTGAAGTTCTGATCGGAAACTACAGAAGAATGATCTAAATTTTCCTCAAGAGGGATTGAACCATAAGTTAAGATCAGTGAATTTGGTTGAGCTAAACAAACTCTATATGTGCCTAAGACTTGGGGAAGAGGGCCCCCGACTAAATTGTCTGAGATCTGGAATGAAGTCAGTCTAAAAAATTGAGAAGTTTGGATAGGTAATGTTCCTGTCAATGAGTTGGAACTCCTTCCACAGAGTTTCCCCAACTCTATATTCATGATAAATTGCCAGAGAGCATGCTCAAGTCTATTGTGGCACAATGCCCTATACAGACAGTACCAAGCCCGACAGTCTGAAGATAAATTAAACTTCTTCAAAGTTGCAGAGGTAACACATCCAACTGAGCCTGCCAAGATGATGAATGACATCAGAATTACCATAAGTGTTACAATCAGATTCAGTTTTGTGAAGAAACCTGGAAATTTTGTTTTGCTAACTATAATCTGTGTAGCACATAAAAAGCTGTGAAAGCCAAGAACCAAATTCACATGACACATTTGCTAATCTCATTAAGAAATTCAGGCTTCACCTTCATTCCAGTTTATAATATTAATCAAAACCTCCCCTGAACAGAGATTTTGTGTCAGTACATCATCGCATGGCAAGAGCAATGGCAATAATTATAGGAACCATATAAATGCTTTTAGAAAAACAATCATTTCAGAATAACATTCCAAATGCAAACTCCATGGAAACATGCAGAGTGAGTCTCAATCAAAGTTACTTTTCCCAAAATTATTTTTTAAAGGTTGGTTATGGTACAACACATATCAAACAGACGGTGAAAGCATTGGATTTTTAGGACAGTTTCTCCGATTTCTTCAACTTTCAGAGGAGGCACAGAGACTTGTGAAATTTGCCTAACATACTTCTAGGGGTTCCTTTTCTTTTTCAAAGAGTAAAAATCCAAACACATGCTTCTAAAAGTTTTCAGAAACATTACTTTGTCGTAGCTAAAGAAACATGTCATCTTCACGTGGCAGGAAATCTATCTTCACTTTAGATATAACATCATCCCCTGCACAGAATGATTCTGCATGGACTGAATGAAGCGGGCAAGAGAATTTGGAGAAAAGCAAAAGAAACCCGCATCAAACAGGAGTGCAGTAAATTGGTTCAAGCTGGTTATCACTAAGATCCATCGCAGACTAAATCATAGAGCTCTCCTGCAACAGCACTTGCAGCAAAGAAGCCAACAACTGGTTGTTTCCAAGCTAGAGAATCTGAAGAGACTACAAAGTTGAAGGAGGGTATTTTGCCCACTAACCTATTATTACTAGCATCTAACACCTCCAAACTGTTAAAAACAGCATCCCGATGTGCAAAAATAGCCCCCCTGCTAAAGAATTGGAGCTAAAGTTCAGATAGTGAATTGAGGAAAGGAAACTAGAATTACCAAGCACCAGGTCAAGTGAAATGGAGAGCTGATTATAGCTCAGATCAGGATACTCTACGCTACAGAAAACAGAGAGCAGCTTCATGACATCTCCAGCAAATCCATTACCATGCAAATCTAACCATTTCAAATGATCTAAGCCTGAGCTAAACTCTGAGACAATCCCTGTCAATTGGTTTTTAGATAATGAAAAACTCTGAAGCATGATGAGGCCAGAAACAGCAACTAAGCTGATCCCAATTAGGCCCACATTGTCAAGAAAAAAGCTTTTGTGACATGACCTTCACTAAACGTGACGCCGTGCCAATTCTGGGGACACCCATCAGAGGCCAAGGACTTGGAATCATATGAATCAAGAAATTGCCCTGAGCGGTCCCTCTAAATCCCTTTCTTCAGCTCCAAAAGCGCTTCTAAGTCTGACTGCGCAAGAGCTTGAATACGAAGAGGCAAATTATCAAACATATCATCTGCATTCCTCACTCCACAGCCCCAGCTCCCAAAACTTCTGCCGCTGACAAGCAACATTGACCGAGAGAGAAAACGAAGACATTCTCAAGATGTAGCCCAAAGCAATGGATCAAATTTGGAACCACAAAAAGGCATCACCAAAGTCGATCAAAAAGAGAGAGAGAGAATATACAAAAGACACAGACAAAAGCAAAAAAATCATAATTGGAGTAAGGCCGCGAGCTAGCCAAGTGAAACACCCGATGAGAACTAAAGCTAAAAGGTCCGCCAAAAAGCCACCATGAAAAGTTGACATAACCCGAAATCTTCGAAGCACAAGAACGACTAGATCACGTCACGCAATAACAAAACACCCTTTTACCGAAAATTGCAAATCTAAAAGTACCGACAGACAATCATCGAGTCGATAGAGAGAAATGCGGATAATCCCACTTCTCCAACAATTGTAGGCACCTTTATGAAGCGAACATGCAGAGGCAATGCACGGCGATGATGAGCGGGGAGCCAAAGATCGGATGATGACGAGAACCACCTCGAGTTTTCGACAGTTGACGATAACGGAAATGGCAAAGAGACACGGACACGCACGGTCGGTACAACGTAGTGCGAACTGCGAAGGATGTGGATGTTAAACACAGACCAAAACGAAGACGTTTTCTTGCATTGTATTGATTCTATTTCACTTCTCTCTTACGTTTTCCCGATCTATATCAGTCTACTACAGGTTTCTATTGTTAGTGTTTCGAGGTCGTTGCCATATTGATTGTAATTATGGAAACCGCTTAACGATTCAATTGACATATTTACGCCAATAAGACGATGAATTGATCATGTGTTCCTCATGTTAATTTTAAAGTATTTGATTGTTTAACAATTATTTCGAAGATGTTCACTTGGTAAGCTCCTAATTATAATCCGTTCACCTAAGTAATCATGTTTGTTTATGTTCACGTTAATGTAAAAATTTGAGATAGGTTGACATAATCGATTGTTGAAATATTATCCCATATCATTTAACAATGGGTCTTAAATACTTTTTATACATGATGTTCCTTCTTATATGAATTTAAACTTTTGACTTGAATTTTCTAACATAATATCAAAGTTAATGTAATCAATTTTCCCATTAGTCATGTCATCTCCTTGAAAAGGTTTTATGGTGTGGGAAAACTAAAACAATTTTCTTAGACTCCTTTTCTACCCATAAGCTCACATAGAATGGAGAACCATTCTCACATGAAGTTTATTGAGCACTTAGAAAATAAATCTGTAATTTCTTGGCATCCTTTTATTGTTGCTTTACTTTGATCATGAACAAACTTAAAATGTATATCATTAATTAATTATCTCTCTCTCTCTCTCTCTCTCTTATTATGTCTTTTTGTAAAGTATGGGAGCAAAATTAAATCGACAAAAAAAAAAAAAAAAACCTTGGGGTGAGCAATGTAGGGTCGATTAGGTTCTTGAAACTATTTGTTAGAATCAGTTTTCAAAATATCATAGATTTTAAGGTCAATTTTAGGATTCATTCAAGTTACACTTATATTCTTAAAACTCATATTCATAAATTTGAAAAATTATGAAACGTTAACAAAATTAAGATCTTAGTAATGAAAACTCAAATTAATGATTCAAAATTATGCATTAATATGACATATCGTAAGATGGCATGAAATCATAAAATAAGAAAAACACAAAGATTTTTCTAGATTCCAAGTTTTATCTTTTACCTATCGGAACTCGTTTACCAATTTTTAAAACATAGAACCTATTTTGTGTACTCTAGAAATTGAAATCGAATCGAATCAATTTCATGTCCTATTTTCAGATCTACTGTGAAACGTTGACCATCTCTAAAGACAGAAACTCTAGAAAATGCCATCGGAAACTGGTCATCTTGCGGGGACCGTACCTCTGCAGTTCTATCATTAGTAAACAATCACTTAGAAAAATATCGTGAACAGTCGAGCCTGTTGGCTCACTGCCTCACTACACCGGGAGTACCTGGACCCCTTCTCCATATTATATTTATCCGAGCCAGCTCAGTAGCAACCCACTCCTTCTAAGTGATGACTGATGAGTGTTTAATCATTACCACTTGTGTGCAGAAACTTTTATAAAAGGATTGGCCCGCGAGAAGGAGAAGGAAAATGCGGGAAAAAAGAGAAAATCACAAAGGGAGAAGTATAGTCCTGAGCAGGACTTTAAGGGCGCGCATGGTAAAATTTCTGAAACAGAAATTGATTTCTAACCAGAAATCAATTTCTCAATTTCTATTCCCGGACAAGTTTCGAGCAAAGAAACTCGTTTGATAACGACTCAAAATTTCTATTTTCGAAACAGAAATCCGTTTGATAACAGAAAAAAATTTCTATTTCTATGAATCATGTTGTCCCCATCCTTTTACCTCACTTTTCTTGGTGCTTGTTATGGTAATTTAATTTGATAAAAGTTGGTAAATCACTTTAATTTATATTGGTAATTCGATATAGTAGTTAAGAACTTCAAAAAATTAGCAATTAATGTAAATAAAATATAGTAATTAGTATAAAAAATGTTAATATGCAAACTATAAAAGATTTGGTAGTTTCAAATGCTAATATGCAAATAGTTAATGTATTTATTCTCCTCATTCAAGATTCGGGTTTAAGTCACTACATTTTTTTTTTTGCATTCTTTTGAGACCACGAAGTGATTTTATGGTAGGTACTAGTTGACATGGAGGTAGGCGCAATTTGCGAGAGATTCGAAATTAATAAAATGGAAATTGTGCTAGAAATAGAAATTGATTAGATAACAACGAGAGAAAATCCTCAAATACAAAATAATAGTCGAAATAACACTAATGTATTACAAAAGTTGAAAATACACTTTCATGGAATTTCCGGCATATTATTATCCCTTGCCATTTTATTGGCAATGGTTTTCCTAAGCATATTTATTTGGTTTCCCTCCTCGGTCAACTGAATGTTTGCAAGGTCATCCTGCGTAGGTTCAGCCAAGTACATCGGATCTCCATATAGGGAAAAGTTTCTATCCATCTTGTCTTGATCACGGATGTAATTATGGATGGCACAACATGCAATTACGATATGTGCTTGCTTTCGAAGTGCAAATGAGGGCATGTGCCTCAAAATGAAAAAGCGATTCTTCAATGCCGCAAATGATCTTTCTATGACATTCCTTAAAGAAGAATGCTTATAGTTGAACAATTCTCTTGCAGTTGTTGGCCGTCTCGCTCTACCCCTATACTCATTTAAATGATACCGGTCACCTCTAAAAGGAGTTAAAAATCCCGGAGTTGCTGCATAACCAGAATCCATGACATAGTATTTGCCTACAATAATGTATTTATACATTGGTCATAATTTGTAACTATAAATATGATCATAAAGAAAATTACTCCTTAAAGGACAAACAAATATCTGGTGGCGGCCGAGGAAATTTCAAGCGAGGAGTCTCCAGTGCTACTGCAAGCACTCGACAATCGTTGGCGAGCCTTCCCAACCAGCATATACAAAAGTATATTTCATATCAAACGAACAAACGCACAGCACATTCTGAGTGGTGGTGCTTTTCCTACCTCTAAATGGGATTTGCTTCGACACGAGTGTATGTGAAGCATGAATGTGGGTGCCATCAATAGCACCTATACAGCCCTGTCATTTTATCAAAGATTAGTATTATACAAAATTATCAACTAAATAAAATTAATGGTGTAAAGGAATATATGAGAATTCTACCTTGAAGTAACGTTTATGCTTAGGATCCATAAGAATCTCTTGTGGAACAACATCAAAGGAAGGTGGTATGATAATCTCTTTTGCCAATTTGAGAACTGCTTGCAATACTTTAGTGAAGTATTTGCTTATAGTTTGTCCCGAATGTTGGAATCTCTCACATAAATCTCTATTTGAGTTCTTGTGACAAATCATAGATAAGAAAATCCCGACTTGTTCATCTACCCCAATATATCGGGTATCTTCCAACCAACCTTTTTCCTTCATTAGACCACAAAGGTTGAGAAAGACATGTCTCTCCATTCTAAAAGCTTCATATACTCTATCGGAATGCCCATGAAGAACCTCCCTTATCCATTGCGCTCCGATAATGAGCTATCCCTAATAGGTTCTCTCGTGTGCATAGACATATCCACCGCAACGGTGGCCAACCATGCCATCAATATATCAAGTTCAAGATCAAAATCATCAAAATCCTGTCCAATTGATTCAACGATGCTACTTGACCATTAGACATGCTACTTTCACCCTCATCCATATTACCTATATCATCACACAAAATAAGAATATAAACCCATTAGATAAGTACTCCAATATTAATCAACAATAGCAATAATGTCATCATAATTGCAACATAAAAACATAAACAAACAAAGTGTCAAATACATAAGTCATGTGATGAAATTAAACAAAATAGAAATCTATAGCATGTTTCTTAACAACTACGCAAGACATTCAATAAGTCCACGCCTCCTTTCGGGTAGAGCAACCATGAAAGCCTCTCTCCAAGTGGCATTAAGGCATGCCTCGATTCACGAGCCTTATTGTAAAGATTCTGCTCCAAATCGACATGCCATTTAGAACGGCGACCACAACTGCTATGGAGTAGGGGTCTACGGGAGGTGGGGCTACGGGAGGTGGGGCCTCCGAGGTTATGGAGTCGCTTGTTGATTTGACGGTCCTTGATTTGATCATTTCTTGAATGGCTTTCATGGTGATACCGAGTTCATGGTTGTTACTCTTTCTTCTCCTCTTGGAATTTGGAGTCCTATTCAACTTGTGTTTCTCACGGGCGAGGTGGGAGTCGCGTCGGATGCGGGGACTCCCGTATCAACATCGTTTTCATTAGATTCCTCCGCATCACCTATGGTATCACCACCACCATTGTCGCCACTAACACCATTGTCTTCTTCATCCGACACCACATACTCTTCTGCATTTTCTTCTGCATTTCCTGATGTATACACCCAAGTAGCATATGTATCACCAAACACAATACAAAGGTCGGATACCGAGGAAACCCATCATTCTTGAATTTAGCCCATTCAACATTATCCTGCAAATTTCATTGAAATGACATACATGAACAATATAATTGAAGCTTACACCCACAATAAGAAAAAATGGACCCAAGTAAAGTGATACCTTGATGTGAGAATCCCATACACTTGACTCCTCCCAAGAATCGTTTTGTTGACATTATCCCATCCGAATCCATATTGTGAAAGAAGCTTCTTAAAACTACTGTATTGCTTCTTTAGTTTGTTTACCCTATTTTTCAATTGAACTACATTATAGTGGAGTTCTGTTTGTTTATTGAACTCGACATGTATGTTATTCCACCCTACTTTGTTGTAGGTGCGGGTGGGGCGATTTCCTTTTTTACCTCTTCCACCAACAAACTTATAAGCACATTGGTCAAAGACTCAGTCCACTTTGCTATAAATGCTTCTTTGTGGGGTGCCATTTAACCTTAATCGAATCGGTATTCAATGAAATATATCGAGATGATGCACCAATTCAAGAACAAAAGCTTGTGATTAACAAGCACATCATGAAGGATAAGCTGAAATTAGAAGTTAAAGAACAACAAATAACAAGAAAAACAGTTACATAAGATTAATAGAAGCTAAATGGTGAAATTTATGATACAACAGTGAATGTTTTATTGCACAAAATGAATGGAATCCAAAAGTAAGTCACTCCCGGCTTTGCACTTGTGTCCTTTTAGAGACATGTTGCATAAATTCACAAACAAAATGATAGATCAAAATGATATTGGTCCAACACGAACCATCAAAAGGAAAACATCAACCAAAGTGTGATTGCTCATTTCCTTTTTAATGTACTTTGTCTACAGCACCCTCTTCGATAAAGTTATGGCTATTCTCTTATGGGCAGTAAGAAGAGTTAATTAGAACAATATCATGAAGTCAAAGAGGTGAGCTAAGAAGAAGAAAAAAGAACAAGGATCATAGTGAGACAATGAAACAGAAAATGCAAAATGAAACAGAAAATACAAACCATAATATATGTGGTGACCAATCATAGTCGAAAGCTCATAAAAAATGAACCAAATGAAACAGACCCAATTTGATATAATTCCGACTAAACCAAGCAACCCACTATGATTTCTACTCTGCTGGAGAAGAGTCTATTTCAATTTAGTTCCATTCCATAAGGGGGTGCTATGGTCTCTTATGGACTTTTATGTGGACTGATTACTTCACATCCACATTTCGGTCAATTTAAAGAGTGTTAGGATGTATTAGACAAAACTCAAAGCATGTAACTAGTGCTACTTTTGTGTTCATTATAATTTTTTGGCAAAGTAGGATCATATCAAAAAGCAAATCAGGACACTATAACTCAGAATTACACTTCCTTTGTTTTAGCCAAAAGCTCAATAGCACACCTTGCAAGTTAGGAATTAACTCCTTAATGATCCGTACCTATCAAGTAGCAGCACCACAACAAAATTGTATACAGTCTATAACACGAACCTAACATGTGAAACGCCGAAATCACGATAAAATGAGTAAGTGCCAAACAAGATGGCTCTAAAGGTTATGATGTTTATATCTAACAAATAGATCACATCAGGAGGAAAAAAATTTATGTATCAGTTGCAGTTTACGCACACCCAATTCAAAAAAGGTCATAACACTCTTTCTCTTCCTTCTCTGTCCAAAAGCAATCTAGTCCTTAGTCCTAGTCCAGATATCTTTATACATCAGCTACAAAAGTGAAGTGTCGAAACTATTAAGGTTTACCGGAACAACATCAGCATGAATATTTGGTGCTTTAGGAAAGGAATTCGAGCTAGTAGGGGTATCCTGTATGTATACATGCTCCTCACTATCTCTCTCTCAGAGCAGAATTTATTAGCAGACAGCAAACTCACAGCATAAAAACCAACTAAGCACGGCAAAGAACGTGGGCGAAACACGTCGGGCTTCTCGAAGCACAGCAAAGAACGCAAGCGAAACAGGTCGCAGCTGAAAGCAGCCCCAAGAACGCGAGCTTCTCGCTTCTCTCTCTGGCCCGAGCGAAATCTACCTCAGAATCACAGCACAAACACCAACCATTCGCAATCGCTCTCACATTCCCCATTCCACCGAGAAACAGAGTAGCCCAGCTTCGCAGCACAAATTGCACAGCACAAGCACAGAACAAGCACAGAACAACGAAGAAAGAGGCTAAAAGGGAAGGATCGATCGAACCTCGTGAGGAATCGAAAGCGAAAGGGCGCGGCAGCTGGCGGATCCGCGGAATCGAGAGCGGAAGGGGCGCGGATGAAGATAGGCGACGAGAGATGGGACGGCAACGGCGGCCGGAGTTGGGCGGCGGATCTGCGGAGTTGGGCGGCGGATCTGCGAAATCAAGAGCGAAAGGGACTCGGACTTGCGGCCGGGCGGCGGCGGCGGCGGCGGAGATGGGTGCGGCGGCGGAGATGGGCAACGGCGACGAAGATGGGCGACGGCCCGCGGAGATGGGCAACGGCAACGAAGATGGGCGGCGGCGACGGCGGCGGAGATGGGCGACGGCGGCGGCCCCGGAGATGGGCGACGGCGACGCGGAGATGGGCGGCGGCGGCGCGCGGCTGCCGGAGTTGGGCGCACGGCGGCGACTACCGGGCGATGGCGACCGGAGCGTGGCCCGGGGACGCGAACGAACGAGGCGAGTCCGACGGGGACGACCACGGCTAGGCCGGTTGAGATGAGCGGCGGCGGCGCTGCGAGATGGCGGCGGCAGCGGCTGCGAGATGAGCGGCGACGGCAACGGCGAGATGACCAGCTTCGGAGTCGCTAGGGTTTTTGTTGAGGTGAAGACAAGAAATGGGAAATAATTTCTGAAACAGAAGACAAGAGAGGAGTCGAGTATGCTTAAGTCAGGAGGTGGATGGAGAAATAATTTCTATTTCTACTTCAGAAATAGAGAAATCGGAAGTAGAAATAGAGAAATCAATTTGCGTTACCAAACGGGTTTCTGTTCCAAACATTAGGGAGCAGAGAGAAATAGAGAAATTGAGAAACGAAATTTTACCATGCGCGCCCTAAAAGGCTCCCGCCATCTAGCAGGCGAGCCCCCTCCGAGAGGCAAGTGAGCCATATACGAGGCTTTTATGTTTAGGGTTTCCCCCACAAAAAACCCAAGGAACAAGTCCGGGGAAGGAAGTGAAGACAACCTAGGGGAAACGAAGCCCCTGGGGGTTGCTGAGAGTGAAAGAGAGAGTGAATGTAGAATATTGCAGACATGAGGCAGGAAAGAGAAAATAAAAGAGAAAAGATAAGATGAGCTGGATATATATATATATATATATATATATATAATCCGATTAAGGTGAGAGGATTCAGGAATCAAATCGATACTCACCAATTTCAGTAAATTAGAACTGGGAATTGACCCGATCCTTAGGCCAGTTTAACTCGTTTCCTAGCAATTCTCAATTTTTTTACACACCCCTACTCATCACCCTTAAAGAAAATTAATATCATTTATAGCACAACAGTATTCCACACTTTTTGTAGACTAGTATTTTTTTTTTTTTTTGGGTCAAAGTAGACTAATATTAAATAGTAAGTCATGTTCCACACGACGGGAACTAGGAGCTCTTTTCCTTAGTTTATGATGGCTTACTTTTTCAAGAAAAATGACATAGATGGTCCTTAATTTTTAACTTAGTATGCAATATTCTCCATGAACTTCTAATTAATATCATGTGATCTATAAACTTTAGTCTAATGCATAATATCATTTGTGAACGTTTAACTTCTAATTAATATCATATGATCTATAATTAATACTTTTCCGGTGACTTGAATTGAAGGAATGACAACATAGAATATTATTATATAATCTAGGGATTTACCAAAAGTTCAGGAATCATATCGAAAAAATTAAAAGTATATGAATAGCATTGCACATTGGGTCAATAATCACAGACCATTTATGTAATGATCCCAATTGTTTAGGATGATTTGTTTGCTCAAAACATATGCTGATAAATCTCTCTTTCTATATATAATATGTTATGAATCTTATCAGCTTACCCTCACTCGCATAATGGTGGCATCATGGTTGTCAATGTCAAGCAAGGTTGGGCCAATCTTCACAAGCAATTTCTTCAGAGCTCACGCTAGCGGAACGTTGATCACGTTGGCGAGGGCATCTACTGTCGAGCTGTCCACAAGTGAGTACCTTGGCCCTTAGAGAGAAAGAGACAGAGTAGGAGTAGTGGCGCAAGGAGCACAAGCATGCGATCGCTAGATCCAATGGAGCTATAGTTGAGACAACAAAATAATAGGGAGCTACTAGAGCATTGAGTCTTCAAAAGTCACCGGGGACGGGGTCTTGAGGGCTGACCCACCCTCGCTCTATAGCGGACTTTGTGGCACCACCTTGGCCATGGCCAGATCCGGTCAAGGCAAGCAAGCCCCCACCAACCAACATCAAGGTTGATGTGGCAAGGCTAGCCGCCTTCACAAGGACCCAGGCAATCCTCATCAACCCTCACCTGTGAAAAGGAGATAGTAGTGCCACCTCTTCCCCCACTACCCCACCGTGGCGATCCTCTTTGATTTTTTTTTTTCTGTTTTTTTTCATATTTGCTTCTATTTCCAATTTTCAATTATTCTTTTCAATTTTTCTAGTTATTTTGTCTGATGTGGCAGCAAGAAACTACACCGTTCTGAGCTTGAGGAAACTCAGCCAAAACATTAACAGCTACATAGGATTGGAAATATGACAGAATGAAAAACAACATTGAATTTTTCATCCAATTAGAACACGAGGAAGTCATTAAATGATTCAAATGCCCCGGACGCCGGACTCCGAGGCCATCTCTCTGCATCTGTTTTTGGCGGAAGTAGCCCATCTCACTGTGTAAAAGGTATGACCCTGCTCACCAGTAGCTGAAAGCTAATTATTTCGCTAATCTGTCTAAGATGACAACAGAAATGACAGCATCAAATTTGGCTGCCCCAATTTGATTTCCTCAAGTCCGACAGACGAATTTGCGGCTAGATTATTTCCGCATTGTCACGATTTCCACCCACATTTTCCAGAAAAACAAAAAAAAAAAAAGCTTGAATAGTCCGAATTCTACACACCCAAATGCCATCCCCCTCTCAGCAGAAAATGGGTTGGTTTGTCGAGACCATGCGTAGCTGTTAAATTGTCCATCCAATTTGTAGAGTTTCCTAGAATTCTCTGAACTACAGCTATCTAGAAGCTCCTAGAAGAACTGTTATGCAATGGCTAATAATGTGTCCATGGCTGAAGCATGTACAAGATGGATGCAATCGAAATAGATATCCCTGACACAGAAATTGCTAGAAATCTAACCAGAAAAACTCAGATTAATGATTCATAGCTGTGGCATTTGAGAACTGGCCACTTCAACTTTACTGGACTCTAAATTTGTCCACGGTTAAAGCATGCAAATAACAGACGCAGTTGAACAAAGTATCTCTAGTGCAAGCATGGATAATTTGCCGAGTATGTCGATGGAAAATAGGCTCGTAGAGCTCACATATTGTGATATTCTGGATTTTTCCTTTCTCTTTTAATTAAATTAATCGGGCATATCATCGACGCGTCTATCGGGCTATTCTCAGAGCTGATCACTCTCGAGATAACTAGACTATTTGGAGAAGCCATTACGAAATTTTAATGCAATAGACTTGAGAATTCGATCAATAATCGGTTGCTCGACCATGCTCATCTATCGAGATCATTACGGCATAGTAAAGATCGATTAGAAATCAAATATAGGTCGGTTTGACTGAAATATGTGGTTAAATGTGGGTGATTCCACTAAATTACAAAATTCTCATCGATCGACACTAGATTAATTTTTCTATTGTTTTGATGCCCTATGTCCATATTTGAATCATCGAAATTTTTACGACAACCAAGAGTCACCAATGTGTCGAATGAGTATATTGTGGCTCGAAGAAAATCGACCACGAGTCATTTGCACTAAAAAATTTATGAAAGCTACCTAGTAGCCTAGATTACGCTAAAATCGCGCCAAATTGAAATTAACCACAAATTTGAATCCGATTTTAGAAATTGAAAGTCATGTCATGTCATAGGTTATGTTTGGAATGTCAACTCATCTTTTGAGGAATTTTCAGAGAGTTTGGGATTTTTATGGAGAATCGTTGCGAACGATTCGAAAAACAAATGGAAATTCAAATTGGCTATTTTGAATGAATTTTTGGTATCTAATGTGAATGAATTGGTGAATGGAAATTGTTTGGGGTTTTTTTTTAATTCAAATTGGGCCTCATTAGGATTTATTTGTCAAAAAATCGAATTTCAAGAAAAATGAATTAGGATTCGGAATTGAAGGAAATGGCCGTTTTTGTTGCTCGAGATTTGTTGTTTAAGGGAAATTGGGTGCAAGAAAGCAAATGAGGATCAAGTATTTTAGCATAGAAATTTTTAGGGATTAAATTGGAATAAACAAAAGCAAGTAGGACAAGAATTCGGATTATAGAAAATTCTTTTAGTTTTCTTTATTTTTCCCTATTTCCTTATCCCCCTAGCCGCCCACGTTCCCCCTTTTCTCTCTCTCTCTCTCTCTCTCTCTCCCACTCACTCGCGCGAAACCCCCACCTGCAGCCCTCTCTGCCGTTTTCCATTTTGCTTCCCCATTTCATTGACTTTTGTCAATGTTATCTCATCTCTCTCTCTCAATTATTCCTCTCTTGCCGACATCCCCATCCCCATTCTTCTCTCTCTTTCTCTCTCCCTCTGTTTTCTATCTTTCCGTTTTGGCTCCTGCGAACACCCACCCCCACGGTCTTCGTTCCTTTTTCTTTCATTTTCCCTGGCTTCGGCCGCCTGCAGCTTGGACGAACAGTTTCTGGTTTTGTTCTTCATTCCCGTCCTTCGGTGTCCCGCGCGAACTCAGCCATGCAAATCAGCCCGCCAGCTGAGGAACCCGAGCAGAAACCGTGAGGCTTTGCTGGCCATTTTTCGGGCCTGAGCCGTGCCCTATTGCCATCGCCACTTTGGAGAGGATCGAGCCTCGTCGCATCCCCGTCGAATTGAACCGAGTGATTCGTTAAACGGGTGAGTTTATCACACTAATATTTTCTTAGTAAGTTAATAATATTTAAGGGCTGTTTAGTTTAGACTAAGCTTGGTTTAGTGGATAATTAGAACGGTTTAGTAAATTAGTTGATTATCGATGCATGTTAGGTAGATAGTTTCGTGCAATTAGGGCCTAGACAAGCTCTAGAATTTATCAGAATGGTTCGGAAATTTTCCAAGCCTGTTTTGGTATTTAATTAGATTTTTCGGGCCTAAGTGTAAATTTTTAGCATTTAATAATTAATTTTCGATATTAATTAATTATTTATTTATTTTCTGAAAATTAGACCGAGATAGTCGGAGACCAGAATTTTATGCTGATTGCAATGGCGTGATTTTTTTTTTTTTTTATCTAATTGAGCTCTAATTTATGCTGATATGCATGATTTGTATTTTTGGAATTTATTCTTAAATTCATTTAGTTTTAGTAATTGAGTTGAAAATAACCGGGCGTTGGTTTACAACGCCAAAAATATTTTGGTGGACTATATAAAATGGTGGGATTTATGGAAAGGAAATTATGGTATTTTGGCTAAGGCCAACCGTGTACCAACACACGATATTTTATTAAGTAAGATAAAAATAGAAAAAATGGCCTTAGAATAGCATATTAGTGGATTTGGCAACTTCTGGCGAGCACATATTATTTTCAGCATATCATGAGAGCATGGCTGGTAGCTTTTGGTGAGCATAACAAATATATCAAATTAGTAGATCTAGCAGCTTCTAGTGAACATAATGAATATATCATATCAGTGGATCTAATAGCTTCTAGTGAGCTATACTATCTATATATTGGCTAGAATGAGTAGTCCTGGACTATGGTCGGATTCATAGATAGTATTGATCGAGATGACCAAAGAATGGTCATGTTGACATGGAATCGACTAAGTCTATTGATCGATGATTTGATATGATTGAATGATTTGATGTAGTGAATTGATTCGATGAAATACAAATTGTATTGGCTTATAGGAAGGAACTAAGGCTAAGATAAGCCATCTGACTCGTAAATGTGCTTAGACAGCCCTTAGGGCGTATTTTGTTCCTAATTGGGTCTTAGGGGGATTGAACTTGATAAGACATCGTCACACACCATTGTAGGATAACAATATCAGGTCTCTAGATGGCGGTCGTGGAGGACCAGCAACCCTGGAGTTTGGAAGGTGGAGGTTGAAGAATCGACACTCATGTCTGACTAGTGGGTGTTAAGACAGTCCCCTTTTTGTTAAACCGACATTTTTGTAAATAGCCTAAGTTTGTAATTAACCAGTTTATCTATAAAAGACTTGCCTTGATTTGAAAATTTTAGTCTTGCTCTTCTATCTCAATTGTTTGTTGTTTGGGGATTTCATATCTGCTTCCACATGCGTATTTAACTGAACAGATCGGCAATGTATCCGGGGACGTCGCTATTAATCAACCAAGGAGGGATGGGCACGCGCTCGGAGGATCGGGGCGTGACACATATTGTACACAGATCAGTAAGCTCAATTGTAAATCCCATGTACCTAGCTAGCTTCCTCATGTGCACCAACCATATAATACAATAAATTCCTTCCGATTTGTCCCTTTGCTGATAAATCTCATACACACATATACAATACCTTCACATCATAGTATATGCCAAATATAACCACCAAAATCTAACAGAATGAAATGGAAGCGCTTACATGGGAAAAGGTAATGCATATTTTTACCAATGCCAGTAGTCGAAATCATACCGAAAATGGGAGATAAAGACGTGGGTGGAATTCTTCATGAGATCAGATCATTGTTTATGTAGATGGTCGGGATTCCTTTGATGAGGTGCCAATAGTTGCCGGAGTGCTTTAAGCATCGCTCTTCGAGAAGTTTGCAGTCGCTGATGGACAAATGCTCAAGCGAGGAAGGGAGGCCGGCCGTGGGCAAGCACCTCAGCTTCCGGCATCCACGAGTGTACAAGCGCTGGAGAGAGCAAGGGAGGCCACTTGATAGACTCTCTAGGTTCCTCATGTCAGAGAGATTAAGATAGGTGAGAGAGGAAGGGAGGAGATCATGGTCATTGCCGTCACCCTCTGGAGGAAAGCACACCATATCTCCAAGTCCGCCAACACTCCCGTCGATCCATAAAGATTGGAGCGACGCGAGTGTGTGCAAGCCCCACTCTCCCACATGCTGCTCCATGTTCACGCAGACCCTCACCTCGAAGGTCTCTATATTGGGAGGCAACCCTCCCCTGGGAAAGCATTTGATGTTCTCGCAATCGACAATATATAGGCTCCGGAGGGATGTGAGGTGATGTAATTTATCAGGTAGAGACTTTACATTCGGGCAACTCCAGAGGCTGAACTCGGATATGCTGGCCGGAAGTGGAGGGAAGTGCTCCAGCTCCAGAGCAGCGCACCCAAATATCGTCAAGCGAGTGAGGTGGGAGAGCTTGTGCAGGCTCCGGGGCAAGCTTCCCAATTGCTCACAATAGAAAATTCTTACATCTTCAAGCCACTGGACGTGGTGTTGGTGGCCCGAGTCTGAAACTATCTCCGCCAGTGACTTCACTCCCCTGCAGTTATGAATCTTAAGTTCCTTGAGAGTCGCCGGTAGTCCGCCCTTGCCGAATGGTGATGTGGGCAGCAAATCGCATCCGTAGATTCTCAATTCTCTCAGATGAGACGTCTCATTGCCAATCTTAGTGCCTATGGGAAAATGCTGGAGATTCTGGCAGTTTTCAACGGTCAATGATGTCATAGATGCTGGCAAACCGGTCTCTGGAAAGGACCGGAGTTTTGGACAGTTAAGAACGATCAAGCTACGAAGAGAGGCTAGATTGTGCATCTTGTTTGGAAGTTTCTCTAGGTTTGAACAATCGCTCAATTTCATAGCTTCAAGGCGGCTAGGCAACTCTTTATCACTTTCTCCAACTATAAAAGATACGAACTGAGGGCAACTTGTGACATCCAGGCTCTTCAGGCAAGCAAGATTCTGAGCATAATCTCTGTCCTGCCACAAGTGTATCAGGTTTTTGCATCTTCTTACCTCTAACTTCTCTAACTTGGTCAAGGAGCTTGTGTACCCAAGAGGAAAGCAAGCGAGCCCCTCGACATTTTCAACAGCAAGAGTGGTGAGAGAAGTCATGTTAACCAAGCTCTTAAAAGTCACCTCGTTACAGCTTCTGAAGCATAGCTCGCAGAGAGACGGAAGACTAACGGCAGGTGAGGCATGCAGAAGCGGACATGAATCAATATCAAGCCTCACGAGGGCATCTAGTTTTCCAGGCAATCGTCCCTTCAACTTGGGGCAATTGCGGACCATTAGATGCCGAAGACGAGGGAACGGCGCTTCTATTTCTTCGGCGCTGTCAAAATGAGTCCAATCCTCCCAGAGTGACATATCCTTGAACTCCAAAGCTGTTAAGGATGGAAAAGGTGGAAAAGGCTCTGTAGTTTCGTGAAATTCGGAGCCCACCGTGCGCACAGCATCCAGACCTTCGATGTGCAGTTCTTTCAGGGAGGATAGCCGCCCGAGTGATGGTAATGATCCAACGTTACGGCAGCCACACAAGCGCATAGAGACTATGTTGAGATGCGAAGGATTTCCCAGCCAGAAAGGAAATTCAATGCCGCTGTAGTAGGAGATTGTGAGCTCTCGAAGGTCTTTATGAGGCCGAAGAGAGTCGAGGACCTCCGTTTCAAGCTCTAGCTCTGCTTTCCGCAAATCTTCAAGGCGTTCGCTCCATTTTTTGATTAACTCGACAATTCCACTCTTCATGCGTAGAATAGCATCCCCAGCGTCTCCAGCGTCTTTTACCTGTTTGCTCAATTTCATGATTGACCGGCCAATTTCACGCTTCGTGCATAGATTAGCATCCTTAGCATCTCCAGTGTCTTCTATCTGTTTGCTCCATTTCATGATTAACTGGTCAATTCCACGCTTCATGCGTAGATTAGCATCCTTAGCATCTCCAGTGATTAACCGGTCAATTTCACGCTTCATGCTTAGAACAGCATCCTTAGCATCTGTAGCGTATATTGCCTGTTTGCTCCATTTCGTGATTAACTGGTCAATTCCATTCTTCATGCGTTCAATAGCATCCTTAGCATCTCCAGCGTCTTTTACCTGTTTGCTCCATTTCATGATTAACCGGTCAATTCCACGCTTCATATGTAGATTAGCATCCTTAGCATCTCCAGCGACTTTTACCCTATGCAACTCAGAGATTAACAGTTCCCCTCTAAGTTGCTCAAGGTGTTTTAACTCCTTTAACCTCTGCCCGTTCTCTGTTCCCACGATAAACTTGGACAAAATCTCAAGATTCACCAAGTTACCTATACGTCGTGGCATGGTTTGTAGGCTCCGGGTTTCTCGAATGTCGAGATCTCGTAAATTAATCAGCTTCTCAACACCTTGAGGCAATCCAGCAAGGTATGGGCAACCCCGTAATATCAAAGCCTCTAGGTTGAACAGCCCACCGATGGATTCAGGAAGCCTTTCAATTTCAGTGTAAGATAAATTAAGATAGTGCAGATGCCTCAGTTTACCTACACAGTCTGGTATCGCGTTGATGCAATAATGACTCAATGAAAGCACCCTCAAATACTTCAAGTCCGACAGCAAGTCACCTAGCACGCTTTGGGACAAATGCAACATCGCGAACTTCCTGGGTCGCGGTTGCAATGAGATGAAGCTTCTTAGTCGCTTCATTCTGTGATACACCGTAAGTCTTTCGGATGCAATTCCGTAGCTCGAAATGAAGGATGCATGACGAGCTGAAGATGCATTACTCTCATTGCTCTCTAACTCAAACCCCCGTGAGCTAAAGTGCGTCAGGCCAGCAACTGACTTTGCGAGGTCATTCAGAAGATCATGCATCGTGAACCACAAACTGTTGCTGCTTGATTCTTGAAAAAATGATCTCGATACTAACTCCTTGAAATAATTAAGACCTGTCTTCCAGAGGTTATCTCCTTCGCTTCTGTGTACCAAGCCCTCCGCCATCCACCAATGGATCAACTCATCCCTTTCTATTTCGTAATCCTTGGGAAAGATTGCACAGTAAGCAAAACATCTCTTCAGATGAGGGGGGAGATGGTGATAGCTGAGTTTCAAAGAGGGAAGGATCTCGTTTCTCTCTTTTGCTAGATCCCAAATTCGGCTGTTGGATATAGCTTCCCACTGGTGGGAATCGACGTCGGTACGTAGTAGTCCACCCAACATCTTCACAGCCAACGGCAAGCCTTTGCACTTCATCACTATTTTCTCACCGAATGATTTAAGAGGGGTGTGGTGGTCGAAATTTTGGGCGCCAAGAGCGTGATTGGCCAGTAAAGTCAAGCAAGCATCTTCAGGCAACTCCTTCAGAGGGTATGCCGGAGCACCAGCCATTGAAGCAACACTGAGGTTACGAGCTGTAAGGACGATCACGCTCCCTTCAGCTCCAGCTTGGAAAGGCTTCAGGAAATCAGTCCACTCTCCGTACTTCTCGGTCCAAACATCGTCAAAAACGATAAGAAACTTCTTCCCAGACAGATTTTTCCACAACTTCTCCTGGAGCCGGTCTAGGTCGTTGCCTTCGCCAGACAAACCAGTGATATTCTCCAAAATCCTCTTTGTAATAGCAGCCATGTCGAAGTCATCGGACATGCAAGCCCATGCTTTGACATCGAAATAGCTGGCGACTCTATTGTCGCAATACACTTGCTGAGCTAGAGCAGTCTTACCGACCCCTCCCATCCCAATTATGGGAATCATTTTCGGGATCGCATTTATGTTGTTGATGCCTTCTTCTTCTCCAATCAACAATCGAAGGACCTCCATCTTTTCCTTCTCCCTACCTACAAAACAATACTCTGGGACATGCGTGGTGAGACGCCGCCGCTGGCCTCGGTTGGACGCCAGCTGGTTGGCGTCGTTCTCTCTCAGGCTCAGGCTATGTTTCTGCTTGATAATCTCCTGCAGTCGACTGTCGATATTCTCTATTTTGGACCTCATTTTCTGGTCACGCACGAACTCTCTGGGAGTGAAGCAGCTCGGCACGACCAGAAGTGTCTTGCTCGCCCTCCTGGAATCCACCTTCTGCTTCTTTTGCCTGGCTTGAGCATCGAAGTCAGAGAGTAAGTCCTCGATGTCGTAGCCCAAGTTCTGGAGGTCCTCAAGCCACAACTTGACTCCAGCATCACCAGTCAACTGCTTTTCCTCCGCGTCTTCCAGAGCGCAGTTTATTCGCCGGAGCTCCTTCTCCCATTTCTTCAGCAGGATGGGGAGTCCCTCGCGCTGCATGAGGCTAAGCAGCTCGCCAGAGACTAACCGGTTGGAGAGCACCTTGAGGAAGGTGCTAAGAAGCATCTCTCCAATGTTCGGTTCCATCTCCTCAAGGAGGATTGAACCGCAATGCAGATGGCTGTGAACCAAAGTGTGCGTTTGAGTGGAAAATGGAGGCAAAGCTGATCTCTCAAGTCCTGGAAGAGAAGAAAGAGGGGTGAGCGAAAGGTCGGACGACGTGCTGTAATAAAACTAGACTATCATGCAATGTTTGGGAAAAATATTGTTGTTTTTTTTTCATTACAAGGAAAAAAATGGTTGTGAGTGAAAAGCTTCACCGATTGCTATTACAATAGCATTGAGTTCTATCTGGACATACGTTGGTAGCTGTCTTCTCAAATACTTCATAGGGACAAAGAAAGATAAGATTGGAGGAAGGTGCTAAATTCATCTCTACTTAAATCCCCTCCTCTCTTACTAGATGGACAAGATCGGTCTTATCGGTTTTCATATTCGCACGGTTTCCTTTAACTTAGTTATTTTCCTTTTACGGTTTTCTGTATTTAAACTTATTGCTATTTAGAAAATAAAAGCTGATATCTTCCTCATCATTGCTCTTATATTAACTTATCTATTCCTTGTCCCTCCTAATTCTAATTTTGATTTCATTGTCTAAAAATTATTTCCAGTCTGTCTATTTTCTATATAAGAATGTGTTTTGTTCCATATAAGACGTATTAGGAGTATTCAAAACCCAAAAATCATTGGTATGAAAATTTTATGGACATTGAAGTATTTTGATATCTTCCGGTAGACACTCCATGAATGATATTAACTTTTGTTAATCCAAAATGAATAATAATTCACCGACAGTTTAAAAGAGATTATTATTTGGTGCAAAGCCTTGTTTTAATTTTGTTACCGTCTTTCAAGTTTCATGTTGCGGAACGGAACTGTAATTTTGTCTTTAAAAACCTTTGACGGTGATTTCTTCTTTTCCATCCAATCAATCTATTAAACTTGTAACTATGTAAAAGACAACTAATGAAAAATATGTACATAACAAAAATAGGAATTTTATAAACATAATACCGTGTTAAAAAGTGGATTTGTGCCAAAATTTTGTATATTCTACTTGACGATAAATTCAAAAATTTTATTGACCAAAAAAAAATCAATTCATAAATTTTCTCAACATCGTATAGAAATTTCTCTCTTTGACAAACCTAATTCTAGCTAAAGTAAAATTTTAAAAGAAAAAAATAATAATTCATTTAATATTCATGGCAAACCAACAATAAACAAAAAAAGCATGTAATATTTTTAATCATATCAACTAGATCCAACATAAATAGAAAAAGCTAAAAAAAAAAGATGGAAGGATAAATAAATAAATTTGGAGCATCATTTTAAATTGAAATTAAATAATTGAGGGAAAATTAGGTGGATTTAGTCGTATATGGAGTGAAAATAACTTATATAATGTAAAGAAAAGGAGGACTAGTTTGGGCGCGTTTGGTTGTGTTTACGTTTAAAAATTGTTCCAGAAAACAGAAATAGAAAAAAGTGTTTCTCTGTTAGGGGAATAATTTTTGAACAAAACAACGCGTTTGGTAAACTTGTTAGGGAATAAAAAATAAACATAAACATGTTTGGTAAATTTGGATAATTTTTTTATTTCTTTTATTTTTTTTCTAATTTTTCTTTTTTTTTCCTTTTTTTTTTTTTCTTTTTTCTTTTTCATTTTTTTCTTCTTTTGGCCGGTCGCGGCCAAGGCCTTGGCCGGCGACCGGCCGGCGAGGGTCGGCCTCGCCTTGATCCGGCGGTGGCTCGGCGAGGCCGAGGCTCGCCGCCGCTAGGCGAGCTTGGCCTCGCCGATCCGGGCGAGATCGAGCTCGCCCGGAGCCGGCGCGAGGTCGGCCTCGCCATGGCCGGGTGAGCTCGAGCTCGCCCGGATCCGGCGAGGCCGACCTCGCCCGCGGCCGGCGAGCCTCGGCCTCGCCGAGCCACCGCCACGCCGACACGGGCGGTGGCTCGGCGAGGCCGAGGCTCGCCGGCCGCCGGGCGAGGTCGGCCTCGTCGGAGCCGGGCGAGGCCGCCGGCCCTCGTCGGCCGGTGCCGGCCATGGCCGAGGCGGTGACCGGCCAAAAGAAAAAGAACAAGAAAATAAAAGAAAAAAAAAAAAAAAAAAAGTATTTCTCATTTGTGTTTTTTTTTGTTTTTTCTTTTTTTGTTCCCTAGGAACAAAAAGAAAAAAAGGAACGCACACAAATGCGTTTTGTTCAGGAAGAAAAAAAACAGAAATTTCTGTTCCTGGGAACAGAAAAATGAGGTGTTTCCATGCACACCCTTTGTGGCCATAGCAAGATAAGGAGGACAGTTGAAAAATAAAATCGTAAATAAATTTTGAATCATGAAATTTGATTTCTGATGATTCAGAGAGAAAAATATTTTACTTCCTAAGAAAATGACCGTAGTGTGATCAAGATACACCTGACTAGGTTTTAGTCTACAAAATACAATTACTCATACTATGATCTGACATCCGGTTTAGTATTAAAATTTTCTGAACGTTGCTTTGTGTCAAAACTTTTCAAAATAATTAATTATAAAATACTCTCACGGTTTATATCCGACTTAAATTTTACATGATATTATTTAATAAATGCATTTCTACTGACTTTTTAGAGGGTTAATATCATTAAAAAAACCCCCAAATTAGTACATCTATAACAAATTTATTATAAAATAATTTTTTATTACAAAAAATCCCAAATTTATATATTTATGACAAATTTACCTCCCATTAATTTTTATTAAATTGGATTAATACCATGAAAAACTATAAACTAGTACACTTATGACAAACAAAAGGTAAAACCCTAAGTTGGTACACTTGTCAACTACCATGTATTATCCAACTTAGTAATTTGAATGTACAATTTAATAGAACAACATATAGAAAACTTATCACGGTTTATGAATTTGAGGTAAATTAGTTTGAAATAAATTTGTTACATATATGTCAGTTTGGGATTTTTCATGATATCAACCATTTTCAAATGCTAACATGCATGACGTGGTAAATTGCAAGCCATGGAAGAAGACGCTACTACCTCATCAATATCTCTCAACAATCTATGGACCAATCCGTCCTTGGGAAAACCTTGCCATCCTTGACAAAGTTTCTTGGAGTCAATTCCTCTCCCATCATCGTAACCTACATGTCTAGCTCGCCTACCTAATCGAATTGACTTGTGAATCTATGGGTTTCAATCGAAGATATGGGTTAAACTAATACATAGTCACGACTTTGGCTTATTAGTTAGATAGAAATGAGAAAAAAATTAAGAAGTAGAGATAAAGCACACAGTTGATATAAAAGGAGGAGATGATGATGATGATGATGATCTCTAAATTATATCACAATACAAAGAATCAAGATGAAGTTGGAGCCGGGCCTTCTTTTCACATTATTCACCCAAGCTTCATCCTGGTCGTGGATAGATCACCCTCAGCTATGCTTCCTTCTTCTTTTTGCAGCTATTCTGGATCTTTAATTTGCTGATTTCTCTTTGCTTTGTTTGTGCGCACTGCCTCAATTTATTGAGTGCAAGAGCAGAGATAAACTGAGTAACCGAAACGTGAATGGAGTGCATGTCATTGTAGAGTGCAGTACCTGCCTGGCCTGGCGGTGCCTTCTACCAGTAAAAGATAGGTTTGAAAAGTAAAAAAGAGGGAACAAACAAAAAGAAAAATAAGTGTTCTAAAGGGGAAAAAGGGACAATCGGCTGAGAGCGTGTCGATAGGTTTGGAAAGACAGAGGAAATGATGAAAAGGAAACATAAAAAGAAGTGTTATTAAGGGGAAAAAGTAACCATTGGCTGAGAGCACCGACAGGAGAAAAGGAGAGAGAGATGGAGGAAAAAGAAGAAAAAGTGGGGTCGGCATGTGCAAGCCGTGGACGACTCGTCGAGCGGAGTCAACTAGTAAGCGCTTGCACCCCCTCATTCGTTCAACCGAAGTATTTTCCAAGTTTAAGACTCAAATTCGGAATTTTAAAAAAATTTAGCGGCAAAATCGATGAACCGCATATTAGTTTATAATGTTGTGGGGCTGTAAGATTTTGTGGATCTTACCTTTCCCTGAAGCAAAATTTCAAAGTTTCCTCCGCGTGATGAACAGTGCGCGCCCAGCAACTCCGGGCTCATTTTTTGTTGATTTTCCACTTGATTTTGGAATGGTCAAGTAAGGATTTTTGTAATATGTTTGACGGGCTTTCTATTAACTATAAATACGTTTAAAATAGGGTTTGGTGGAAAGAGTTATGGCGCGATGAAGTTTCACGCTCAAGTTCCACATTACAGATGGCTTGAATAATCGCTTCAGAAATGCGATTTATTAGTGCATAGGTGTCATTTTAGTGCATAGTTTAGTTGAGTCATTAGTTAATATGCATTTTACTTGATTTTGATATTATTTCTTGCTTATATGATATGAATAAAAATTTGTTGATTTGAGGGAGCCTCGTTTTAGGTGAGTAGTGCTATATTTTCTTTGGGTTTATAAAACCCATGCCTTTAATATATATATATTGAATTGAAAAGAGCATTTTGTTGCATAAAGTGAGATCAAGTATTCATTACTTTTCGGTTATTTGAGAACGGTTTGAGAAACATATTATGAAATGTGTCGTGACAGTTTGCATATGTTTATTATTTTATGGAAAGATTTATGAATGATTTGAGAAATGGCAATGGTTATGTTGCAAAAAGTTATTTACTTGGTTCATGAGATTGGGTTTTGAATTGGATTTCTAATATTAGAGGATGATGGATTGTACTCAATATGACTGTGAACCCAATGAGGGGTTTGGGCATTTACTATATTTTGTTAACTATGAATAGCTTGAGAAATGTTTTAGGAAAGGTATTGCAAATATATATATATGTCATTTATGAACTTGGTTTATGATATGAGTTCTATAACAATTTGAGAAATGTTTATGAAATGCGTTTTGAAATGTCGTTGGTTTATGAAATAGATTATGAAAATAATGTGAGATGTGCCTTGTGAAATGTATGGTTCAATAAAAGGTTTGCGAAACGATATATTTTGGGTTTGCGAAACGATATATTTTGGGTTTGCGAAACCTTCTAGTGAAAGAATTATATTGACTTGGAGTATGGTTCAATGAAAGCTCTAGAAAGTACATTGCAGATTTTAGATTGGTTCTAAGTGCTATACGATAACGTAACTTTGGAGGCCCACCTTTAGAGCTTTGTAGTCAAGGACTAATTGCTACACAATAACGTAATTTCGTGGGAGCCACCTCTAAGGTCTTGTACTATTGATAAATGTTGATTAAGAACTAAGAGCTACATAATAACATAATTTCGTGGAAACTATCTCTAGTGCCTTATATTATTAATATATGTTGGTCAAGGACTAAATGCTACACAATAACGTAATTTCGTGAGAGCCACCTCTAGGGCCTGGTACTTGATATATGTTGGTCAAGGACTAATTACTACACTACAACGTAATTTCGTAAGAGCCACCTTTAGAGCTTTGTATTACTCAAGGACTAAGTGTTACATAATGACGTGGTCTCATGGAAGTCACCTATAGGGCTTTGAGATGTGATGGGTATGAGATTGATCAAATGGGTGTGTATTTTGATATGAGATGGATCCATAAATAGACCACTGATGTGCAATTTTGATGAGATTGATTAATGGACTTAATCATTGATGATTATGGATGATTTTAATGAGTATTAAGCTTGTGGTAATGAAACAACTCGCATGATTTAATATATACAACTCACTGAGGTATAGTCGTTCACCCTTCTCTTTCCTAACATTTCCAGGCACATTGGTCAACAGCTAGTAAAATAAGAGTGCTATCAAGGGGACCTTTTGGAAGTGAACTTTGGATATAGTTTGAGGCTGCATATTTCAAAAGGAAGGATGGCCGTGTCACCCCATCTTTGTAGGATTTGGGGTGTGACAGTACCTGCTTGGTGGTGCCAGACAGCATCATTAATCTGTGGAGACTGTAGTCGGTAACGAGGGCATTAAGGTCCTGAGCTTCTAACAAGATGTTAGTTGACTTGAGGTTGCTATGCGGTAGTCCCTTCTTGTTATGCAGGAAGTTCAAGCAACACACCACATATACCGTGATCCGAAGCCTTGTGTCGAGAGACGAGGGCGATAGTTTCCTTGGATCCGTCTTTGTTGCAAAGCCCTTCAAACGTGTGCCATGGACTTGTAGGTG
Organism: Eucalyptus viminalis; assembly: GCA_014182385.1. Taxonomy (NCBI): domain Eukaryota; kingdom Viridiplantae; phylum Streptophyta; class Magnoliopsida; order Myrtales; family Myrtaceae; genus Eucalyptus; species Eucalyptus viminalis. The sequence continues at coordinate 35,573,428 of CM024527.1, read as the reverse complement.
CCTTAATCAATGCTAAGTCACATCCAATTGTTTCCAGTGTTATCTTCAACATTATCTCTATCCATGCCAATAGGATTTTCCAGAGTGAAATGACGATGAACAACTTCAATTCCCAAATAAATAAGGATTATGTAGCACCGATGAGATACAAAATACGATACAACACGTCGACATATCATTTCTTAGAAAATAGAGAATTTCGACACATTTTGAAACGTTATATATTAAATATATGTTTATATATTAATGCATAAATAAAAAAAAGAGCCCATAATTAATTTACACTAAAAACATTAATCTAACATTAATTTGACAAATTTAAATATTCCATTACAATAATCCATAAAATTTGAAAAAAAAAATAAAAATAAATAAGCAATGCACATTCCACTAAATATAGGGATATGTGCATTACAAGTCCTATGGTATTTTTAAATTTATTTATTTATCCTACATGGTATTTTTTATTACTTTTTTTAAAAAAATATTATTTAAAAAATAGTAAAAAACTTTTAAAAAAGCTCAAACAATTCTAAATAATAATAAATAAATATATAAAAGCAAGGTCGCGGTAGTGGCTAGGCACGCCGCTATCGCTACCGTTGCCACTGCCATCGTCAAAGGGAGTTGGTGAGGTTGACAACCCTAAGCAATGGAGGGGAGGTGCCCTCACCGACCTAAGCAAGGCCACCTGGGTGAGGCTCGCCCAAATCTAAGCGATGCCTCGGCTGGGGCCGATAACGCTTACCTAGATTTGGGCAACGCCGGCCCTCACCTATGGTGGTGAGGCTCCCTAGACCTAGGCAAGGGCTGGCGACCTCGCTAGGCCCAAGTGAGGTTGTGGCGTCATCTAGATCTGGGCAAGCCTCACTCAGGCCTCAGCCAAGGCATTGCCCAAATTTGGGTGAGCCTTACTGGCCCTTACCTCGCCCCACTGGCCTCCCTCTAATGGTGGCAGCGGTGCCCAGCAAAGATCCCTACTCCTTTTCTTTCTTTTCTTTCTTTTTTTCATATATTTACATTTTGACCCTTTCAAGTATAGAAAATTTTTAAAATTGATCCCATGCGTGTCAAAATCATGTGTCATAATTCCAAACTCGTGTGTCGAAGCATGTTGGGGAGAGTTGATCACATGTCGGATTTTTTTACACTCGTGTCAGAACGTGTTAGATACGATACAAAAGTTCCCAGAGAATATTGGTACTTCTTAGGATAAGGGTATATTTTATATTGCCCGAGCATAGAAAAAATTAATGGATAAGCACCAACCCTCTGTATATCCGACTAAGTCATTCTGTTCATCAAATCCACTATAACTACGTTCTGGACCAAAAACCTAGCCAGTTGAAAATTGTCATTCTGCACTAGCTTTGCTTCATATATCGAGATGGTTAAGGTGCTCTTCCGTGGATGACATGTCTGACTCCTGATGACCATCTTCTACATTTTCTAGAGATGCACTCCATTTGCAATTCCTTCACTCGCAGAAGATGGTGCACATAGTAAGACAGCACTAAGACCTCCAAGATGATCTGACTAATCTCTCACATAGACCATAAGTTTAATAAGGGTAGAGCATCACGCAAAGAGAATTACAATTTATTCAATATAAAAAACAATTTGAATTTGGATTATCTACTTCTGCTTTTCTAAGCAACAGCTCATTGCCAGTTTAAGCTTTAAGAATCACAACCTAAAATACTTAAGACATGGAAACATGTGTATCAATGGCAAGACCATGGCAATGTTTGGATCACATATTAACGGTCTAATATCAAGTCAGGCATAAAGATGGGCATGGTTACCTTCAAGATAAAGGTCCACGCTTGCTGCATAGATATAATTAGATATGATTAGATATGATAAGCTTTTCATGCTCCTTTGGCCCCCCCATAGTAACCCTGTATAGGAAATAGATTTGGAAGTTTGATGCTCCCAAGTTTCTTGACTTCCCTAGTGAAGTCTTTCCTTCATTTTGCTATTCCTTTCCTCAACCATTTGACAACCAAAACATGGCCGGGATGAAGTGTAGCTTTACATGATGTTTCATGACAACTCCCTCCGTGACTTCTGCAGGAGCACACAAAAGTTCTCCTGCTGTGAAGATAAAGGACCTGTCAAATAGATGCAAGTGACCATCCAACTAGTCCAGAGAACCAACCTTGAGCACATTGGGTTCGTTAGAAGGCAATGGATTTGAAGAAGACGACAGAGATCTAGGAGAAGAAACCAGTTCCTCTATTCTTTCAACATAGCTAAGATCCACATTTACTTTTGCGACTGATGAATTTGATTCTGATTGAGGAGAAAAGCCCATCTGAGCATATGGCAGCTGATCTGGATTTGAAGTAACTGAGGACAATGGGGCTCCAATATCTTCTGGAAAAATGATTCGAGATTAGCTGCAGAATCGCCTAGAGAATGACCAGTTTTCCATATATTTTCTTTCAAATCTTCACCTTCCTTTTTTTTTCTGCTGCAAGAGATAAGGAAACTTTGAAGAGCTATCATATAAGCACCTCCAACCATCTGCAATAAGGGCAATCTTAGCAGCAGTTCTCATACGTGTCCCGAGTTCACTCAGTCCTATCTGGCAGTCCCTCCGGAGATTTTGGTGCATAAGGAGAAACCAGCAAAGAGTTTCCTGGATGCAATGGTGAATCAGGAAATCTTCTTGAGTTTTCAGGCACATTGCCTGAGAAATTATTGTAAGACACATTCAAATCCTTGAAGTTCATCAAGCAGATTGTTGGGAAGGCCACCTTCAAAGTAGTTGGGTGGAAGGTCCAGATATACTAAGTTGCGGAATCTGTTGATTTCCCAAGGAAGAGAGCCACTTAATGACTTAGTTGACAGATCAATAATTCAAAGGCCAAAGTTCTCATCGGAAACTACAGAAGAATGATCTAAATTTTCCTCAAGAGGAATTGAACCATAAGTTAAGATCATTGAATTTGGTTGAGCTAAACAAACTAGGAAAAAGGGTTCCACTGAGTTGGTTGAAGCTAAGACCTATTACTTTCAATTCTGGATATGTGCCTAAGACTTGGGGACGAAGGCCCCCTACTAAATTGTCCGAGATCTGGAATGAAGATTTTGTGTCAGTACATTATCGCATGGCAAGAGCAATGGCAATAACTTAGGACCATATAAGTGCTTTTAGAAAAATGATCATTTCAGAATAACATGCCAAATGCAAACTCCATGGAAACATGCAGAGTGAGTCTCAATCAAAGTTACTTTTCCCAAAAATTATCATGAAAGGGGTTGGTTATGGTACAAAACATGGCTACAGGCTGGGAAAGCATTAGAAATTTAGGACAGTTTCTCCAATTTCTTCAAGTTTTAAAGGAGAGGCAGAGACTTGTAAAATTTGCCTATCATACAAAAACTTCTAGGGGTTCCTTTTCTTTTTTGAGGGGTGAAATCCAGCAAAGGTTTTTGAATTTTTCAGGAATTAAGCTTGTCATAACCAAAGAAACATGTCATTTTCATGTGGCAAGATATCTAGCTTCACTGTAGATCTAATCATCCCCTGCACAGAATGTTCTGAATGGACAGAACAAAATCAGGCAGTAGAATTTGGAGAAAAGCAAAAGAAACTCACATCAAACAGGAGGCGAATTAAATTGGTGGATCTGAGATACCTTCAAGCTGGTAATCACCAAGATCCAGCACAGACTAAATTATAGAACTCTCCTGTAACAGCGCTTGCGGCAAAGAACCTGACAACTGGTTGTTTCTGAGCCAGAGAATCCGAGGAGACTACAAAGTTGAAGGAGGGTACTTCATCCACTAACCTATTGTTACTAGCATCAAACACCTCCAAACTTTTGATATGTGTCGTTCCATCGTGCAAGAAAAGCTCCCCTACTAAAGAATTGGAGCTGACATTCTGATAGTACATCAAGGAAACAAACTAGAATTGCCAAGCACCAGGTCATGCAAACTGGAGAGTTGATTATAGCTCAGATCAGCGTACTCTATGCTACAGAGAGCAGCTTTGTAACATCTCCAGAAAATCCATTACCGTGCAAATCTAAGTATTTCAATTGATCTAAGCCTGAGCTAACCTCTGAGACAATCCCTGTCGATTGGCTTTTAGATACTGACAAATTCTGAAACATGATTAGGCCAGAAACAGCAACAAAGCTGAATTTCCCAATCAGGCCCACAACCAAGAAAAAAGTGGTTGTGACATGACCTTCACTAAACGCGCCATGGTGCCAATTCTGGGGACACCCATCAGAGGCCAAGGACTTGGAATCATAAGAATCAAGAACTTGCCCTGAGCGGTCCTTCTGGATCCCCTTCTTTAGCTCCAAAAGCGCTTCTAAGTCTGACTGCTTCTAAGTCTGACTGCGCAAGAGCATTGACTACGAAGAGGCAAATGATCAAACGTATCATCTGCATTCCTCCCTCCACAGCCCCAGCTCTCAAAACTTCAGCAGCTGACAAGCAAGATTGACAGAGAGAGAAAACGAAGACATTCTCAAAATGTAGCCCAGAAAAAGGGAACTGAGTGAGCAACGGATCAAATTTGGAACCGCAGAAAGGCCTCACCAAATAAGATCACCCAAAAAAAAACAGAGAGAAATTGCGAAAGATACAAACAAAAGCAAAAAAAATAACTGGAGTAAGGCCGCGAGCTAGCCAAGCGAAAGACCCGGAGAAAACTAAAGCTAAAAGGTCCGCCAAAAAGCCACCATGAAAAGTTGACATAACCCGAAATCTTTGAAGCTCAAGAACGACTAGATCACGCAATAACAAAACACCCTTTTACCGAAAATTGCAAATCTACAAGTACCGGCAGACAATCATCGAGTCGATAGAGAGAAATGCGGATGATCCCACTTCTCCAACAAGAAGGAGTTGATGAAAAATTGTAGGCACCTTTGTGAAGCGAACATGCAGAGGCAATGCGAGGCAGCGATGAGCGGGGAGCCAAAGATCGGATGATGATGATAACCAGCTCGAGCTTTCGACAGTTGACGACAACGGAAATGGCAAAGAGACACGGACACGCACGGTCGGTACCGCGTAGTGCGAAGGAAGTGGAAGTTGGCAAGAGACACGGACACGCACGGCCGGTACAATGTAGTGCCGAGGAAGTGGAAGTTAAACACAAAGCAAAACGTAGACGTTTTATCGCATTGTATTGATTCTATTTCATTTTCCCAATCTATATCAGTCTACTACAGGTTTCTACTGTTAGTGGTTTTAGCCAGGTCATTCTAGAAGCACAATATATATGTATATCGAGATCATAGTCATTTTGACCGTAACTATGGAAACCGCTTAACGATTCAATGGACATATCTACGCCAATAAGATGATGTATTGATCATGTGTTTCTCGTGTCGATTTTAAAGTATTTGATTGTTTAACAATTGATTCGAAGAAGTTCAATTGATAAAATCGTAATTACAATCCATTCACCTAAGTGATCGTGCTTGTTTGTGCTCATGTTAATGTTGAAAATTTGAGATAAGTTGACATAATCGGTTGTTAAAGTATTGTCCCATATCACTTAACAATGGATCTTAAGTAATTTATATGTTGTCTCCTTTCATTTATGAGTTTAAACTTTTGAATTGAATTTTCTAATATAATATCAAAGTTAATGTAATCCATTTTCTTATTAGTAAAATTTTCTTTATATTAATGTAATCTCCTTGAAAGGATTTTACGGTGTAGGAAAACTAAAATAATTTTCTTAGACTCCTTTTTCACACGTAAGCCCACATAGAGTGGAGACCCATTCTCACATGAAGTTTATTGAGCACTTAGAAAATAAGTCTATTATTTCTTGGCATCCTTTCATTATTGCTATACTTCGATCATGAAAAAACTTAAAATGTATATCATTAATTAATTTATTTTTTGCTGTCATTCTCTCTCTCTCTCTCTATTTGTAAAGCGTGGATATAGAGAAGTAGAATTAAATCGACAAAAACAAAAAAAACCTAAGGCTAAGGAGTGTAGGGCCGATTCAAGTTTTAACTGGAACTTAGTCGTTTAAATCGGTTTTCAAAATATCATAGATTTCAAGGTCGATTTCAAGATTTATTCAAGTGGCACTTATATTCTTAAAATTCATATTTAAAATTTTGAAAATTATGAAATGTTAAAAAAAATTAAAATCTTATTCATGAAAGTTCAGACTAATTTTTCTATATTCTGAGTTTCATTTTTTACCTATCAGAACTCGTTTGTCAATTTTTAAAACATAGAATCTATATTGTGTACTCTAGAACTCCAAATCGAATCGGATCTATTTCATCTCCTAACCAATCGGATCTATTTCATCTCCTAATCTACTTTGAAACCATGGTCGTCTCTAAGAAAAGAAACTCTAGAAAATGCCATCAGAAACTGTTCATCTTGCGTGGACCGTACCTCTGCAGTTCTATCATTAGTAAATTAATCACTTAGAAACCTTTACCAAAAAATAATAATCACTTAGAAAAATATCGTGAACAGTCCAGGCTGTTCGCTCCCTGCCTCACAACACCACAACACCGCATGTACGTGGACCCCTTCTCCATATTATATTCATCCGCGCCGGCTCAGTGGCACCCCACTCCTCCTCTACTCTCCTTCAACCTCCGTCGTCTCCGCCCCCTCCACCGCCCCCGCCGATGGCCGACGCCGCCGCCGCCGCCGCCGCCCGCCCCACCAAGATCATCGCCGGGGCCGACCCTTCTGGTGCTCTGCTCAAGGACGCCCTCGTCACCCACCTCCGGGAGGCCCTGCACATCGAGGTCGAGGACCTCGGCACCGGCCCCTACTACTCCATCGCCGCCGACGTCGGCCGCCGCATCTCCTCCTCCGGGGGACCCGAGACCCGCGGCCTCGTCGCCTGCGGCACCGGCTGCGGCGTCTCCATGTTCGCCAACAAGTTCCCCGGCGCCTTCGCGGCGACCTGCCTCTCCGTAGCCGACGCCGTCAACGCCCGCTCCATCAACAACTCCAACATCCTCGCCGTCTCCTCCGTCTACACGCCTCCCGAGCCCGCCGTGGAGATCCTCCGCGCCTGGCTGGACACCCCCTTCAAGTCCCCCTGCCCCGCCAACGGCGACCGCCCCTGGAGCGACGACATCCAGGAGTTCCTCGACCGGGCCCTCGTCGAGACGCCCAAGATCGGCGCGCCGGCCTCGGAGCCCGACGAATCCGCCTCCTGCGCGATCTGTTGCCTGGTGAAGCGGCGGGAGCTGAACCCCATCGACATGATCCCGGGGGGGTCGATGAAGATACTCCGGGAGACCCCGACGTCGGCGATCGTGAGGTTCAAGACCGGGAGCGTCGAGCCCGCGCACCACCACACGTTCGGGCACGACCTGGTGGTGCTGGAAGGGAAGAAGAGCGTCTGGAACTTGACCAAGAAGGAGAGGTACGACCTGGTGGTCGGGGACTATCTGTTCACCCCGGCCGGGGACGTGCACAGGGTGCAGTATCACGAGGAGACGGAGTTCTTCATCAAGTGGGATGGCCACTGGGACATGTTCTTCGACGAGGATCTGGAGACTGCCAAGAAGGCCATCGCCGAGGAATCGTCGTCATCGTCGTTACCTTGATTTGTATGTTTCTCTGTTCTTGCTGGTACCCATTCCCCGCAAAAGAGAGTCTGCCATGGGGGGTTGTTCTTGCTGTGTGTAGTTCATGTGATATGTCAAGAGAAGGATGATGTGATCTTGTGAAGTTGAGGCATGTCTGAAGCATATCTGTAATTAGCTGAAGTTTGGTGTTGCAGAGTGTGTAAATGCATGGAGCAGAGACTTTTTCAGCTGATATGTTTCCATGAGTGGTTGAGTCTTGAGTGATGGTTTTCTCTGTTATGGGTTTAGACTGGAAGAAAAAGACTGTTTTTGTATGAAATAGGCTCACCACATTGACTTGAATTCCACATTTCACCATGAATAATGTGAATATTATCTTGTTTTGGGCAAATACATATGTATTTGCAATCACAACTACATGAGGTTAGTGTGGTTTTCAATGAATTCCAATTTACCGAACTGAGATGAATTTGCTGGAGTAAGAAAAATTCGTCATAGGAAAATTGAACTCGGAGTTAGGAGGGTTGGTTATGAAGGAGAGAAGGAGATTTGTAAGGTTTCCCGCCTGTTTGGTATAGCTGTGGCCGAATTGGAAACTGCTATAGTCATCAACATGAGGCTATTTAGTATGGTTTTCAAAAGCGACTTAAATTGTGATTAAGGATGTTGCTACTTTGATGAAGCACTCGACAAGCATTATGTTGTGGTAACACGGTGTGAAGTAGATAAGGAGATTTGTAAGAGTTTGCACTTGTTCGTTATAGTTGTGGCTGAATTGGAAACTGCTATAGTTTTCAACGTGTTATGGCTACGAAATGTTTGCCGAATGCTTCATCAAAGTAGCAACACTCTTATTCACAATTGAAGTCGCTTTGGAAAACCATACTAAACAGCCTCATGTCATAAAGTTTTCACTGATGTGGTGATGATTTGTGAGATTTGACTTGTATGTTTGGTAATGCATTGAATGAGCAGAGACTTTTTCAGCTGATATGTCTTTATGTGTGGTTGAGTCTTGAGTGATGATTTTCTATATTATCGGTTCAGATCAAAAGAAATAGAATCCTTTTGTATGAAATGGGCGCACCACATTGGATTGAATTTCACATCCATGCCACCAAAAATGTGAAAGTTATCTATCTTGTTTGGGCCATTCACCTGTGTGTTTAGAATCACAAATCCATGAGGTAAGTGTTTGGTCTCAGTGAACTCCAATTTACCAAACTGAGATAAATTTGCTGGAGTAAGAAAAATTTGTCATAGGGAAATATCTCAGAGTTAGGAGGGGTGTGAAGGAGAGTGAGATTTGTATGGTTTCATGCCCATTCGGTATTCCCATAGCTGAATCGGAAGCTAAATACCAAGCTTTGCTTTGAAAGTGTTGCAGCATTGAGATGTTTACTGAATACCTTATCAAAGTTGCAACATCCTTAACTTGTTTTGGAAATACTGTACGAAACAGTCTCATGTTAAAAAAAATTGGTTGATGTTGGGTATGTCGTGAGACTTTTGTAGCTCATATGTTTGGCAATACATATTTGATTTTGCAGCACTTGAAAACAAGATGCGACATGCGACAGTTCTCTAAGGATTGTAATGTTGCTAAAGTTTTGTAATTGTAAAGTCAATATATAACTCAGCAATTAAGTAGATGATTAATTTTTGGTGGTTAGCTGCTATTTTATAGAGAAAGTACCAAAACCTTTTCATACAATGACGGAAAGGGCCATTTGAATCCCATGCAATCCTCTCACATAGACCATGAGTTTAATAAGGGTAGAGCATCACACAAAGAGGATTGCAGTTTATTCAATTATATAAAAATCAATTTGAATATGGATTATCAACTTCTGCTTTTCTAAGCAACAGTTCATTGCCAGTTTAAGCTTTAAGAATCACAAGCTAAAATACTTAGACATGAAACATGTGTATCGATAGCAAGACCATGCCAATGTTTGGATCGCATATTAAAGGTCTAATATCAAGTCAAGCATAAATTCGGGAAAGATTACATTCAAGATAAAGGTCCATGCTTGTTGCATGGATATAATTAGATATGACAACCTTTTCATGCTCCTTTAACAACCCCCCCTCCCCCGGCCCGCAGTTAGTAAGCCTGTACAGGAACCAGATTTGGAAGTTTGATGCTCCCAAGTTTCTTGACTTCCCTAGTGAAGTCTTTCCTTCCTTTTGCTATTCCTTTCCTCAACCATTTGACAACCAAAACATGGCCAGAATGCAGGTGTAGCTTTACATTATGTTACATGACAACTCCTTCACATGACTTCTGCAGGAGCACACAAAAGTTCTCCTGCTGTGAAGATAAAGGACCTGTCAAATAGATGCAAGTCACCATCCAACTAGTCCAGAGAACCAACCTTGAGCACACTGGGTTCGTTAGAGGCAACGGATTTGAGGAAGAGAACAGAGATATAGGAGAAGAAACCAGTTCATCTACTCTTTCAACATAGCTAAGATCCACATTTACTTTTGCAACTGATGAATTTGATTCTGATTGAGGAGAAAAGCCCATCTGAGCATATGGCAGCTATCTGGATTTAAAGAAACTGAGGATGACGGGGCTCCAATATCTTTTGGAAAAATGATGCGAGATTAGCTGCAGAATTGCCTAAAGAATGACCATTTTTCCATATATTTTCTTTCAAATCTTCACCTTTTATTTGTTTTCTGCTGCAAGAGATGAGGAAGCATAGAAGAGCTATCATATAAGCGCCTCCAACCAGATCTGCAATAAGGGCAATCTTAGTGGCAGTTCTCATACGTTTCCCAAGTTCACTCAATCCTATGTGGTGGCCCTTCCGGAGATTTTGGTGCATAAGGAGAAACCAGCTAAGAGTTTCCTGGATGCAATGCAGAATCAGGAAATCTTCTCAAGTTTTCGGGAACAGTGCCTGAGAAATTATTGTAAGACACATTAAATCCTTGAAGTTCATCAAGCAGATTATCGGGAAGGCCACCTTCAAAGTAAATGGGTGAAAGGTCCAGATATACTAAATCACAGTATCTGTCGATTTCCCAAGGAAGAGAGCCACTCAATGAGTTACTTGACAGATCAATAATTCAAAGGCTGAAGTTCTGATCGGAGACTACAGAAGAATGATCTAAATTTTCCTCGAAAGGGATTGAACCATAAGTTAAGATCAGTGAATTTGGTTGAGCTAAACAAACTAAGGAAAAAGGGTTCCACTGAGCTGGTTGAGGCTAAGACCTATTACTTTCAATTCTGGATATGTGCCTAAGACTTGGGGAAGAGGGCCCCATACTAAATTGTCTGAGATCTGGAATGAAGCCAGTCTCAAAAATTGAGAAGTTTGGATAGGTAATGTTCCTGTCAACGAGTTGGAACTCCTTACACAGAGTTTCCCCAACTCTATATTCATGAAAAATTGCCAGAGGGCATGCTCAAGTATCGTGGCACAATGCTCTATACAGACGGTACAGAGCCCGACAGTTTTTTTGAAGATAAATTAAACTTCTTCAAAGTTGCAGAGGTAACATCCAATTGGGCCTGCCAAGATGATGAATGACATCAGAATCACTGTAAGTGTTACAATCAGATTCAGTTTTGTGAAGAAATCTGGGAATTTTGTTTTGCTAACTATAATCTGTGTAGTACATAAAATGTTGTGAAAGCCAAGAACCAAATTCACATATCACATATGCTAATCTCATTAAAAAATTCAGGCTTCACCTTCATTCCAGTTTGTAATATTAATCAAAACCTCCCTTGAATAGATATTTTGTGTCAGTACATTATCGCATGGCAAGAGCAATGGCAATAATTATAGGAACCATATAAGTGCTTTTAGAGAAATAATCATTTCAGAATAACATGCCAAATGCAAACTCCATGGAAACATGCAGAGTGAGTCTCCATTAAAGTTACTTTTCCCAAAATTATTTTTAAAGGTTGGTCATGGTACAACACATACCAAACAGAAGGTGAAAGCATTAGATTTTTAGGACAGTTTCTCCGATTTCTTCAAGTTTCAAAGGAGGCGCAGAGACTTTTTAAATTTTCCTAACATACTTCTCGGGGTTCCTTTTCTTTTTCAAAGGTTAAAAATCCAAACACATGCTTCTAAAAGATTTCAGAAACATTACTTTGTTGTAGCTAAAGAAACATGTCATCTTCACATGGCAGGAAATCGATCTTCACTGTAGATATAATCATCCCCTGCACAGAATGATTCTAAATGGACTGAACGAACGGGGCAAGAGAATTTGGAGAAAAGCAACAGAAACCTGCATCAAACGGGAGTGCAGTAAATTGGTGAATCTGAGACACCTTCAAGCTGGTTATCACTAAGATCCATCACAGACTAAATCATAGAGCTCTCCTGCAACAGCACTTGCGGCAAAGAACCCAACAACTGGTTGTTCCCGAGCTGGAGAATCCAAAGAGACTACAAAGTTGAAGGAGGGTATTTTACCCACTAACCTACTGGTACTAGCATCAAACACCTCCAAACTGTTAAAAATGGCATCCCATTGTGCGAAAATGGCTCCCCTGCTAAAGAATTGGAGCTAAAGTTCAGATAGCGAATTGAGGAAAGGAAACTAGAATTACCAAGCACCAGGTCAAGTGAAATGGAGAGCTGATTATAGCTCAGATCAGCATACTCTTTGAAAAAGAGAGCAGCTTCGTGACATCTCCAGCAAATCCATTACCGTGCAAATCTAACTATTTCAATTGATCTAAGCCTGAGCTAACCTCTGAGACGATCTCTGTCAATTGGTTTTCAGATAATGAAAAATTCTAAAGCATGATGAGGCCAGAAACAGCAACTAAGCTGAATTTCCCAATTAGGCCCACAATGTCAAGAAAAAAGCTTTTGTGACATGACCTTCACTACACGTGATACCGTGCGAATTCTGGGGACACCCATCAGAGGCCAAGGACTTGGAATCATATGAATCAAGAAGTTGCCCTGAGCGGTCCCTCTGGATCCCTTTCTTCAGCTCCAAAAGCGCTTCTAAGTCTGACTGCGCAAGAGCATTGACTACGAAGAGGCAAATTATCAAACATATCATCCGCATTCCTCACTCCACAGCCCCAGCTCCCAAAACTTCTGCCGCTGACAAGCAAGATTGACCGATAGAGAAAACGAAGACATTCTCAAGATGTAGATAAAGCAACGGATCAAATTTGGAACCACCAAAAGGCATCACCAAAGTAGATCAAAAAGAGAGAGAGAATTTACAAAAGACACAAAAAACCAAACAAATCATAATTGGAGTAAGGCCGCGAGCTAGCCAAGTGAAAGACCCGATGAGAACTAAAGCTAAAAGGTCCGCCAAAAAGCCACCGTGATAAGTTGACATAACCCGAAATCTTTGAATCACAAGAACGACTAGATCACGCAATAACAAACCACCCTTTTCCCGAAAATTGCAAATCTAAAAGTACCGCCAGACGATCATCGAGTCGATAGAGAGAAATGCGGATAATCCCACTCCTCCAACAACAAGGAGTTGATGAAAAATTGTAGGCACCTTTATGAAGCGAACATGCGGAGGCAATGCAAGGCAGCGATGAGCGGGGAGCCGAAGATCGGATGATGATGAGAACCAGCTCGAGCTTTCGACAGTTGACGACAACGGAAATGGCAAAGAGACACGGACACGCACAGTCGGTACCGCGTAGTGCGAAGGAAGTGGAAGTTGGCAAGAGACACGGACACGCACGGTCGGTCCATGTAGTGCCGAGGAAGTGGAAGTTAAACACAAAGCAAAACGAAGACGTTTTCTCGCATTGTATTGATTCTATTTCACTTCTGTCTTACGTTTTCCCAATCTATATCAGTCTACTACAAGTTTCTATTGTTAGTGTTTTTAGCCAGCGGTCATTCTGGAAGCACAATATCTATGTATATCGAGATCATAGTCATTTTAATCGTAACCATGGAAATCGCTTAACAATTCAATTGGCATATTTATGCCAATAAGATGATGTATTGATCATGTGTTTCTCGTGTCGATTTTAAAGTATTTGATTGTTTAACAATTGATTTGAAGATGTTCAATTGATAAAATAGTAATTACAATCCATTCACCTAAGTGATCGTGCTTGTTTGTGCTCACGTTAACTTTAAAAATTTGAGATAGGTTGACATAATCGATTGTTAAAGTATTATCTCATATCACTTAACAATGGATCTTAAATGCTCTTTATATGTTGTCTCCCTCCATCTATGAATTTAAACTTTTGAGTTGAATTTTCTAACATAATATCAAAGTTAATGCATTCAATTTTCCTATTAGTAAAATTTTCTTTGTATTTGCGTTGGTCCTTGAAAAGGCTTTACGGTGTGTAGGAAAACTAAAATAATTTTCTTGGACTCCTCTTTCACACGTAAGCCCACACAGAATGGAGAACCATTCTCACATGAAGTTTATTGAGCACTTAAAAAAATAAGTCTATTATTTCTTGGCATCCTCTCATTGTTGCTTAACTTTGATCATGAAAAAACATAAAATGTATATCATTAATTAATTTGTTTTTTGTCTGTCATTCTCTCTCTCTCTCTCTCTCTGAGTTCTTTTTATGTTTATTTATAAAGCGTGGATATAGAGAAGTAAAATTAAATCGACAAAAAAAAAAAAAAAAAAAAAAAAAAAAAAGCTAGGGCTGAGGAGTGTAGAGTCAATTTAGATTCTAACTGAAACTTACTCGTTTGAATCGGTTTTCAAAATATCATAAATTTCAAGATCGGTTTCAAGATTTATTCAAGTTGTACTTATATTCTTAAAACTCATATTTATAATTTGAAAATTATGAAACATTAACAAAATTAAAATCTTAATCATGAAAGCTCAGATTAATAATTCAAAAAAATTATATCGTAAGATGGCAAGAAAATATAAAATAAGAAAAACACATATTTTTCTAATTTCTAAGTTTCATTTTATCTATCAGAACTCATTTGCCAATTTTTTAAACATAAAATCTATATTGCGTACTCTAGAACCTGAAATCGAATCGGATATATTTCATCTCCTAGTCTCAGATCTAATCTGAAACCACAGTCGTCTCTAAGAAAGAAACTCTAGAAAATGCCATCAGAAACTGTTCATCTTGCGTGGACCGTACCTCTGCAGTTCCTATCATTAGTAAATAATCACTTAGAAAAATATCGTGAACAGTCCAGGCCGTTCTCTCCCTGCCAAATTATATTCATCCGAGCCGGCTCAGTAGCAGCACTCTCCTCCTCTACTCTCCTTCCGCCGCCGCCGCCGATGGCCGCCCCCGCCGCCACCGCCCGCCCCACCAAGATCATCGCCGGGGCCGACCCTTTTGGCGCTCCGCTCAAGGACGCCCTCGTCACCCACCTCCGCGAGGCCCTGCACATCGAGGTCGAGGACCTCGGCACCGGCCCCTACTACTCCATCGCCGCCGACGTCGGCCGCCGCATCTCCTCCTCCGGGGGACCCGAGACCCGCGGCCTCGTCGCCTGCGGCACCGGCTGCGGCGTCTCCATGTTCGCCAACAAGTTCCCCGGCGCCTTCGCGGCGACCTGCCTCTCCGTGGCCGACGCCGTCAACGCCCGCTCCATCAACAACTCCAACATCCTCGCCGTCTCCGCCGTCTCCACGCCTCCCGAGCCCGCCGTGGAGATCCTCCGCGCCTGGCTGGACACCCCCTTCAAGTCCCCCTGCCCCGCCAACGGCGACCGCCCCTGGAGCGACGACATCGAGGAGTTCCTCGACCGGGCCCTCGTCGAGACGCCCAAGATCGGCGTGCGGGCCTCGGAGCCCGACGAATCGGCCTCCTGCGCGATCTGTTGCCTGGTGAAGCGGCGCGAGCTGAACCCCATCGACATGATCCCGGGGGGGTCGATGAAGATACTCCGGGAGACCCCGACGTCGGCGATCGTGAGGTTCAAGGCCGGGAGCGTCGAGCCCGCGCACCACCACACGTTCGGCCACGATCTGGTGGTGCTGGAAGGGAAGAAGAGCGTCTGGAACTTGACCAAGAAGGAGAGGTACGACCTGGTGGTCGGTGACTACCTGTTCACCCCGGCCGGGGACGTGCACAGGGTGCAGTATCACGAGGAGACGGAGTTCTTCATCAAGTGGGATGGCCACTGGGACATGTTCTTCGACGAGGATCTCGAGACTGCCAAGAAGGCCATCGCCGAGGAATCATCGTCGTCATCGTTACCTTGATTTGTATGTTCCTCTGTTCTTGCTGATACCCATTACCCACAAAAAAGAGTCTGCCATGGGAGTTCTTGCTGTGTGTAGTTTATGCGATATGTCAAGAGAAGGGTGATGTGATCTTGTGGAGTTGAGGCATGTCTGAAGCATATCTGTGATTAGCTGAAGTTTGGTGTTGCAGAGCATTTATATGCATGGAGCAGAGACTTTTTCGGCTGATATGTTTCCATGTGTGGTTGAAGTTTGAGTGATGGTTTTCTCTGTTATCGGTTTAGACTGGTGGAAACAGACTGTTTTGTAGGAAATAGGCTCACCACATCGGCTTGAATTCCACATTTCACCATCAATAATGTGAATATTATATTGTTTTGGGCAAATACATGTGTATTTGCAGTCACAATTTTATGAGGTTAGTTTGGTTTTCAATGAATTCCAATTTACCAAACTGAGATGAATTTGCTGGAGTAAAAAAATTTGTCATGGGGAAATTGAACTCAGAGTCAGGAGGGGTGTGAAGGAGAGAAGGAGATTTGTAAGGTTTCACACTGGTTCGATATAGCTGCAGCCGAATTGGAAGCTGCTATAGTCTTCGACATGAGGCTATTTAGTATGGTTTTCCAAAGCGACTAAAATTGTCATGAAGGATGTTGCTACTTTGATGAAGCACTCGACAAACATTTTGTTGTTGTAACATGGTGTGAAGTAGATAAGGAGATTTGTAAGAGTTTGCACTTGTTCGTTATAGTTGTGGCTGAATTGGAAACTGCTATAGTTTTCAACGTGTTATGGCTACGAAATGTTTGCCCTGATGTGGTGATGATTTGTGAGATTTGACTTGTATGTTTGGTAATGCATTGAATGAGCAGACTTTTTCAGCTGATATGTTCTATGTGTGTTTGAGTCTTGAGTGATGATTTTCTCTATTATCGGTTCAGATCGAAAGAAATAGAATGCTTTTGTATGAAATGGGCGCACCACATTGGATTGAATTCCACATCCATGCCACCAAAAATGTGAAAGTAACCTATCTTGTTTGGGCCATTCACCTGTGTGTTTAGAATCACAAATCCATGAGGTTAGTGTTTGCTCTCAGTGAACTCCAATTTACCAAACTGAGATGAATTTGCTGGAGTAAGAAAAATTTGTCATAGGGAAATTAAACTCAGAGTTAGGAGGGGTGTGAAGGAGAGAGATTTGTATGGTTTCATGCCCATCCGGTATTCCCATAGCTGAATCGGAAGCTGATACCAAGCTTTGCTTTGAAAGTGTTGCAGCATTGATATGTTTACTGAATACCTTATCAAAGTTGCAACATCCTTAACTTGTTTTGGAAATACTGTACGAAACAATCTCATGTCAAAAAAAATCGGTTGATGTTGGGTCTGTCGTGAGACTTTTGTAGCTCATATGTTTGGCAATACATATTTGATTTTGCAGCACTTGAAAACAAGATGCGACAGTTCTCTGAGGATTGTAATGCTGCTAAAGTTTTGTAATTGTAAAGTCAATATATAACTCAGCAATTAAGTAGACGATTAATTTTTGCTGGTTAGCTGCTATTTTATAGAGAAAGTACCAAAACCTTTTCATACAATGACGGAAAGGGCCATTTGAATCCCATGCAATCCTTTTGTGGCACGCACAAAAGACATAGTTATCTATGTCAAGCGATTTTTTTTTTTTTAACATCAATGTTAGGCAATTAGAGAAATTGATCGACCAAATTAATCACATGAAGTTGCCTTAGTCATTTAGAGTCCGATGCGTGTTTGTGCAAAGTAGGTGCTAGACATTACTATTTTTATTTTTTTTATTGGTAAAAGATCACTGCTGCTTCTTTTTTTCTGTCAAAAAATATCGTAATTTTTGTTGCGATAGATGAGCCATGCCTCACATTAAAACTTCTACTTTCATGTGACATCAAAAATAAACTTAAATCACACAATATTTCATCTGAAGATTTAGATTTTGCATAATTAACTAGAGATGGATAAATTCCCACGACTCCAATATATTTAGATTTTAGCGCACATGCCTTCAAATGATTAAATCCACCCAAAAAGGGCAAAATACAAACTTATCGAGTGGTTTACCTGAGCTGATTGATTAAGAGAAGAGAGGCCAATCTTCTTTTGGGCCTAGCCATGCGAGCCCAAAGTACCACGACATTCAGATGGGGCCCATGTTGATTCCCTACGAGGTCGACCGTTACGTCTGTGTTCGTTTTTGAACCTTTGCAAGCTTATCTTCATCGTCATCTTTCATCCTCTAACCTCCAGGCCAAAAATGGCGGGATCGCTTGCATTGCGGGGCCTTCTCCAATAACTCTGCGCTCGATGGTTACTCACTTATTCTCAGCGCCCACTTCCCCCACTGCATTGTCTTCGAGCTCCGATCTTTCAATTTGCAGAGCTTGCTTTTCTTCTTCTTCCTCTTCTTCTTCTTGGTTGTTTCTCTCTCTGAACCATCGACCATGTTCACTCTCAGAGAGCTCGTTGGTTGCGATGCTGCCCGGGACAGAGTTGATCAAGCTCGCCATGAGCGGAGTCGTGGAGATCATGCTCACCGGCACCTTGACTTCCTTGCCTTTACTCTCTATGCTTCCTTCCTAGCAACAAACCAAATCTGTCTAATCATGCTCCAATATCAAACTTGCTAAATAGATTTGCTTACTAATTATCGGAAACGAGTAGAGTATTTTCAAGAGAGGAGGTCTATGATGTAAAGAGGTGGGCGAAGAGGCTTTTCGCAGAGGAACAAGAAAATTGGTTGCCCAAGATTTTCAGTTGTTTTAATCCACAAAAAGATGAACTGGGAAATATTATTGCAAAGAATCTGAAGAAGAGATTTTATAGGAATCTGTCTTTAAATATATTTTTTCTTCATTCGATTTTGTAAGCGACACAAAAAGTCGAGGAAGTTGCAAACCCATCGAATTTCCTTAGAGAGAAAGCCACCTAATGATGTGGCCCCACTATGCCATAAACAAAATTAAATTCCCATCACAACATTTTATGTCCAGACAAAGAAAGGACTCGAATGCATGGTTTCAGTTCCCAGGTCAACGAGTCAAAGCTTTAAAGCTTCAAAAGCTGGATCGATACAAATTTTAAGATTGTTATGTTATGGCGTCAAAACTCAGCGATCGACACATGGCTCCACGTAGACGACGGCGTCATACGTTCAAAAGCGCTCCTGGGGCCCACCACTCTGATCAAGATCGTATTTGTAAATCTTATTCTCGATAATAATACGGTCACACGCCCGACCCTACTCAGCAGCAAGCAGCCCCTCCAGCTCAACGCTCTCCCTCTCCCTCTCTCCCCGACATCCTCCGTCGTCCCCAAGCTCTCAACCGCCGCCGCCAATGGCCGATTCCCCCGCCCCCACCTCCACCGCCCTCCCCTTCAAATTCAGAGCCCCCTCACCATAAGAAGAGTCGAACCAAAATCCCCGTCCTCCCCCTGACCAAAA
Organism: Eucalyptus viminalis; assembly: GCA_014182385.1. Lineage (NCBI taxonomy): Eukaryota > Viridiplantae > Streptophyta > Magnoliopsida > Myrtales > Myrtaceae > Eucalyptus > Eucalyptus viminalis. The sequence goes on along the minus strand of CM024527.1, from coordinate 35,554,214 downwards.
TCATAGCGGGGGCCGCTCCTTACGGCGCTCCGCTCAAGGACGACCTCGTCTCCCGCCTCCGCGGGCTTGGGCATCGAGGTCGAGCACCTCGGCACCGACTTCACCATCGCCGCGTCTCCTCCTCCAACAGATCCGGGGTCCGCGGCCTCGTCGTCTGCGGCTCCGACCCCGTCGGCTCCATCCTCGCCAACAAGTTCCCCGGCGCCTTCGCGACGGCCTGTCGCTCCGTCGGCGACGCCCGGTCCATCTGCAACTCCAACATCCTCGTCGTCTCCCCCAACTCCACGCCGCCGGCCCCCGCCTATGACATCCTCCGCGCCTGGCTGGACACTCCCTTCAAGTCCTCCTGCCCTGCCTCTGACGGCCAGCCCTGGAGCGACGGCACCCAGGAATCCCTCGATCGAGCCCAATTCGAAATGGCCCAGATAGGTGTGCGGACATCGGAGCCGGGTGGTTGCGTTCCCTGTGCGATCTGTCTCCTGGCGAATCCCCAGGTGCCAAATCCGTTCGAAATGATTCCCGGGGGGTCGGTGGAGATAATCGGACAGAACCCGGTATCGGCGATCGTGAGGTTCGAGGACGGGAGCGTCGAGCCACCGCACCACCACACGTCCGGGCACGATCAGGTCGTGCTCAAGGGCAAGATGAGCGTGTGGAACTTGAGCAAGAACAAGAGGCACGACTTGGTGCCTGGGGATTACCTGTTCACGCCTGGTGGGGATGTGCACATGGTGAAGTACTACGAGGACACGGAGTTCTTCATCAAGTGGTACGTTCACTGCGACATGTTCTTCGACCAGGATCTCGACATGCTGCGATGGCCATCGACGAGTAATCAGAGGTGGCGGCCGCAGCATCGTCAACGTCGGTAGCTTGCTTTGTGAGTTTCAGTGTTCTAGTTAAATGCCCCATAAATAAAGTCTGCCATGGCGGCTGTCTTGTTGTGCTGTTTGGTTTAGAGGATTTGCAAGAGCAGAGAGAATTTTCAGCTGACTCGTTCCGTTGTTGAGTGATGATATTCTCTGTGATGAGCATAGATTGAAAGAAACAGAATGCTTTTGCATGAAACAGGCGCTCTTGATCTCCGCATCTGCACCACCAAAAATGTGAATGTGTCATCTTTTTTTTTAATCCCGAATCCGTGAGGTCATTGTGGTCTTCAATGAATGCAAATTTACCAAAATTAGATTAAAACATTTGTCATAGGACAGTTGGATTCAAAGTTAGGAGGTGTGCAAAGGAGAGAATGAGATTTGTGATGTTTCACGCCTATTCAATATACCTGTAGCTGAATTGGAAGCTGCAACCAGCTTTGAAAGCGTCGCAGCATCGAGACATTTGCCAAGTAGTACTTTATCATAGTTGCAACATCCTTATTCACAATTAAACTCGTTTCGCAAAAACTATAATAAACATCCCGAAAATTTTAGCTATCGTTGAGTGTGTCGTGATACTTGGTAACTTGTATGTTAGGTGGTGATACATGTTTGATTTAGCAGCACTTGAGACAATTTCTCTGGGAAATTGTAATAATCCGCTGCAGTTTTGTAACTATAGAGTCAATATTCAACTTGGCAGTTAAGTAGATAACTAATTTTGCTGGCTAGCTGCTACCTTACAGGGAAAGTACCAAAGCCTTTTCATACAATCAGGAGAGGACCATTTAAATCATAAGCAATTCTTAGGTGGCACACAGAAAAGACAACACTCAGGGAATACCCTACTGTAACATAAATAACATAGGTATTGATGTCAAGTGATTTTTTCTTTTCACCATAGATGTCATGCAATTAAAGAGATTGATGGACCAAATTAATCACGGAAGGTTGCTTTAGTCATCTAGAATCCAATACGTATGTATGCAAATTAGGCGCTAGATTTTAATTTTCTTCAATGATAAATATGATTGGTTTTTTTTTTTTTTTTTTTTGAAAAAATATAACTATTCTTGTTGTGATTGACGAGTAACACCTCATGTCAAAATTTTATCTTTTACCTAACATCACAGATAATCTTAAATCACACTAGTATTTTTGCATGAAGATATAGGTTTTGCTTAATAATTAAAAATGGATAAATTCCCATGATTCCATTATACTTAGATTTGAGCACACATGCCTTCAAATGATTAATCCACAAAAAAAAAAAAAAAATTAAGGCCAAGGGCAAAATACAACCTCATAGCGAGGGCGTCCTCAACCGCGTCCTCGTCCTGTTTTATGCAAAACATTCTGTTTCTTTCAATCTATACCAACGACAGAGAATATCATCTGTCAACAATGGAACATGTCAGCTGAAAATCCTCTCTACTCTTGCAAATCCTCTAAACCAAACAGCACCGCGACACAGCCCTCATGGCAGACTTTATTAATACATATGGGGAAATAGCAAGAACAACGAAACTCACAAATCAAGCCACCAATGACGACGCCGCGCCGTCGATGGCCATCCCAGCAGTGTCGAGATCCTGGTCAAAGAACATGTCGCAGTGGCCGTACCACTTGTTAAAGAACTCCGTGTCCTCGCGGTACTTCACCACGTGCACATCCCCACCAGGCGTGAACAGGTAATCCCCAGGCACCAAGTCGTGCCTCTTGTTCTTGCTCAAGTTCCACACGCTCATCTTGCCCCTGAGCACCACCTGGTCGTGCCCGGACGTGTGGTGGTGCGGTGGCTCGACGCTCCCGTCCTCGAACCTCACGATCGCGGATACCGGGTTCTGTGCGATTATCTTCACCGATCCCCCTGGAATCATTTCGAACGGATTCGGCACCTGGGGATTCGCCAGGCGACAGATGGCACAGGAAACGCAACCATCCGGTCCCGAGGTCCGCACACCTATCTGGGCCATTTCGAATTGGGCTCGATCGAGGGATTCCTGGACGCCGTCGCCCCAGGGCTGGCCGTCAGAGGCAGGGCAGGGGGACTTGAAGGGGGTGTTTAGCCAGGCGCGGAGGATGTCGTAGGCGGAGTCCCGCGGCGTGGAGTTGGGGGAGATGACGAGGATGTTGGAGTTGCAGATGGACCGGGCGTCGACGGCGTCGTCGACGGAGCGACAGGCCGTCGCGAAGATGCCGGGGAACTTGTTGGCGAGGACGGAGCCGACGTGGTCGGAGCCGTAGACGACGAGGCCGCGGGCCCCGGATCCGCGGGAGGAGGAGACGCGGGGGCCAACGTCAGCGGCGATGGTGAAGCTGATGCCGAGGTCCTGGACCTCGATATCGAGGTCCTCGCGGATGCGGGAGACGAGGGCGTCCTTGAGCGGAGCGCCGAAAGGACTGGCCCCCGCTATGATTTTGTTGGGGCGGGCTATGTTTTTGATGGCCTGGAAGTCGGCTCTGAATGCGAAGGAGAGGCCGGCAGCGGCGGTGGGGCCGGGGGCGGGGGATTCAGCCATTGGCGGCGGCAGTCGAGCTCGGGGATGACGGAGGATGTCGCCGGGGGGGCGGTGAAGAAGAAGTTGGGAGTGTCGGATTGTCGTTCTTGTTCTTGTTCTTGTTCTGAGAAGATGTGGGGGAGAGAGAGACGGGGGATGTGGTATATATAGGCAGGGAAGCGGCCATGCAGGTCCCACTTCAAAGCCGAGCAGCAGACCACCGCGTGTTTAGATCTCAGAGAGAAGAGACACCATTGGACTCGATAAGTGCGTGCGTTGTTGTTGTTGTTGTTTCTCTCTTCTTCTTTTTCCCATTTATCCCTCCTCCTGTTTTTTTTTCCTTCGCCTTCTTGGAAGTGCGCCCTGCCGATTCCTCCCGCTTTTTACAAATTATGGAGAGAAGCGGCCTTTTCTCCTTTTCTCTCCATAATTTGTAAAAAGCGGGAGGAAGCGGGGCCCACTACAATCTTTTTCTCTCCATATTTGTCTCTCGATCAGTGCGATGGAACCAACTGATGAAGCTACCGTGGCCTGCACCAAGGAGACCCACTCTCACCTTACCTTTTCATCGTAGCCAATGTGTTGTCGATTCTTATGAAGAAAGCTATGAGGGTACGCTCACTGGGATCAGACTGAACTGTCAATGCCCTACTCTGTCCCATCTGCTATTTGCGGATGATTCAATCTTTTTCCTGCATGGAACAGTTATGGAATGTCAAAACCTTGCTGACATACTTAATCAATACTGCTTTGCTTCAGGCCAGGCAATTAACCTCAACAAATCAGGCATCTACTTTAGTAAAGGATGTCCTACAGATCTAAGAAGAAATATGGCATCTGCTCTTAGGGTTCCAAAAATCGCAAAGACAGGGAAATATCTGGGCATACCTTCAGACTGGGGACACTCCAAGAAGGACATGTTCGCTTGGATCCTAGCTCGGGTAAACTCCAAGTTGAGCAGCTGGAAGGAAAAACTGTTATCAAAAGCTGGAAAGGAAATTCTCATAAAGGCAATAGTACAAGCTATCCCTCAGTACGCGATGTCTATATTTAAAATTCCTATATCAATCTGTAAAGCAATAGAGAAGAATGTTGCATCTTTTTGGTGGAAAAGCAACGAGAAGAAGACTGCAATCCACTGGAAGAAGTGGGATTTATTGAAAACAGGGAAAGGCGAAGGGGGATTGGGATTTAAAGATCTACAGACTGTTAATAAAGCACTGCTAGCAAAGCAGATGTGGCGCATAATTCAAAATCCAGACTCTTTGTTAACCAGATTATGGAAAGGGCTATATTACTCACAGGGAGATTTCTGGACTGCAGGCAGAGGGTCAAGGCCTTCGTGGGGATGGCAGAGTATCATCATGGCAAGGGACTCGGTTGCTCCTCAGGTCATGCATAGGATCAGCAATGGCAAAAACACTCCAATTAGAACAGCGAGATGGCTAAAGAGTGGTATAATAGAAGGTCCAGCATCACAACATGAACCAAAAAAAGTCGCATAACTCATATATCCAGACACAGGTACATGGAATGAACCCTTAATACATTCTATGTTCGATGAAAGGAGAGTGCAGGAAATTCTAGCCATACCCATTGGCTTACCCGACGAGAATGACAAGCTGGTATGGATGCACACAAAAACAGGAGAGTACTCAGTAAAGAGTGGCTATTTCATGTTTAGGAAAGCCTCTGTTATCACACAGGACAATCAAGCAACATCATCTTACCAAGCCAGTCCCAATCTATGGAAAAATATATGGCAGTCCACAATCCCACCTAGAACAAGAATTTTTCTCTGGAATGCATGTAACAATGCCCTAGCTACAAAGGAAAACTTGCACCACCGCAAAATCGTACCTTCTCCCTTGTGTCCTCTCTGCAAAAAAGAAGCAGAAACGCTGGAGCACACCTTTCTTCTTTGCCCATGGACTGTAAAGGTCTGGAGTTCGGCCCCCTTGCATATACAGATTCCCAGAGTCGGCCTTTCCCGATTTGAAGAATGGATCTGCGACATACAACAGTCTTCAGTAACCTCGGGTAAATTCAACCTAATTGCTACCTCGGGTAAATTCAACCTAATTGCTAAGGTATTATGGAACATTTGGAAGGAACGAAATCGATTCATATTCAATCAGCAGATTCCGAGACCAAAATCAATCATAGCCAGAGCAGAAGCATTTACAGAAAGCTATAGATCCATAAATGGCAAAAAGAACAACAAGAAGAAAACCGAACAATTATCTGACTCTTGGCTTCCACCTCCTCCAAGAACGATTCGTATTAATGTGGATGCAGCTTTCGACCCAGATCTGGAAAGGAACACAGCAAACACCGATACGACAGAACCTCCCACCGAGATGACAGAGACTCCTCGACATCGCGCGGCCATAGCATGTGTATGCAGAGATCACCGAGGCCTCATCGTCGATGGTTTCGCGAAGCCAGTCGCTGCGACTTCGGCTCTCCAGGCGAGAGACGATCGCGATCGTCGAAGCCCTAAATTTCATCGAGACCGGAACTTTCTCTCTCCTCAAGTACACTCGACTGCTTATCTCTTGTGCACGCTTTGAAGACTTCAACGAGTTGAGTTGGGAACTCAATCCGACCGTGAGCCGGGCCCGGGCAAAATTACTTCACCTTCCGGGCCGACGTTGGCCCACCATGTAGCGAAACTTAAAGCGCCTGCGGACTGGATCGCGAAGGCATGCCGAAACAACTCTCTACCCCCACCGGATTTATAATCCCCCCTGTTTTATTTGATCTACTATGCTCTGATGCTCTGAGTGTTTTGTTTCATCATATGAAGTAGTAAATAAAATGATGATGGTTTACAGATCAAAAAAAAAACCAACTGATGAAGCTCTCTCTCTCTCTCGTTTCTCTCTCTAGAGGTAGAATGTGTGGAAACGAATAGGGAGACTGGGGGACTAATCGTGGCGTCCGTGTCCCTATAATAGGCATTTTTAATGGGTTGATAAATGGGTGCAAATTAGACCCATTGAAGACTCATCTACTTCAATTAGATCTCTTTATTTTTAGAACCTATTATAGGTGCTTTAAGAAATAAGGTTTGACCCATTTAAACATATATGGATTTATAAATAGGTTGTATGCCCATTTTGACACATCTATCCACAATTGAACTCGTTTTGGAAAAACAAGACCAAACATTCTTGTATTAAAAAAATTTAGCCATAGTTGAGTGTGTCATGATATTTAGTAACTCGTATGTTTGGTGGTGACACATATTTGATTTTGTAGCACTTGAGACAATATCTCTAGGAAATTGTAATGGCCCACTACAATCTTGTAAATTTAAAGTCAATATTCAACTTGGCAGTTTAAGTGGATAATTAATTTTCGCTTGTTAGCTGCTATTTTATTGGGAAAGTAGCAAAGCCTAGTCATAAAATGAGGAGAGGACCAAATTAATCATATGCAATTCTTAGGTAGCACACCTAAAAAGACAACACTTAGGGAAGACCCTACTTATACAGGTGTAGATGTTAAGTGATTCCTTTTCTTTTCTTTTCTTTTGGGCAATTAAAGAGATTGATCGACCAAATTAATTTTGTGAGGTTGCCTTAGTTAATTAGAATCCGACATGTATGTATGCAAATTAGGTGCTAAATATTAATTTATTTTCATCGGTAAAATATTGATTGCTTTTTATTATTATTATTATTATTATTGAAAAATATCATTGTTTTTGTTGTGATCAAGCAACGCCTCATATCAAAACTTTGACTTAATATGCAACGTGGTCTCTAAACTTTTAATTTGTTCATTATAGTTCTTGAACTTTAACCCAATATGTAATGTGATACCTAGACTTTTAGATTGTTTGGTGTGATCCTTGGACTTTTAGTATTTGCTCAATTTAATTACTAGACTATATGAAAATGTTCAATATTATCTCTGAATTTGAATTAGTGAAAGGACAATAGCAAACATTTTCATATAATTTAAAGATTAATCGAATATGCATAAAAGGTCAGGGACCATATTGAAAAAAATAAAAGTTTAGGGATCATATTGCACAGTGGATAAAAATTCATGTACCATTTGTATAATTATCTCAAACATAATTAAGATGGTAATCTAAATATTAATTTCATTTCTCATTTTATTTTATTTTATTTGGAGCGTACGATGAGGGGTAGCCCACTCCACATGATTCCTTCCTAGTTGTCGATGAGACTTAGAAACTTACTCAAGCCAATCATAGATCGTAATTTAAGGACATTATATTAGGTGGATTTCCGGAAATTTTGGATTTAACCAATATGAAAATATGATAAAATGAATGAGAAAAAGAAAGTTAATGGGCGTGTAAATTGATTTATGGTGTCAAAAACTGTGATGCCAGGGTGGGTGAGAAACGTGGCATTTTGAGGTGGTCCTGAAGCGAAATAAAAGGGCAATGAAAGTCAAATTTTTTTCTTTTTTTTTTGGTCGGCAATGAAAGTCAAATTGAAGGTGCCACAATGTACGGCTCTCTTAAGGATGATTAAGATTGAGAGTGGACTCTTTAAGAACTTTTAGATGATTTACAAGCAAAGGACCAGCTTATATATATATAGACACAAGAGAGGTTGGCTGAAATTATAAACTGAAATGTAATAAGGAAATAAGTCAAGCGACACAGTCATTAATGCCATCTTTGAAAACCGAGGAGCTGCTCACATTGTTAAGCATGGAAGATTGTGTGGTTGCACTTACATTTTGAAGGAGCACCTTTCTGTTATCCAGCCTGACAAGCCATATTCATCATCCTCCCATTCACTTGAATGATCTCATCTATGATCTCATTAGTGAATGATCTCATCTACGATCTCATTTTGACGATACCAAATTGACGAGTTGAAATTGCATCGGTGGTCTCTGTACTCTCCCATCAAAATCAAGATGGTCCCGCAACTTAATTTTATCATCTTGGTAATTGTTTCCAGCATGATTCATCCTGGGCCCTTGAATTATTTGCACAATAAAATTCGCAACGTGATTGTTAAACGATCTGTTGAGTTAAAATATTTATTTATTTATTTATTTATTTATAGTAATATTGACCTTCTTTACTGAAGTGGAAGTTCTTTTAAATGATATGGAAAAATTCCAAATAAGGACCCGAAGTTGACCAATTTTCTCAAATAAGAATTCGAAATAATTTTTGTGTCAAATAAAGACCTAAAGTAGACCAATTGCCTCAAATAAGGACCCAAAGTGATTGAATTAATTCTAAATAAGAACACGAGCTTTGAAGGTCAGCAAAATATTCGTCGACTATCAAGCATGTGACATTTTCGACAATAGGAGTTTAGGCAATTTTGTCCAAAAAACATATAGGGAAAATTAACAAATCCTAAAACAGATTTAAAAAAAAAAAAAAAAAAAAAAAAACCTAGGTTTTCTACAGTCTCTCTGTTCCTTGTACCCATCCTCCGCAAAGTCAAAGACCGAAGTTCTCCCCATTCTTTGTACCCATGTTCCGCAAAGCCGAAGACCCAAATTTTTCACCAATTGAGGTACGAATTCAAAAACAAGAAAAAAACCAGACGCTTCTTTTTTTGTTTGTGGAGACCCAAATTCTCCGCCGGTTGAGCAAGGCGAGGGGCAGCGGGGGAGAAGAAAGAAGAAAAAACGTAAACATCTAAATGAATAACATAAACTTAATTAATATAGAATTTTCCCTTTTTTCCAATCACAAAATTCTGACAAAATTGCTCCTATTTTAATTCTTAGGAAAATGTTTGTCGACAAGCTAAGGTTCTCAATAGATATTAACTTGATCGTTTCGGATCCTTATTTGATACAAAATTCACTTCAAGTCCTTATTTGAAACAATTGGTCCACTTCGAATCTTTATATGACATGAATTTCACTTTGAATCCTTATTTGAGAAAATAGATTCATTTCGGGTCCTTATTTGGAATTTTCCCAAATGATATGGACTTTCTTTGCTGAGTTGGAAATTTTCACCAAAAAAAAATGAAAAAGAAAATTAACGCCAAGGGCAAAATACAAACTCATCGAGTGATTACGCCAGCTGTCTGATTATAAGAACAGAGGCCAATCTTCTTTTGGGCCTAGTCATGCGAGCCCAGAGTATCGCGACATTTAGATGGGCCTCGCGTTGACTCTACGAGGTCAACTTTCTTTGGGCTCATGTGAGTCAGGCCCATTCCCAACATCGCTCCTTCGGCCCATTAGATCCGCCTTCGTTGTTGAATCTTCGCAAGCTCATCGCCATCCTCATCTTCATCTTCAACCTCTGGACCAGAAATGGCGGGAATCGCCTGCGTCGCGACGCCTTCTCCGATCACTCTGCGCTCGCCGGCGACTCTCGGCTTCCACCTCCCCGTCCGCGTTCTCTTCCAGCTCCGACCTCTCAATCTGCGGATCTCGCTTTTCTTCTTTTGTCCTTTTTGCTGTTTCGCCATCTGAGCCGCTGCTCACTCTCAGAAAGCTCGTCGCGCGCGATGGTGTCGCTCTCTGAAATCGGTCGGCGAGGAGGGAAGCACCGGACCCGCGCCGAAGTTGATCAAGCTCGCCGTGAGCGGAGTCACGGAGATTCTCAGGGTCTTGTCTCCCGCGAAGGACGGCAGGTGATTCCTGTTTCTCTCCGCTCCGGAGCAGCGTCGCGATGGACGCGTATGAGTTTCGGAGAAATGTTTCCCGAGCGACGAAGTGATACAGAGATGGTCACGATGCTTCTCGATTACTGATCTTGCTCTTCTGATTGCGTTCGACTTTCTGCAGTTCGGAGAGTGTGAGTGATGACGAAAGGGACGGGGACGGGGTTTCTGCTTCCAGCGTCGATGATGTCGTGATGATCCTCGCGTCTGATTATGAGAAGGCTTATTTTGTCACAGGTGCCTTCACTTCCTTTCTTTTTCTTTACTCTGTATGCTTACTGGCAACAAACAAAATCTGTCTGAGCATGCTCCAATATCGTACTTGCTTAATTGATGGATTGCTGATAATCTGAATCGAGTAAAGTATTTTCACGAGATGAGGTTTATGCTTGTTTGTATGAATTGGGAAAAATTGTTGCAAAGAATCTGAAGAAGAGATTTACAGGAATTGTTATTGAAAACCCATCATCAATCTAGGCCAGTGCTCGTTGTCTCCTGGAACTCTAGGAACTGATATTAGAACGTTCTGAGTTTGAGACAGGGGGGTAAAACTCATTCTTGCAGGGCCCAAAAGCACTGCATAGTCGCGCTTGTGTTTTATACTGATCTCTTTGCTGCAAACAGGAGTTTTTACTTCTGCAATTTACGCTGAAGATTGCGTTTTCGAAGATCCAACAATTAGATTCCGGGGTAAGAGAATAAGCCTCTGCACTGCAGTTTCTCTTGTTTACATGCCAAATGCTCATATTCTTTGTCGAATTATCTAGTGATATTCACATGTGGAAACTCTTTTTCTGAACAACTGCTATGATAGAGCCCTGCAATTTCGGTTCAGCAGTTTACTCCCAGCTGGTTTGGATGATCATTTCCTAGAGTTTCTCTAGAGTTTCTCGCATTAATAAAATACTTACAACTTGACATTTTCATCCTCTCTTGTATGGGGATTTCATCGGTTATATTCTGCTTGGTGACTCCTCCAGTTTCTAATTTTGGTCTTAGATTGCGTTAATTTAAAGCCTTCCTGGTCATCCCAACCAAAAAAGCCATCCCATCCTGTCCAAGCCAGTAATGTTGCTTCTTTTAGTCCTTTGTGGGCCCGGTCTTGATTGATATGCTTATTGAAGCACATCTGATGCAATAATCTTCTCTGGATGAGTCTATTAATCGTTCCCAAGAAAGTATTCACAGAAAGTCTCAAACTTTGGTGCCAGAAGAGCAGTGCTCATGTTTACTAGTCTTGCGGCTTTGTGTTTCTGTAGACACCATTTTTATTTCGAAATGAGATGCAAATGAACATGACTAGATTTTGTTTATATATTTGATGTCTATAGCATTCATAACCTTCAAGCTAATTGCAGTCGAGTTTGACTTTTATCATGTCAAAGTACATTTTCTGAAGTCTATTATTACTTATCCAGAAAACTGGATGCAAATTTATTTTTTCCGTCCTCTGTGAGATTAGCCTTCTGAAGGAACTGAGCTATTATTAATCATTTATATATGTGCATACAAATAAAGCGCACATCCTCATGAGAAATCAACTAATTCCTCGGTGTTTGGCTGTTCAGGTAAGGGTCTGTATGAGCGCAACTTGAAATTACTTGTTCCTTTCTTTGACCGTCCATCGATAATGTTACACAGTATACAAAAGGTACTTTGTAATTTCAAATCTGGTTCAGTGATAGACATAACTAGAGTATCTTCATCAGCCCACCCACTTTGAGGTCGAACTTGGCATTTCTGTTGCCATGAGTGTCGAAGATAGCCACCGATATTTTTCCCATTAGGCTGGCTAGGGCTTCCCTTCCTTTCTGCGGGATCTTGCGAATGCACATTTGTGACTTCATGTTTTTGCATGCGAATATGAGAAAATTTAACCCACTAGTGAGAATATTAATCGTTACTTAAGGAAAATAAGAGATTTCCAAGTCTCACTTTCAGTACAAATGATGATATATATAATTCTTTCATAATTCTGTCTCAATGAATTCTCAGGACATGTCATTGCTTGCTAGCATTTGTTTGGAACTTGCAAATGCTCAATAAGATCAAGTCTGTCTTATGACGTGCGAAATTAGTGAAGTTGTTTCGATTACTGGCTCATATGTGTAAAGCTAAAGTAATTAATACCAGATTCTTCAGATTTGTTTCATCATTGTTCTGAATCCGGGTTCTTATTTGCCGCTGATTTACCTATATCCACAGGGTGATGATGAGACTTACATTCTGGCTGGATGGAAGCTCAGGTACTTCAATTGATCACTGTTTACATCCTCCAGTATTTGCTCTTTCCTCCAAGGGATCGGACCTGGCAATAAAATAGGTGGAAATGATTATGGAGACGGATGACTCGCTTGATCATTAGGAATGAATATCTATGATATATCTATTAATATATCACTGTCCATCAGTAGAGCTGCTCAAACAATTTCTCAACTTGCAGAACCTACTTAAAACTTCCGTGGAGACCTCTCATTTCGATTGATGGGAAGACTGTTTATGAACTTGACGACGACTTTGCAGTAAGCTTTCTTTCTTCCTTTCTTTTTTCTTTTTTAGCTGGATCTCATCCTTTGAGTTCCTCTAGGCTGGCCAGAAATCATACTAATTGGGGGTGTGACCCCTTCTGCAGATAGTTAGACATGCTGAAAGTTGGAATGTTTCAGCTCTAGAAGCAATTGGCCAGATTTTTACCCCTAGCTTTGGCAGACCAAGTGACTGAAGATAAGTTTTGCCTGCAACTCTTGGTAAAGGCTTTATGGCAGCTCATGGTTAGAGAAAGGAAGGCTGTTCACTTTATGGAACAGACTCAAAATAGTCCTTCTGGCTCTTGTCTTCACATCATACTCTTCAAAACATGGACCTACATTTTTACAGTTGACCCTGAAGTGAGGTGTTATTAGAGATAATTGTCTAAAGATTTAAGTTCAGTGACCTTGTAGACCTACTTGTAAATTGCTGTGTATGCAAAGGATGTGTCATCTCCCTCAGGTGTATATCATTCACTTTTGGTTTTGTCGAATTTGTTTTCTTCAAGTAGTATCATGGTGAAATAGAACTACTACCTTTGTTATTTATTTATTTATTTATATTTATTTTTTGGAAGTTCTACTATATTTCGGTCAGCTGAAGTTATGAACTGCTACATTGTATTTAATGGGCTTCTTAGTTTGGGCCCATTCTATTATTGATGTATTATCGAGCGAGAGAAGCAGAGAGGAAGCTGCATTGGTGAGAGAACATGGCATGGTTAAACTTATGAAAGTACACTTATGATTGTGTCCACGGTATACGATACATCATCACATCAAATTTTGCTGCCTGAAGGAGATGTTCAGACATATTATCATATCCATACAGAACTAAAAGTGGTACGCAAGATGCATTTTTGCTTTCCATTTGGACATTTCTCGCCATGAATGTTTTGAAAACTCTGGAGCAAATTTGGTTATTCTCATTTTCAGTCTGTACAGGTAAATTCTCTGATGCTTCGCTAAAAAAGGGTATTTTCTTTTTCGCAAATTTGGTATTTATAAATTTCTATTAAGGTCACTTGGCCTTCCTAGATAAATCGTACGAACATGCATGCATTGACCCTTTGACCTCTTCCACATCCTCCGAAAGCGCATCTGGCCTTGGATCTTTTGGCATGTGCATTTCAGCTAGAAAGCTGCCATTTCTTGTGGCAGCAGTTTTTTCCTCTCAAAAGACATGGAAGTTTCAATGAATCTGGAATCTTTAACATTGAACAAATTGACAGTTCTCTCTCTCTCTCTCTCTCTCTCTCTCTCTCTCTCTCTAAGTTTGACCCCAAATGCAGGTAGAGGTCAAGTGCGCTTAAATCAGCTTGACATATTAATGAAGCGCATGCTGTGGTCTATGATGGCCGAAACCACGGGCGGAGATTAGGAATCCCGTTCCTTTCGTCCTTTTCAATTTATGTCCCCCTCCAGATCTCAGGATCTCCACCTGGCAGTGTTTGCACTCCGATGCACATGCAGCGATGAGCCAAATATTTGTTAGCATTCGAGCATTTAGTGCATACAAAATGAGCCAAAATTTGTTAGCATTTGAGCTTTAGTGCATACAAATCCTTATACTTTTGGCCTTGCTGCGCGCAATTCGAGAGGGCTCACTTGCGCCGACCGCACGTGTGGCGCGCGCGATTGTTTCTAAAGTCATAGCAAAAAATGGAATGGGACCAAGTATGTATGTAGGGATCGAACCAGGTAAAGCCAAGCGAATTCGGGAGCGCGCAAATACGCCGTCGCGGCGATTCGAATTCAAATGGTTTAGAGAAAGTTAGGAGAACTATAGACTGGAGTTACCATTGGGAGCGAGCAAAAGAGCTTTGTCATGATTGTAAAAGAGCATAAGCACGACCCCGTGTAATGATGGTAGGGAGCAATGTGACCAAATCGAGTAGAATGTATCTTTTTTGGGGTGATGGGAGTTCCTTACCTTACGCTCTCTGCTACACAAAGTCCAAGTTTTATAAAACTTTACCCAAAGAAACCCTAAAGAAAAAAAGGACAGCACCTGCAGTTTTCAATCCGCATGATGATGATGAAGTCCTCTTTATTTTATTTTGGGAGCATCCAAAGCAAGTGATGGGTGCATGCGGCCATGATTGTAGAGCTTGGCCCTTTTTCCGGGCCCCAGGTTGTGTTGGGCACGCTTTTGGATTTGAATATGATTCTCTCCCGTGGCCAGCTCCAGATGTTCTAAACGTTCCCCTCTCAAGATCTTCACCGATTCATCATTCTGTTTGCTACTCCTGCTCTTACAAATCGAACTCAGAAGAAAGAGGGTCAACTTCAAATTTGATCAGGTCGCTCTAAATTACTTGTGCGATTCGGTCCTGGTCCTCTAAGTTTGTCACGGGACATTATGTAAAATCCGATTCTCTTTCTACATTTCCGACACGGGACATTACCACGTCGTCGAATCGTCATGGCAATTGCGACCTTTGTCCTTGTTTTGGATAAGTGGGGTTAACGGTTGTGAAGATCAGTATTCAAGCTGCTACAAGCTCCTGTTCTAAAGTCAGATCTCATTTTGAATGTACCCTTTTATTCCACTAATAGCTTTCTTACCCCCAATCATCTCAACGTCTACATCCCAACTAATTGCAAAGAAAGCTTCGGATTAGCTTCTGAAATAAGGGTCCGAACGTGACCTTAAGAACTAAAGAGATGCCAAGTTCCAAGGTGACGAAAATGGAGCTGGGAAAGATTGTTCTATTCACAAGTTCACAACAGGCTTATCTCACAAAAACATTAGCAAAATATTATTTTCACATGAAATCAATTAATCGCCAAGACCAAAAAAAAAAAAAAAAAAAAGAGCAAGAAACGAGAAATCTCAAGAATCGATTCACTCACTCCTCCACGCATACACCATCAAAGAGAACCCCCCGCCACCGCTCCCGCTCGACCTCGTAGACGACGAGCAGCACGAGCTCCTGCTGCTCCCATCGCTGCTGCCGCTCTCCTCCGCCCACTGCAAGACGCTGGAGCACGACGGCGACGCCGGCGAGAACGTCGCCGGCTTCTGCGCCTTGGCCGGGTTCGCCAGAGAGGATTTGCTCTTCCTCATCAGCTTCTTCTCGGGCCCGATCATCTCCGGCCATATCACTCCGCAGTCGCCCACTTGGAAGACGAACACTCCGTACCCGCAGTTCCCGATCTCGCCCCCGGTAATGTTGCCGACCCAGTTCAAGACGTCCCAGAAGAAGTCGACCTCGGTGCCGCCGACCGTGATCCGCTCGTTCCCTCTGAACTTCCACGCCAGTCTCTTCACTACCAGGCTCGTCTCTCCATCGACTTTCACTTTCAACACGCCGCCGCTGCACTCGATGGAGATCTCGTGCTTGGACCCCAAGAACTGAGCCGTGCAGGCGTAGACCCGGCTCCCGAACACGTGCTCTCGCCGCGACAAGAGCGTCGTCGTCGGCTCGGCGAGCTGGCGAGCCGAGGCCAGCCCGTGCCGCCGAGCCGGCTCGGCGTCTAGATCGCCGAGGTAGAACTCGAGCTTGCCATTGCACGTGAGGGAAAGGTAGAAGCGCGCCTCGGGCTCGGCCGAGCCGCGAGCGAACTCGGCCCGGGTGAAGTCCCAGTGGACCTTGATCTTGGCGTGGCGGTGGCTGTGGTGGTGGTGGTGGGGGTGGTGGGCGAGGTGTATGGATTTGGATCCGGGGCGGGTCCTGAAGAGGGAGAAGGCCGGAGGCTGGAGGGAGATGGTGAGAGAGAAGAGGTGGGGGGAGGAGTGGATGGTGAGCATGTGGGAGGAGGCGGTCCTCGACCAGGTGAGCGTGAGGTGGGCGGGGGAGTCGAGGAGGTGGGTCTGGTATATGGAGGTGACGAGGCTCTGCGGGGATTGGGAAGAGGCCGCGGCGCCGGCGGCGGGGGTGGCGGGCGAGCTCGGATTGCTGAAGCACGACTGTATCATCGTGCCAGAATCTTGGATCCTTGCGCTCTTCACAGCATCTGGGCTTACAGAAAGAGAGAGACAGAGACAGAGACAGAGAGGGAGAGATTCGCGGGTCTTCTTGGATTTTTCCTTTAGCTTTTCCGGGGATGTTTGGAGGAGAAGGTGGCGAGTTGAGAGCTCTTTTTGAGTCCTGAGTTTTTATGCTCTTTCTCCTTTTCTTTTCTCTGCTTGGTGGGCCTTTCTTGGAGGAGGGATCTTTTGAGTCCTTGAGCTGAATTATGACCATTTATATAAGGCCACCGTTGGCACCATCATCGTCATCATCATCATGATCATGCTATCTTCCCTGGAATATCATAAATGGATGACTTTAGATAGAGCCTTTTCCTTTTTCTCTTTCCCTCCTCGTCCTTCTCGCAAGCTGTTGTCGTCTTTGAAAAGGCGTTGCTCTTCTTACATGAGAGAATGGAGTGGCTACATAG
This sequence comes from Eucalyptus viminalis, assembly GCA_014182385.1. Taxonomy (NCBI): domain Eukaryota; kingdom Viridiplantae; phylum Streptophyta; class Magnoliopsida; order Myrtales; family Myrtaceae; genus Eucalyptus; species Eucalyptus viminalis. The sequence goes on along the minus strand of CM024527.1, from coordinate 35,537,286 downwards.
GCCCACGTAGTCCCACGTAGCCTCGCTTTGGTCGTGATTCTTTTTTCTATGTATGTATGCCAGCGATATCTTTCCATCGCTTTCTGCAGGGCTTCGTGCGTTTCCGATTGCAATTGTCTATCCGTTTGGATCTGTGAGCTGTTTTGGCATTTCGTGTATTTTTATGGAGAAAGTATGTTGTGAGCTTTATATGTGAGTTGTCTACTCTATAACGTGATAATGCATGCTTGTGATAATATCGTCAAATTTGGATGCGAATTGTCCTACAATTCCAAGCTTTATTGAGTAAGAGACATAGGATGTTGTGTAGACTTCGTCTAGTTATTTGTAAATTTCCATCATTTAACATGAAAATTATACAAAAAGTTCTAAATATATTGTACATTTACCAATTCAATCCTAAACTTTTCACTTTTGTTAATTGAGTTATGAACATTTTCACATTTTACTAATTGTGTCAATTTGGCTAATTTTTTATTGGAATTTGTTGATGTTGACACCAATTGTCCAAAGTGGCAGGGTTGACACTGATACAAATAATTTTTTAATAATATTTTAATATTTTTTCGATTTTTTTTTCTTGTTTACTTTGGCTGGTGAGGGTTGTTGGGCCCTCATCGGCCATTGGGCAAGGCCATCAGCGCTACAAAGAGACCATGGCAAGGCTGCCTCAGCCACGACCCACGGCCAAAAGGCCATCGCAATTGCGGGCGAGCTAAAAAATGAAGACTTTGAAGAAGTAGCTAGAGAAGGTCATCCATGTGACGAAAACCAGAGCAATTTCAATTCCACAATACTGGGAGTGAATGAGGAATGCGAAATTGGAGCGAGTCAAAAGCCCCAATTGGTGGAGAAGAAAGTAGCGCGACCCTCACCCAGAATGCCTTGGAGGCCACGGGCGAGGCTATGAGGGCTGTGCAACCCTTGACCATGGTTGGTGCGGGTCCAATGGCCATCACATACGATCAACGAGGTCCGGTCAAAGTAAAGAGAGAGAGATTGAAAAAACATCTAAATTTATTAAAAGAATTGTCCATATAAGCATGAGTTGCGTGTCATGTATAACAACTAACATCCACTAAGGGGTCAAATTTAGTTGGATTGATTCAATTGGTAAAATGTCAAAAATGTTCAGGATTCAAACGATAAAATTACAAATTTATAATTGAATTGACAAAAATACAATAAATTTAGAACTGTTTTGAATAATTTTCCCTATTTAACAAAGCAAAGTCATTCCTTAAAAATAAAAATAAAAATGAAGTCATGATAACGGTTACACCTGGTTACTGTACATATTCAACTGTCCCCTCAGCGCTCATCAGTCTCATCATCATTAGGTAAGCGTTACATGTGGAGTTTGATATGTCTTCCTTAATTTGCGCCATGAAAGGGATCCAATCTCCCTCTCTCTCTCCCTCTCAAGTGAGCTGGGTGGCACCGAAACCTTCCCGAGTCTCGGTTGCAGGTGACATTGAACGTCCATGTCCGAAGACCACGAAAGCTTAGGAGAAAAGGCGAAACCCTTGCTTCTCTCTCTTTTTCATCTTTCTTGTTTTCTTTCTTCTTCCGCGCCCTCTTTTTCACCTGTCTTATCTCTAAAGCAGCGATGGGAAAATGATGGGGTCTATGAGAAAAGGCAGAGGCCCAGGGGCAACAACTTTCGTCCGGCTTTTTTCCTTCTCATTCGACAGAAATCAGATCCGAAACTCTATTTTAAGTAGTGTTTGGCGATGATGATAAGAGAGATTGAATTGATAAAGAAACGCCGGAACATGACAAAGACAACGATCTCGTGATGACACAGATCAGGGAGAGAATTTGAGGGGGAAAAGGCAGCGCCAGTTCTATCAAACCATATATGCATATGTTACAATCGTCTAATTTGAATTTGTATGAGTCCCAATCAATTTAATTTTTCTCTAAATCCAATGATTGCGATTGCTTCTACCACGCCAAAAATATTTATTAGAACAATACCAGTATGGCATTTGCTCTCGTTGGAAAATATGTTGTTATATATTAGGTGTACTGGGGGCATGTACGCTCAAATATATACAAGCGCTTGGCTAAGGTGAGTTCGATTCAGTACGTTGCAGGTATTGCAAACTAATTTGAAATGTTCTTAGCCAAGAGCAAAGAGATTTTAACGTAGGATTTGCGTTTCAAATTGAGTTATTATAGATCAAATTGAAGTGCATCTTCTTCGAACCTTCCATAGTTATGCTAAAGGAGCAATCAGTGTCGGTCACCATTGTTGGGGCTAAACAGATACAATTTAGATGGGAGCGGGGTGAGTAGGTTGTGTCAAGCAATCAATCTCCAATCTACTTGTAAAATTTAGTCCCAATTGATAATCTACCATGGGATTTGAAACTTGTAAATTCATTGATTCATAGGTACTTTACTAGCGGTTGATCAGATCCACTTGAAAAGTTTTTAAAAAAAGTTGATAATAAATTATGAAATTTAAAAGTGATAAAGTTATTAATTGCGTTGGTGACTTAATAACAAGAGAATTACCAAACTTAATAACAACTTGTTAAATTAAAAGCAGTTGATAATCTACTATAAAATTTGAAGTTTGTAAAATCATTATTTTGTTGATAACTTAATAACAAGAAATTCAAACTTAATAACAACTTGTTAAATTAAAAGCAGTTGATAATCTACTATAAAATTTGAAGTTTGTAAAATCATTATTTTGTTGATAACTTAATAACAAGAGAATTACCAAAAAAATTTCTAAACCTATTGAAATTGTACCAATTTAATCCTAAACTTTTATTTTTTTGTTAATTGAGTCCTAAATGTTTTGTATTTGTGTCAATTTAGTCTATTTAGCAAATTTTGGATAGAAGTTGCTAATATGGATACCGGTTGTCTTATGTGACGCGGTTTTATGTGACGCGGTTGGTGTTGATGTTGGCAATTTTTTGATTTTTTTCCTTTCTTTTTCCTTTTTTATTTTATTTTTTTTTATTTTTTATTTTTCCTTCTTCCTCTAGTTGATCATCGATCCAATACCGCCTAGAGGGAAGGGCCAGCCTCGCTTGGTGACGGCAAGGTTGAGCCTTGCCTTGCCAAAGGCAAGAGAGGCTTACCCCCTTTGGCCCTTGCCTCTAACCAATTGCCGAGGTTGATGACTTGCTAGAGGAAGAAGGAAAAAAAAAAAAAGACACAAAAAAGAAAAAAAGAAAAAATAACTAAAATAAATTAAATAATTCAAATATTGTTAAAAATATGCACGTTAGTGCTAGCTGCACCACGTAGGATGGTCAATGTCAATGTTAGCAATTTCTAATCAAAATTGGTTGGATAATTTTTTTTTTAAAACAGATGTTGGATCGATTGAATTAGCACAAATACAATTAGTTGGCAAAAAAAAAATGGGTTTTGGACTGAATTGGTGCAATGAGTTTATGTTAGTGATATAAGTGACTATTTTTAGGAAAATATTTTCAAAACATTCATTTTCAATAAAGTAAATGAAAATTAAGACTCCATTCATTTTATGGAATATTATTGCTGGAAAATGTTTTCCAAGAAGCCGTTTTAAATAAAATAACAATATTTTTTGTGTTCAACTGAATGAACTAGAAAATATTTTTTACCATTCGGTATATAAAATATTTTCCTTCGTACACTTATTTCAGTAATTTTTATATTTTTATATTATAAATTTGATTTTTAATTATTTTTTATTTTCTTTTCATTTTTTCCTTCTTCCACCTTCTTGGCCGATTGCTAGCCACAACAATAGTCAATGACCGGTCATAAGCAACCTTGAACCCTCACTTGATTATGTGAAGTCAAGCTCGCCTAACGGCCTCGAGTCAACTCTGGCCTCGCCATAAGTCAACAAGGCTTGACCTAGTTGGAATTTAGTAGGCTCGAGCCTCATTGGCTTGTGAAGAAGAAGAAGTCAGTGACTGGTTGAAGAATAAGAAGAAGAGAAAGAAAAGGAAAATTTAAAAAGAAAAATTGAAAATAATCAAAAACTTAATTTTTTTAAATGAAAAAAAAAAAGGAAAAAGTGTTAGGTGAAAAAAAGGTTTGGTTTAAAAGTGAAAGAAAGATGGTGGAAAATGTTTTCTGCTTTTGAAATGTGGACCATTTCCCCACATTTGAAAGTGTTTTTCCATTAGTTGAAAATGTTTTCCTTGACTAATTTATTTTTCGTGAACCAAACGCCAAAAAATCCAGAAAACATTTTCTTGAAAGTTGTTTTACATGAAATGAACGGAGCTTGATTAAGCGAACTTCTGAGAGATCACTTATGCTTATACAAGTTGCTACTTCCTTTGGAAAGATTTATGGGCTTAAGGTGCATTTGGTAACAATTTAGTTTCCATGAACAATTTCTTATCATAAATTTTTTTTTTTTAATTCTATTACTTGTATGAGTTTCAGAGCATTCGAAAGAGTTTAATAACTATCCAAACTTTCCATTCTTGCAACATAAATGCGTTTGGTATGACTCTTAAATTTTTTTGTGACTTAGAATTTCTTTTTTAAAATAATTTTATTACATTTTTTTCTTTTTTTCTTTTCTTTTCGACTGCACAGATGAGAGCTAGCAAGGTCGCTAGCCTTAGGGGAGACTTGCCCAGCCACTAGTGAGGCCGACCTCTCAACGATTGGGTGAGGCCGATCATTGTTAACTCCTGGTGAGGTCGCGCCTCGCCTAGCTCGCTGGCCAGTGACTGGTTAGAGGAAGAAGAAGATGAAGACTAAACGGAAGAAAAGAAAAAGATGAAACCAAAGGAAAAAAAAAATGATTTGGGCTTGATTCTAAAGTTATTCTTGGAAAAAAAAACAGTTTTTTCTTACTTTTTAATTTTGTCCCAAATTAATTCTTGAGAACAAAAAAGTTACCAAACAATTTTTTTTTTTTTTTGGGAACAAAAGAATAGAATCATGTACTGCTTGACACGTTACCAAATAATGCCTTAGAGTGATGGGCTTGCCAACCTCGTATCTAGGGTCACGATTTGTGCTCAATAATTAACAGCTAAATGGGTGCACCTGCAATAACTAACGAAGTCTACTATCTACCATTATTCATCTACATGGCTGGTGCACGAATTTGCTGGTAAAAGTGAGGATTTGCTTTCCATTCGATGAAGTGATTGGTGATGTTAAAGAAAAATTAAAAGAAGTTTGGAAAGAGATCAGAGATACTATAGCTCCGAGTTTCTTCCGTAATATTAATGCCAATTTATTTTACCACAATATTTTCGACTTAAATTTCATATTTGATCTGAGCTCCGTTGTTTCTGTATCAGAGAAAAAAGCGATATTAAATGACATTATAAGTTGATGGAAGGTTCAATGGTAATTTTACGATAGATATCAACGCTAAAACTAGCACAGACAGATGATGCACAACACTCCTGCTTCGAAACATAAAAAGTCTTGATTATTTATTTCTTTGCTCTTGCAATTCCCGCGATGTCAATGCGGTTTGTAGGACTTCCTGCAATCTTGTGAGCAATTATCCACACAGGCTTTAGCCCGTTGAGCATCTGCATATAATGAAAAGCATTATTGTATTAAAAAATACTTTATTGATCGAGTACATGTACTAAGATGACTGTAGATATTGGCTTTGGTGGACTCATATAAGATCCACATGAGATCCATTATTTTTTATGATCCAAATTAAATTTAGTACATAATACATATACTATACTTATGTAAGAATTTCTCATTTTCTATGGATGCAGATTTTTTATACCTATGTGGTGGAACAACGGGCGACCCATGCTTAGGATTTTAACCGTTCTCAGTCCAGCCTGATTTTCCTATTTAAAATTAATGACGCTTGTCATAATTATAGCGACCTGGCCAATTTCACGTGAATTGGATCCCTAAATGAATACTAAAATGGCGATTTTTTCGAGGCAAGTTCACTAATAAATCACTTCATAAATCTTGTCCCGTACTGCTTGTTCAAAAAAAAAAAAATCTGGTTCAAAAAAAAAAATTATTGTCCCGTACCGCAAGGGATAAGATCAGGAGAAGGCTCAGGAAATGATTCATAGGGGACTCTCACCCAAAAGTGTTCACCTCCTTGAACGTAACTTTAGGGGGCCTAGCTATGTGATCTAAGAATGAATTATTGCAATCAGATCGAGATTCAAAAAGATGATAAGAAACTCCATCTAAAGAAATGGCAAATCCGATTTCAAATATAAATAAATCAACAGTGCATTCAGGTAGGCCTTAAAAGAGAGAAATTTTATTCAGATTCAAGCCGATGCAATTGACCTAGTCACCAGGAGTTTCAAGATGTGTTTCTGTGAATACCTGTATCAGGGTTTAAGCATGTGGCCGTCACACAACCGAGATCACAATGGTCAAGCGGGGTCGGGTGTGGCGAGACAGCCCCGCATTTCTTTCGGCAGCCTAAGTAGCAAAGCGGCGGACTGCCATCCTTGCCGCAGGACAGAATGCACGGTACATCGCATGCGGCGGGTCGACTTCCTTCGGAGGACACACCGAGCATGATCCACATCAGGAACAGAGTCAATACCTTGCTGAGAGCTTTAATTTCCATCTCCATCAACACTTCTCGACCCTTCTTCTTCTGCTGTTGTTGGAGTATTTATGTTGAACTAGGATCAAGCACTTGCAGCCATATATACAGAGATTTGTTGGGGGAGCATTTATTGTTCAACGGCCTTCTGCTGTGAAATGGAAAAGAGAGGTTTCCCGTCTCATTTGATGAGGTAAGCCTGGTGAAGCTTGTGTTATATTTTCTTCTGCTTCCAGTCAATGCTTTTAATGACTATCCAATAAATGCCAGAACCGGTGCAATATAAACTATTAACATCGCTTATATGGAAGTTTAAGTAAAAATGAAAACTAATGATGGTGATATTTGTAATCTGCCAATCAATTTTCATACGAGTTCGATAAAATATTTATTTTGATATGTTGTATATTTGATTTAATATTTTTTGCGATCACCGAGTGCTGGATATATGCCTTTTGATAATTATAATAGGATGAAATTATAAGTTGCTCCAGGTCCATAGCGCCGTCAAATTGTAATAACACAAAAAAGCAGAAGAAATGTTTGAGTATTGAAATATAAGGATTTAGTACTTAGTAGTAAGTGCAATAGGTTTTGGAGTGAGTAGGCTGTAGGCCAAGAATATGGGACCGATTGACCTTGGAACTGGTTTGGAACCAAATCCATTAGTTCCAAGTCAATACGAAAATCATCCTACTTTAAAAAAAAAAAAAAATTGGTCATATCGTTGAATCAACTCGGTTGCTCGCCCTTAATTAGTAAAGTGATTTGAAAGTGAAATGATTTTTTTTTTTTTACCATACATACTAGAAAAAACATATTTTTGTGTGCAGGCAAAAAATTGAGAAAATTTTTATAAAAAAAGAAAAGCTTCATCTAAATTTTTTAAGGAATGAATTTGAACTATTTCCAGCATTATTTTAATCTAATTTTATTGTATGAGTCATTTGTTAGACAAAACGACAGCTATATATTGAATGTTTTAACTTTGTCGTTTTATCAATTGTTTTGTAGTATATTATTACTGTTTGTCTTTTCTTATGATATCAGATATGTCTTCACTCCCTCTGCTTCACGATGTAATGTAGAGATAGACGGTAGAGGGTTGTTTGGATGAAGAGAAAAGCTAATCCTCCTAGGGCCCACATGCAACCAAAAAGAAAGAAAGTGTACGACCTAGAGGATTAGCTTTTCGATTTAAAATGTAAGTCCGAAATATATATATCAATGTTTTAGCAACATTATTGTACTCTTCTAATTTTCAACATAATCCATGGAATCTTCTTTACTTAATTTATCAAGTAAATTCAAACTGAGATAGCAATGTAACCGGTCGACATGAAGACCCACATTGCCTCGTACCAAATAAAGCAACACCAATAATTAATAAAATTTGGAGCAGCGACCCCGTACTTTTCATTGTCCCAATTTTGTTTCCCCTTTTGGTTTCTCTTGCCTCAAGTTGAAGTTTCATGTTTGTTGCCAGTTCATGTTTGGTTATTCTTGTGACAGACTAACAAGGAACGGGCAAATGTTACGAGAATATTCACACTCCCATGGGGACAATGGATCGTTGACGGACGATAATTGCGGGCCGCTTTCTTAGGGTTCTCTCATTATATATAGAACTTTCGAATTTAATGAGTAAATTGTTAATTTTTTTTATTTTATTTAGGTAGCAACTAGCTTTAAGTCACGGGTGCCATTCAATTTACAAACTTTAACTGGAGTAGAGTAAATTACCACTAGTAAGATTTAGAAGCAAGTCATTATGTATTATGGAATATTAAACATGTACATTCATTGTTTCATTGGTAACTAATGGTTAATCCAATCCACCTGAGAATTAAAGGGTTGATAATGAACTACGAAATTTAAAAGTAATCAAGTCATTGTTTTTGTTGGTGTCTTACAAGCTGGTACCCAGACCCCCCTGGTAAAATAAAAAAGAAATGACAATCTACTATGAAATTTGAAACCAGTCAAATCTTTGTTTCGGTGTTAATTTACTAACAGCCAATCGGATCTATTCGTAAAATTCAAAAGAATGAAGTTGACAATCAACTATAGAATTTGAAAGTGGTAGATCATTGTCTTGGGTAGGACAAACAGCTAAATGGGTGCATTTTTGTGATATCTAAAGGAATTCATAATCTACTATTATTCATCTATTTATTGGTGCACTAACTTTGTAGATGAAATTGAGGATTTGATTTCCATCCGATGAAGTGATTGGTGATGTTGGAAAGAAAATAAGAGAAGTTTGAAAGAATAGGACATGTTACATCTCTAAATATCATCCATAGCGTGAATGCTAAGTCATATAACCACGATCTACCCATTTTCAAATTCATAATCGAGCTTAGTCGGATTAAGCGATCATTGGCACTCCAGGTTTGGGTATCCGAGAAAAGCGATAGTGAATCATGTTACAGATGGAAGGTTATGCGGTAATTTTAGGATAGATATCGATGCTAAACTAGCGCAGACAGATTATCCACAACACTTTGATTTCTCTCCAACTTCAAAAGGAGAAAGGTCTTGATTAATTATTTATTTGCTCGTGCAATTCATGGGATATCAGTGCGGTTTGTAAGATTTCTCGCAATCGTTTGAGTAATTATCCGCACAGGCTTTAGCCTTCTTTACATCTGCATATAACCCAAAGAAAGGTAAGAAATTCAGATGCAACATTATTCTCTATTAGAAAAATGTTCGGTGGATCTTGTACGTGTTCTAAAAATGATATTGACGGATAGATTTCATTGAAACCATGTAAGATCCATATGAGACCTATGATTTTCAATTATCCAAAATCAGTTTAGTACATAGTACATAATCTACACTCATTTCTCATTTTGCATGGACGCAGATTCTTTAATCCTGTGTTGTGGCATATATATTACACATGCTTAGGATTTTGGCCCTACTTGTCCAACATAATTTTTATTTGAGAAAATTCGGTGAAGCTTGTCATACCATTCCACGTGAATTGGAGCTTCAAATGATTAATAAAATGGTTATTATTTTGAGGTGAGTTCACTTATGACTTAACAAATCTTGTCCCGCATTGGCGGAGATATGATCAGGACGAGAGTTAGACTTACAAGAGAGTCTCACCCCAAGTGTTCCTCTCGTTAATGCTCCTACTAGATAGGGGTAAGCATCAATTTAAGATAGACCTTGGACCGATCCCAAAACGGCATTGTGTGGTCCGGTTCCTACAAGAAACGGTCTAAGCCTTGGTCTCAAAAATTGAGAACCAACATTGTATGGTAAGATTTTAGGGTCAGGCTGCTGAACTAGACCAACCTTGGATTGAACACATTTTAATTGTGTTTTTTGCTTATTTTATTTTCAAATGGTTAGAACGATCTTTATGGATGAATGAGAAATATTCTATAATTCATGTTCTATGTTATTTGTTTTTAGCAACTAAAGATTTTTTTTTTAAAACTTTCGTATTGCTTGACTAAGGGATGAGTTGGATAATTCTCTATAACTTTAGATTTCTATTTTGATTTTTTACTTGTGTTTTACTTCTTGATGTTGTGTTGCTCAATATTGCTGTTCTAAGTATTGTATTTGATGGATATGTACTTTGAAAGAGTGTGTTTAACCTTTTAAGAAATAAATAAAAAAAACAAAAAACAAAAAACAAATTCAGCCTGTCTCTTGGACCGACTTTGAAAGTGGACTGGATCAACTATATCAGTTTCCAAATTCTACCAGATTGTAACCAATTTAAGTTGTAGGGTTGGACCAGCCCAACCCTAAAATCTCTCATCCCTACTATTGGAGGGCTTAGCCATGTGGTCTAAGACCGAATTACTGCAATATCCTATGAAAAATTTAATGAGAATGAACATATCAAGATACAGTAAGAAGATAAAAATGTCTCCATCTCAAACGGGTATGCTAGATCAAACTTTCATCATTGATTAAAGACGGTGCCTAGTGGTAGCTATCTATGCTTAACCTCTAGATTAAATAAAGTCATCTGGCAAATCACATAGGATCTATAGGCGACCGACAACTTAAATATAGACCTAACAGAAATCATGTACGATGCTAACACCGACAGTAGACTAATTAGCTTAGTCCAAATGGTTACCTAGCAACCTTGCCTTACTGGTAGGACCAATTGAAAATGCTGTCGTTGCTTATATGGTTCCATCAAACCATGGAAGGATACTTTTAAAATGACTTTAGAAATATAAAGGTCATCAATGCATTCAGTGAGACACTGAACAGAGATATTTCATACAGATTAAAGCCGATGCAATTGACCTAATCACCTAGGGTTTCAAGATGTGTTTCCGTGAATACTTGTGTGATCACAATGGTCGACCGGGCCGGTGTGGTGAGGCGGCCTCGCATTACTTCACGCAGAAGCATGGCATAGGGAAAGCTGCGGACGGCCGTCCTTGGAGCAGTGCAACATGCAAGGTAATTTGCAGCCGAAGTGTCTTCTTTCTTCGGGGGACACACCGAGTATCATCGACGTCATGAACAAAGTCATTACCTTCTTGAAAGATTTCTGTTCCATCTCTCTCACCCTTCTGGATCTCTCTCTCTCTCTTTTCCTGTTATGGTCGCTTTTATGTTAAGCTAGGAGCAAGCAGTTAAATTTGCATCTGTATATGTGTATATGTAAAGTTATGGATACATGGTAGGGCATTAACTGTTCAATGGCATTTGGCTATGAAACGGTAAAAAGTGGTTTCCCGTCTCATTAGATGAGATAAGTTTGGTGTAGCTTAGGTTATATTTCTTCTGCTTCCGGTGAACGCTTTTTAGTGCTTTTTAATAAAATACCAGATACCGGAATTCAATTCTGGGCATCTATACGAGGGATAAGCTAGACAAACAAGAGCTATATTTGGAAATTTTAATTTTCCTTTAGCCTTTTTATTTAGTAAAAGAGATAAAAAGAAGACAGTTGTTTGGATGGAGAAAAGTTAGTCCTCCAAGAACCCTCATGCAACTATGGAAAAAGAATTGTTCGACCTTGAGTAATGAAAGTTAAAAGAAAAGGAATGTTTGATAATTGCTGAAGATCTGCTATGAAATATTATTAGTTTCTTGTCAAATATATGTATGTTTTAACAACCTAAATGGTAAAAAAAAGTTCCAACATAAGTACGTGGAAATAAATTATGTAACATCTTTACTTAATTCGTCTGATAAATTTTAACTGGACCGTAATTTAACCAGTCCACGTGAAGAGATTGCCTCACCCTAGACAAAGTGACCCCGCGATTGATAAATTATGTAGCAGATATAAGGTACGTTTCATCACCGCAGACCTTTTTTCCCCTTTTAGTTTCTCTTGGCTCGAGTTAAAATTATATGTTGCCTTACTTATGTTGGTTATTCATTTACTTGACATGGGACGCGGAAAATGTTAAGAGAATACCCACACAACCTATAGGGATAATGTACGTCGGCAATTGGAGTGGACAGCTCTTTTAGGGTTTCCTCATGTGGGATCCGGGAAGAGGATCAAGTTGTCCTGGATGGGAATAGAGAAATCTGCTCCCGAGGGGCAAGGGATGGAGATGAGACACTTCCTCAAATAATGATAGGGTAGGAGATGCACCTCGCTCCCACCGCCATCCTTAAACCTAATCAAGTATTGTAATTACTAAGTTTCAAGGTTTAGTTTAACACTTTTTCGAATGAGGTCTTACTTCCATTATTTTCCTGTTTTGAGAGCAATATCATCTTAGATTCTTCAAGTTTGTCTTCTTTGTTATTCAAGTGTCCCTTAGGAGATTTAGATTTTCGTATCTTGATATCAAAATATTTATTGAAATTTATTTCTCTTTAAATTCAACTGTTTACTCTTTCATTGACAAGAAGATGAACCTTAAGTTAGCGAATCCAAACCCTAAGCTGATGAAATATCCTGTCAATATCAAGTAACAAAGCAAGACAGGAGTTAAATCCCAATGGGTGTCCAAAAACAATAGCAATTGCGTTGGTGCTTAATCTACACATGAAAGTCTATTAATTAACCGAGTCATGTCCATCAGTTCTTGCTTTGCAACCTGAAATATTCATTAATACTATTAGAATATTTAATTAATAAACCACGCCTTTATCTATTAGCTTAATATTTGAGAACACTCTGTTGTGATATCACAAAATCTCACTTGGTATCAGAATTAGAGGTCTTGAGTTCAAATCTTACCAAGTCTCATTTACCTTTTAAATTAAATTTTCATGCTTAGTGTCAGGCAAAAGACTAGACTAAATATGAGGGAGAGTGTTATAATATTTAAAATAACTAATAAATCATACCTTCATAACAACTTAAGCTTTTAGGATAATTGACTATGGTTCTATAAAATCTCACTAATACCGAAATTTCCACAACTTTATCTTCTGCTTACACTTAACGTGGTATCAAAGGATTCTTTCCTAAGGCAAACCTAGTGCATCGGGTGCACCTCAGAAACTCCCACAAATGTCACTAATACCGAATATTCCACAACTTTATTTTCCGCTTTACACTTTACTTGGTCTCAAAGCATTCTTTCAACGGGTGCACCTCAGAAACTTCTCGACTTTTTCTTTTTGCTTTATCATTCTCAACAGTGCACCCATGCATATGCAGCAAATAAATCCATCCCCTCCCGCTCAACAATGTTCACCCAAGCGAATCATTCCTATCTAAGTAGTAAGTGCCATGATGGTTGTTTTAAGATGTCTTTAACACATCGCCACGTCGAGCTTTTCTTTTTCCATAGAGGTATTTTTCGACACTGCAAAGATAGAATGTCTTTAATGCGTCGCCAAGTTGAGCTTTTCTTTTCCATGGAGGTATTTTTCAACGCTGCAAAGATGTGTCTTCACACAGTGACTTTTCCCCTAGCAATGTCTAGCTTACTCGCTTGCTATAATCATGTTAGCTGTATCGACTGCGTTTAAGTTACTTCTTGACAGCAAAGTCGACTGCAAAGTACACATGTTGCTTGGCTTCCATCCTCCGATTCTCGACATTTTGCATGTCGTTTCGAAAAGCCACACCATCACCAAACTCACTGCTCTCAGTTCAACTAGATCTAGAAGTTTCACCATCAATAGCTGTCGAACGCCACCTCATTTGCCACGTCTCAGTAGTAGGACATTATTCAGACTTGCATTAAAACTCAAGATGACATCTTCAAGGCACCTTGAGTTTGAGGAGATGTTAGAGTTATCTAGGAAAATTACGATGGCTTTTGTATCTCTCAATATTATGTGAATATCTTCTATGACTTTACGTATCTTGATTGATATGTTATGTTATTTAGTCTTTCATAAAGCCTATAAATAGGCTAATATCTTATTTAGGAAAATTATAATGGCTTTTGAATCTCTCAAGATTATATGAATATCCTCTATGATTTTGTGTATTTTGATTGATTGTTATCTTATTTAGTCTTTCATAAAACCTATAAATATGCTAATAATCCTCATTATGAAATTATCAAAAAATATAGAAAATTCTCTATTCTCTCTTCCATATTCTTCTTAACTAATACAAATAAAGAACATTTGATTCCACATACGTTTTCTGTGGTATAAGTCACGGCTACATGAATTTAAGAGATTACAACATAACTTATCTCTTGAACATTTGGTATGAGTCACGACACAGATCAGTGAAGATTTGGGGGGAAAGGCAGCGCTGTTAGAGCAAGAATTCTGAATTGGTAACTCGCAAAACAAATGTTTCTGTTACTAGCTCACCGCGTCCAAGAACAAAATACGATGGCTGGACACTTGATCTTTATTGCAGGCATTGCAAACTAATTTAATATGTTTTTGATCAAGAAAAAAGAAATCTTAACGTAAGACTGTTGTTTTCCACTTCTTTGCCCTTTTTCATGCAACTATATTAACAAACAGGTGAGCTCAAGTAATTGCATGTCAAATTGGAAGTTCATATTATGGATGAATTGGACCCTTCGCAAATGATTTTGGTTATGTTGTCCTAATTAGGTTCGTTGATCAAATTTTGGCATAGTTTATTTATATTTGATTTTGAAGAGGACTGCATTTCTAAGTTTTGTCGTCGATTAAATTCCATTTGTACATACAGTTTCATTTGTAGAAAAGCCTATGATTTTCTTGTTCACTTCTATATGGAGTCGCCTCAAAACCCGTTTCTTCAATAAAAACCGAAGAATGACATTTGATGAAAAAAAATTTCGCAAGATCAAATTCGTATGAAACAGTCATCGGTAAGCTATTAACAGCTAATTGCATCTATTTGTAAAATTTAGAACAATGAAATTGACAATCAACTATGGAACTTCATAGTGGTAATCATTTTTTCGATGGTAGATTATTACCAAAAATAGCCTCACTTGAAAGTGGTAAAACCTTTATTTCTTCAGTAACGCTTTAACAGCCAACTGGGCGCATTTGTAACATCTGAGAAGGTAAATTCGACTACTACCTATATAAAAATGAGGATTTTCTTTCCATCCAAGGAAGCTTGGTGATGTTGGAGAGAAATTAAGAGAATTTATCCATAAAGTGAATGCCAAGTCATATTGGATCATATTATATATTGATAGAAGGTTAAATGGTACTTTTGGGGTACATATCAAAGCTAACTCTGGCCCAGACAGATGATAAACAGCGCTTTGGTTTCTCTCCAACTTCAAAAGACAAAACATCTAGAATTATTCATTTATTTGCTCCTGCGATTCCAAGGATATCAGTACGATATTTAGTAGGCCTTCTTGCAATAGTCTGAGCAATGATCCATAGAGGCTCTAGCCATTTCGGCATCTGCGAATGATCGAAAGAAGGGTAAGAAACTCAGGTGCAACATTATCCAATATCAGAAAACACACAATAAATAGCAAGGTAAAATGAATGTAGACCGTTAAATTTCATTGGACCCATATATGATCCGCATAAGACCCATCAATTTCGATGATCCAAATTCAATTTAAAACATAATTGATAAAATATACCCTTGTAAATGATTTCTCGTTTTGCATGGTTGCAGATTCTTTACTCCTATATTGAGGCACATTGTATGACCCATGCTTAGGATTTTGGCCCTTCCTGTCCAACTTAATTTTCCTTCCTAGCGGCCTGGCCCATTCCACGTGAATTGAAGCTCCGAGGAAAACTAGAATGGTGACTCTGTTGGGATGAGTTCACTAATAAATCAATTCAGAAATCTTGTCCCATATTGGAGGAAATAAGATCAAGAGAAGACTTATGAAATCTTTCATAGGAGAATATAAAACATCATTTTATGAGACTCAAATAGATCGAGTTACAATGAGAGGGTATAAGATCTCCATCTCGAGCTGGTATACTAGATAAACTTTCATTATTAATTAAAGACAGTGCCTAATGGCATCTATCTATGCTTAGCATCTAGACTATATCAACTCGTCTCGCAAATTACATGGGATCTATGGAAGACTGACAACTTAAATACGGACCTCACACAAATCACGTATTGCGTTAGGCTCAATCTATCGCAACCGAAACAGACTAATTAGCATAGACAAAATGGTTCCTAGCAACCCTGTCTTACCAGGTAGGACTAATTGAGAATGTTGTCTTTGTTAATATAGTTTCATCAACTAAGATACTGTCAAAATAACTTCAAAAATATACACATCGTTAATGCATTTAATTTGACCCTATATAGTGAAATTTGTACAAATTCAAGCCGATGTAGTTGACCTAGTTACCTAGGGTTTCAAAATGTGTTTCCCAAAATACCTGTATCAGAGTCCAAGCATGTAGATGTCATGCATCCGAAATCACAATGTTCGACAAGTGCCAGTATTGGTGCTGGTGCTAGTGTCGATGCCAATACTAGTGTCAATATCAGTATCAATGTCGGTGTCGGTGTCAGTGTCAGTACAGGGCTTGGCAAGGTGGCCTCACATTTCTTGAAGCAGCCGATGCTGCAAAGAAGCGGATTTCCATCCTTGGCGCAGGACATAATTCACCGTACTTTGCATTCGTATGATCCACTTCTTTAAGAGGACGCACCGACGATCATCAACATCACGAACAGAGTCATTACCTAGTTGAAAGATTTAATTGCCATCTCTATTTACGCTTCTTGATTCCTTTTTCTTTTCTTTTTTTGCTAGTGTTGTTGTACTTATGTTAAAAAGGGAGCAAGCACTTGCAGCTATATGTATACAGAGATCTATATGTATTTGTACATGATAGAGCATTAATTGTTCAATGGCCTTTTGCTATGAAATGAAAAAAAAAATGGAGAGAGAAGGATTTCTCATCTCAATTAATGAGGGAAGCTTGGTGTAGCTTAGGCTATACGTCTTTTGCTTCCGGCCAACGCTTTTAATGACTATCCAATAAATGCTAGATTCAGAATTTAATGATGGGCTAGATTTTCATCATATCAGATATCCATACAAATTTTAATCATCACTCATGTGCAAACGAAATTTAAATTAAAAGTGCACGATGCTCATATTTATAATTTGCCCAATCAATATCATAGTTGTTAGATAATACATGTCATGAAAACAAGCAATCAAATAATAAAATAAATTAGATCATGAAATAAATTGGACACTAGATTACATGGTTCATTTAGTATAACTTATGTCTATGGGAAAAGTAACACAACATCCATTATAGATCAAGTGATACAACAAAGATTATAAATAAGTTCGAGTCATTTAAGCACTTACAGTATTTCAAGCCCCCTATTACACCTAATAAGGCCCATAATGATTAGCCTCATAATTTCTCACAAAATAAACTCTCAATCTTACAAAATAAATAATCAATCTTAATACAATATTTTCACTGTTTCAAAATACCCCGGATGTAATGCATGAGCACAAGCTCCTCTTGAATGATTTTCACAAAGAAGAAGACCACTTTTAATATAAATACAAGATTGGATTCAAAATAGGAAACCTTCTTCTTCTTCTTTTAACTTTCTCCAATCAGGTAATTATTCAATTAGAAAACCCACTTGGATGAAGTAAAATTCCTTTTTTTTGGCTAAAACTCAATACATATTCTCAACAATCTCCACATTGGCTCAACATTGGAACCAAGTTTCAAAATAGCCCCTCATAGACTCAATCACCATATATGCCTTTCAAGTCCAAGCTTGTTATTGCTATAGGTGTAACCTAGAGGGAGTAAATAGGTTATCAAACCAAACTTGATATAGTGAGATAATCAAACTCAAGTTTGCTTAAATATCAAGTGAAGTATAGTTGTATCGACTAAGTACAAAAATGAAATAGACAGAGATAGGAGAGTTCCACGCAGATCTTATAGAGGTTCAGCTTAAATTGAGCCTATATACACTCTCCCAACCTAACATCCATTAGTGGACTAGATTATGCTGGTAATTCGTTGAGAAGTCACAATGTAGCATGTGCCGCTTCTACACAAAACTAGTAGATCGCAGTAATGACTCCGAGAACTACTATAACATTCATACACTTCTCAACTATAATAAGTGAATCACTTTCAGCAATAATGTACTGCTTCCTCAATAATAATTATTTGTGTATCTTAGAAAATAAAGGTTTCTCAACTTGTAAATGTTTTCGCAAGTGTGAGTCTTCTTTAGCATGTGTTGATCTTCTAATATAGTATGCAAGCATGCTAACAGCCGATCTTCAATGTGATCAATTTAGCAATTAAGATCTAATCACCTATACAATTAAATCTTCCAATGACAACGTGGTTTCCACGAATAAAGTTGCTTATTTAAAGGGACAATAATTCTTGGCAATTTGATTGACAACACATAAAATGTCTCTCATAAGTTTGTCTTTGGAAGGCATACTATCAATATTCCATAAGATTTAGGTTTATCCCAAAAGAAATATCTCGATATTCATGACATGATGCGTACTTATGTAGAAGACATATGCTTCCCATATGATATGGACAATTTTTAGGACTTGATTATACCAACTTGACAAGTTTTATGATTCACTTGCAATTTTTAAAAATTTTAGAACTCAATTACATTGTCGTGATAAGTTTTAAAACTTGATTACACTTTTGAATGTTTAATGACTCAATTGCACTTTCATGACAAGTTTTAGTACTTCTAATATAACCCCGAACCCTCTAGTTCAAAGAAAAGTGAGGATTTGCTTCCCATTCAATGAAGTGATTAGAGATGTCAAAGAAAATTAAGAGAAGCTAGGAAATAGATTGGAGATACTGTATCTCCAAATTTCATAATGGGAATGTCGTGTCATATAGCCGCGTTCTTGGCAGGATGAGAAATTGGAGGGATCCATCGCCGGCATATTCAGAGGAGAGGAAGGGGTGTGTGTTGGAGGCTTTATGCAGAAAATTCGAGCTCAATCGGCTTAAACGGGAGAAACCCTAGCCGTCCAACAGGCGTTAGTTTGGCTGAGGAGAAACCGAACTGGTCTGACAGAACCCTCTTCAGGCGCACGAACTGATCTGCTTGTCTCCCCCGTGTGCATCTCCAGCGATTGTATCTCAGCCGTGGATTCCATCTTGGGCCGAAATGAAGTATCTTGGGCCTCTCATCCTATTGTCCTGGACTGCAGAGAAATGTTGGCCCAAATGCCGAATGTCTCCTTGCGATATGAACCACGCCAATCCAACCGAGCTGCCGATTGGATCGCCAAATCTCACAACACAGGTTCTCTTCCGAGCAATTGGGTATCCCATCCCCCACATGAACTTTATCTTATATTATGTTTAGACTTTCGTTCTAGTTGTAATCAACCATCCCAGTATTAATAAATGAAGTGTTTTCTGACCAAAAAAAAAAAAATAGCCGCGTTCTCTCCGGTTCACAAATCATATTTGAGATGAGTCGGGTCAATTGACCAACGGAATCCCGGCTTCATGCATACGAGAGAAGCATATTGAATCGAATCATAAATTGACGGGAGGTCAAATGATAATTTTTAGGAGAGATCTCAACGGTAAAAGTAGTGCACACAGATGATACAAAACACTTTGATTTCCATCTAACTCCTAAAGACAAAAAGTCTTGATTGTTTGTTTATTTGCCCTTGCAATTACCGGGATATTAGTGTGGTTTGTAGGACTTCTTGCAATCGCCTGAGCATTTATCCGCATCGTAGGACTTCCTGCGATTGCCTGAGCATTTGTCCACACAAGCTTTAGCCTTTCTGGCGTCTGCACGTAATGGAAAGTAGGGTAAGAGCCGTATAAGAGCCACATGAGACCCATCGATTGAATGATTCAAATTCAGTTTAATACATAATGTATATACTATACTCATGTAATGATTTCTCGCTTTGCATGGATGAAGATTCTTTATTCCTCTGTTGCGGCACAATGTATGAAAAATGCTTAGGATTTTGACCATGCTTGTCCAACTTGATTTTCATTTTTTTGAAAATACCGTAACGCTTATCACAATTACAGCGACCTGGCCCGTTCAACGTGAATCGAAGATCCAAAGCAATACTAAAATGGGTGATTATTGTGAGGTGAGTTCAGTCATTGATGCTTAGCAAATTTTGTCCCCAAATGGATGAGATAAGATTAGGAGAAGGAATAAGAAATAATTCTTAAGAAAGTCTTACCCACATTTAGTAGTCCAAATGGACTACATAGCAATGTTGTCTAAAACTGCATTATTATAATAATTCTAAAAAAAATCCAGGCATCATCACTTTATGAGGATGAAATAGATCGAAATACAACAAGATAATAAACGATTTGCATCTACAGTGGGTATAATAGATATAACTTTCATCATTAATTTAGGATGGTTCCCGGTGGTGTATCTATCTATGTTTAACATCTAGTTTAAATCAAGTCACCTCACAAATTATGGGATTTATGGGAGACCGACAACTTAACATAGACTTTGTGGGTTATTGAACACCTTTCTAATGCAACCTTCCACCAATCCTTGGCTCGCTTTGCCTTTGGGGCCTTATGTTATCTCATTTAGAAAGTGAGGAATAACATTATCTTTCGCAATGAAAGATTATTCCTCCTGGCTTTAAAAGACCACATTTGTAAAGCTATCGATGATAGGGCTTTAACCTTCCCCAAGGTCCCGGACAACCCCGGTAATAGAAGACTCCAACTTAGTTGGGGCATCCACTCCTCCATCTTTGATTGATTATGCTTACTATTGGCTCCTCCCCCACTCTTTGTTCCTCAGCCTGATAGTTGGTGAAGTTGTCCTTTGCTACATTGTTGCACATCTCGCTATTGCTGGTTGATGCTTCTGATGGAACTCTCCTGAGCCTTTCCAGATGATGCGGCTCGTGTTCCCATCTTGGTGTCCCTCCTGCTCTTTTCCTCTTTGTATCTTTTCCTTGTGTGGGCCACAGTGTTGTGTGCTCTTCCCCCTCGTCTTCTTTGTTGGCTGCTGTTTTGGCCTTCTTTTGCTGCTGTTTTTATCTGCATTGTATCTCTCTCACAGCTCTTCCCTCCCCTTTTCTCCCCCCCTGCCCCCCTTCCACTCGTTTGAATTTTTTGTCTTTCTGAGTGTAAGCTGGTGCCGGGGCCCCCTTGCTATACATCTATAAAGCTTTTTGTGCAAAAGTCTATATACCTCTTACCTTTTACAAAAAAGAAAAAGAAAAAGAAAAAAAAAGACAAGGCGCGCATGGTATCGTTTCTACTTGGGGAAACAATTTCCTGAAACAAACGAGTAAAATAACGAGTTTGGTAACTATACAAAATTTTTATTTCGAAATAAAAATGTGTTTGGTACAATTCATAAATTTTTGTATTTATTCATTTTTTTCTTCTTGCTCACGAACTGCCAAACGTTGACTGCCAACTGCTACTCACCGCCGCACGATCGCTAATCGCCTACCGTCATCGCTGACTGCTGCCACACTATCGCCACCCACAACCCACCAACCGCTACTGCCGATTGCCGATGGTCGGTCATCGGAGGCAGATGGGCGACTGCGGGAGGGGGCAGAGGCCGATGGGTTGTGGGCAACGGGCATGTGGTGACAGTTGGTGGTCATGTGATGGCGGGCAATGATCGATGGCCGGCTATCAGCAATCGGGCAGCGGTCGTTGGCCACTAGTGGTGGCAACAACTGTGGTTGAGTGGCGGCAATAGCAATTGGCCGGCAGTGGCGATGGTTGGCAAGCAGTGACCGGCGGTTGGCAAGTGGCTGGTGGTGGCCGCAGCAAGGAAGAAGAACAAAAAAAAATAGAAAAGAAAAAAATGGCTTATTTATTAAAATTGTTTTTGAACAAGGATTGTTTTTTTTTTTTAATTTATTATTTCTGTTCCAAAGCTATTCCCTAGCTACTTTTCTATTCCGGGAAATAAAAAAATAAGTTAGCGTTACCAAATAGATTTCTATTCTCTTTTTTTTTTTTTCAAAGAATAATGTAACAAAAATTGGGAGAAATAGAAATGTTACCATGCGGGCCTCATTAGCTCTGACAAAATGATTCCCTAGCAACCTTGTCTTACCAGTAGGATCAATTGAGAATGTTGTCATTGTTAATGTAGTTCCATCAAACAATAGAGATGACACTGTCGAATGGCTTCATAAAAGTATAGGACATCAGTCCATTCAATTAGACTCTAAACAAAGAAATTTTGTAGATATTCAAGCCGATGCACTTAACCTGGTTAGCTAGGATTTCAAGATGCGACTCTGTGAATACCTGTAGCAGGGTCCAAGCATGTAGACATCACTCAACCGAGATCACAATAGTTGACGTGAGTCACTTGTGGTGAGGCAGCCCCACATTTCTTCATGCATCCGATGTAACAAAGAGTCGGATTGCCATCCCTACTGCAAGGCAGAATACAACGCATTTTGCAGTCAGCGGATCTACTATGGGTGCATTTAATTGGATTTTTAAGGAAAGCCTTTGGAAAAATGCAAAGAGGTGCTTTGGGCTTTCAACCTTCAGAAGGCCAATTTTCTCCTAATAGGGTTTTTAAAATCTTTCTCAAACATCTAATATTTGGCCAAAAGGCCTTTAGGTGTCCAAAGCCCATTGAAAATGTAGGTTCCAAACGCACCCTTTCTCCGGAGGACATGCCGAGTATCATCAACGTCATGAACAGAGTCATTACCGTGTTGAAAGATTTGATTTCCATCTCTTCTACACTTCTCTTGCTGTTGTTGTGTTCCTTCTATTGATCTAGGAACGAGCACTTGAAGCCATATATATACAGATATATAGATCTATATAGTAGAGCATTAATTGTTCAATGGCCTTTAGTTGTAAAATGTCAAAAAGAAGAAGCCTTGTGCAGCTTAGGTTATATTTCTTCTGCTTCTAGTCAAAGCCTTTTACGACTACTCAATAAATGCCAGATAAGAAATTTAATGATGGGCTAGGTTTTCATCGTGTCTCATATCCTTGCTTTGCAAGTTATGAGTATCACTTGTTGCAAGCTTAATCGAAAATAGACAGTGTTAATATTTGTAACCGTCAATCAATCGATATTAGATAATATATATAATTTGATATGCTGAATACATGATTTGTATTTTCCGTGATTTACCAAATCCTACAGGTATTCAAAATATAGCATGTATCTTATATATCTCTTTCCATATCATTTTGCAGTGTTTATAAAGGAATACTATTACTTATATTTATTATTCCAGTGAAATATAGTGATAACGACAATTATCCGTGCTTTCAATAGGGGTGAAAGAATACATGCCCGTTTTGATGAGCATAATCGGATAATTGATAAGTGGGTCCAAGTCCAACGAGCCATCTAATTGCAACATCGGAAAAGATCAAAACAAACACTCGAGCATTGAAATAATCAGACTTTAGTAGATAGTAGTTGGGGTAACCAGTTCTATAAAGGGCAAGTTTCATACCAAAAGTCCAAAAATTTACCTAGTCAGGTTCATTCCAATTTTTTGAACTGAGAATCGAATCAATCGGCCTGAAATTAGCCCACCTTTTTTTGGGGGGCTTTTTAACCATGTATACTAGCAAAAAGGACGTGTGTGTTCACACAAAAGCGAATGGACAAAAAAATTTATGAAGGAAGAAAAGTTTCATTTAAAGTGTCTCGGGAATCATATAAACCATCTTAAAGAAATTCTTTTATCAAAACTTAGATTGTACGAAAGACTTGTTGGACAAAAAGAGAGCTACATATTGAACATTTTTTACTGGTCGTTTTATCAATTGTTTTGTGGGGGTATTACTGTATTGTTACTGTATGTCTTATTATAAGCTTTTGTTTCATCCAAGGACCCACGTGCAACTGCTGAAAAAAAAAGAGGTGTACAACCTTAAGTACCGAAAATAAAAGGAAAAAAAGCTTGATAATAGCTGAGATGTACTATGAAATATTATTAGTTTCTTATTAAACATATGAGTGCGAATTCTATATGTATGATTTAGTAACATACACGATAAATTTAAACAAAAAAAATACACTATAATATTCTAGTTTTCAATATATAATCCATACAATAAATTAAGCAACATCTTCTTTACTTAATTTATTAAGTCAATCCTAACTGAGATGGCAATTTATTTGGTACACATGAAGACCCACATTGCACATTGGCTCACCCCAGATAAAGGGACACCCACAAGTGAATGAGCAGATGCGAGAGGCACTTCTATGCCCTCAAATTCTTTTTCCACTTTTAGTTTCTCTTGCCTCAAGTAAAAATTATATGTTTTTCGTTCATGTGACTAATATAGGATGGGGCAAATGTTAGGAGAGTATTCATGCTCCCCGTAGGGATAGTGGATTATACATGGACGATAGTTGGAGTGGGCGGTTCCCTCAAGGTCCCTTCGTCTGAGATACCCGAGGAAGAGGTTCGAGTTGACGTGGATGGGAAAAGAGAAAATCACTTGCAAGGGGCATGGGATAGGGATGAACGCCTCTCTAATCAAGATAGGATAGGAGATGCACCTCGCTCCCATTGTCATCCCTAAGTTTAATTGGATGTTTCGATTCAAAATTAGTTAGCATTGCCAAACCAGCTTTAGTATTACTAAGTTTCGAAGGTTTAGTTTTGACACTTCACCAAATAAGGTCTTACCTTTGTTATTTGGTATTTTCTGAGAGCATTATTGTCTTGGGTTCCTCAAGATTATCTTCTTCCTTTGAATAAAAATAAGTGTCCTTAAGGAGATTTAAGATTTTTGTTATAATTATTGAAACAACTTCTCTTCGGTTTCAGTTTTCTTGTTCCGTATAGAAAACTGAACCTTAGAGGTAGGCAAACTCCAATTCGATGTAACAATCCCGTCAATCTCAAGAAACCAAATAAGACACAATTCGAAACCTAAGAGGCTTGCCCACATATGAAAATGTTTGTATTTGACGAGGCATGCTGGACAGTTGGACTTTGTGTTATGCTCCTAATCTGCATATAAAAGTCTGCTGTTCGTTAAACCAGCCATGTCCAAAAGTTCTTGCTTTGCAACCCGAAACATGTCCAAACATTCTTGCTCTGCAAACCTCAGACATTCATTTATACCAACCAAGAAGATTTGTTTCCATATATCTTATTTGTGGCCTGGAACCAGTCACGACTCCATGAATGACAACAAGAAATTAAAAGATGGTAAGATCATGGAGTGGTTCCTTGTTTTGAAACGGAGAACAAGGCTCAGTCCCTCCAAACATCATAATTTAACGCTCAGTTCTTTATGACAGATGAAACTGCACATCCACAAGCAGTTTCTGTTCAGATCCAATCCAAAACATGAATCCTCGTTCCTCTCTTGGCAATCATTCGATCAAGGAAAAGCAGAAATGGTGATGGGGGAAAAATCTTTCGACCATTAAATGTCCATTTCTTGGTGATGATGGACTTGCTCATGGCTGTGATGCTTATCCGATCGTTCCCCACAGAAGCAAAGAAACAGGCCTAACCTGGCTTTGTTTTTCCTCTCTTTAGCGCTCGAATGAGGCGTGCTTACAATTGTTGCTGCCGATGGGACCTTCTTCCATCTACAATGGCATACAACAGGGATGATTTTGTTAAGGAGTGTCCTCGTAAACTTGTTTAAGTAACTCTACAAGGTGTACTTAATGCTTATTGCGCTGTCCTCGTGGATCTGAACATCACAAGTTCAAATGACTTGAGGAGCTAAACCAATGTGCATGTGATTACTAAGACATAGTTCTTATTTAGTAAAAAGGGCGAAGAGTTATTGCTTAGACGGCGACAGAGTCGCCGTTCAATAGACTAAATACGTTTTAGTTAACTATAAACTTTTTGCTTTTCTAAACCAATTTAGAAAGACCAAAGACTAGTATCACCAGAACCTCCACCTATCCCTCTTGTCTCTTGTACTTGGCCCAACGAATAGTCAACCCATCAATTTCCATCTACTAAGGTTTGTTTGTTTTCAGTTCTTTGACAATGGATGAGCATGCGGTTCTGTTAGGTGTGACTTTCTTTATTATATTGCTTTTCAGCCTTCTCTTTTTTTAATCTTTTTATTGCTATTGGAATTTAACTTTTATTCAATGTCAAGTACTTAAATCTTACGAAATACAAAAGTGTCGTCATGAAATTTACATGATTTTTTCCATATTCAAATTACTTCTTTTTGTCTTTTCCAAACTAATAGAGGCAAGACATGGCATAAGGAAAGAACAAGCATCAAGAATTCATAAAAGATCAATTTCATTGACTAACGCAACGAATAATGTCATGGTGGATCTCCTGGTGAGAAATCTCTAGCTGAGAATGTGGTATTACTGAAAACAAAAAAATGCATCGTCCTGAGCAATTCGTATCGAAAGAATGCACTAAGTTTGCACCCTAATCATCCCAGAAGAAAACCAAATGAATCGAATTTTTTATTTGTGGGAAAATGAGTCTTGAATTGATTTCCCCGTTATTGCCTAATCTCTCTCTATCTTCTTACCTTTGCTCCAGTTCATGTTCAACGGCCTTGATGAACAAGCTATCCTCCTGGACAACCATCGCGACGGGCACGCCGCCGATCCCACGGGCCAACGCGAGCATGATCTCCATGACAAACCCCTTGAACCCTTCGGGGTCGATCATCCCGTCCTTATCCTCGCCACACCGATCCAAAGCCGCACCGAACAGCTCATCAGCCCCTTCATCTGCGTCCCTCTCGTGGTCCGAGGCTGTGCAGCTCCACCGGAGCTGGTCGCGAGAGAGCAGCCCATCCCCGTCGACGTCCAGCTTCTGGAACCGCTCAGCGGCGCACTGGCCGAAGGCCTCCCCGTCGTCGATGAAATCTAGGATGGTTTGGTCGTTGAGGAAGAGCACGGTCATGGTGGAGGGAGGTTTTTTTTTTTTTTTTTTCAAAAACAAAGTCAATGTCGAAGGGTTTGGTGGCTTGCGTGTTTATACCTAGAATTTGTTTGTTTTACACCTCACGACTCTTGCTTTATATAGATTTTGTTTCAGCCCATACGACAGGTTTCCATTGATTTTGTGGGCCCTGCAGCCCGTGTCTTTCTAATCAAATAGGAATTATATCCGAGTTTAGGGTAAAAGAATTATAAAAAATCTCCTAAATAAACCCATCTGTGGACAGCGCAATTGGTTAAGATCAAATTCTTCCATTGTATGGAAATCGAGAGTTCGAAACCCTAGCTTGCTAGCGGTTTAAGTGGGGCCCTTTAGCGGTGGTTTGTTGGGCCAGTTTTTCTCGAGGTATGGGCATTGTAAGTCCTCTATCGCGGAGGCCCATTAGACCCCGAATTGGTGTAATAAGCCAACAATCCAGCGGATCCTTGGTCACCCATAAAAAAAAAAAAAAAAAAAAAAAAAGAGAAAAATCTCTTAAATAAAAGATATGGAATTTAAATAGACTAGATTGAAGCTTTGATTAATAAGGACAAAATAGGAATTCTATAGATAGAAATTGGGAGGTGTTGTTGGTATCCCTTCAAAGGGGAAAGGAATATATAACCGAAAAAAGAGGAAAGGAATATATGACCGAAAAAAGAGGAAAGGAATAGAATTTGGGTGCATTCAATAATTTATCATGGGATTGAGTAGCATTCACGAGGAATAGAGAATTTTGCACTGGATTGTGGTCAACCTTTGGTTGGAAATCAATTGAACCCACTTGATCTAATCTAACTTTCAACCAGGGTGAAAGAGAGTAGAATTGATTTCAAAGTAACCATCAACCTAATCAATCACGAAACACAAAATTTTTCATAAAATATTTTTTCTTTATAAACTAAAGAAATTTGTAATGCTCGATACTTTATGAGTGGTTGGAAGGAGTTGGATGGAAGAGGGAGGTGAGGGGTTCAAATCCCCACCTTCTCAAGGGATGGAAGGGGAGACGAGTAAGTTTCAGGAGTGGGTTTCGACTCCCACGCCCTGCAAGAGGCGGCGCAAAAGTCTGAGAGTGAGTGTAGAGTAGGCATAGAGTAGGACTGACCAAAAAATAAAAAAAAGTATCACAATTCACAAGGGTCTCACAAGTAAAGTCCTAAATAATCTATCTTTTCACCTTTTTTTTTTATTTTTTATTTTTGCTTGCCCAATGCATCTTTCTATACTTCAACAAAAATAACATCGGTGCGTTTGCCAGATTCAAATTTTTCCGTCGGTAAGTTCATTTATTTGCAACAAACTTAACAGTCATTAAGCATAATTGGCATAACTTTATTCGGAAGAGTATGGAGGGAATTGCAAGTAATTGACAACCAAAGGGTCTTCTACAAAAAAAAAAAAAATGGGGGGGGAGGGGGAAGTAATCGCAAAGTCCAAAGGATTTAAGGGAATAATTTTAACTAACACAAGAAAATCGTTTTTTTTTCTCCAAATTTGGGAAAATAACACAAATAATTTTTTTTTTTTTTCCAATTTTGGGAAAATAACACAAATAATCCCTCAATTTTGACCTAATATATAAAGCAATTTCTAAACTTATAATTTGTTCAACTAGTCCCTACACTTTAGCCCAATACTTAATGTTGTCCCTAAAATTTTAAATTATTCAATATAGCCTTCAAAATTTTGGTACATACTCAATTTCAAGACCAGATTATACATTGGCCAAAATTTAGGGACCATTTGTATCATCGTTTCTTCTCTTTTTACCTATCGATTGTACTTGCCCAAAATTGGGCCGAAGACTAATTTGAGAGGATTATTTTACAAACTCGGATGGCCCAATAAGCCCACTAAGTAATCATTCATATGCAGGCTGCAGCCCAGAAGCCCATTTCACAACAGGCCCTTTCTCTCTCTCTCTCTCTTTCTTAAGACATCTTCTTCTCCGACGGGACCGAAAACCCTAACTATATATTCGCTTCCTTCGCCTCGCGTCCCTCCTCTCTGCTCGAGCTGCCATTGCCATCGTGCCGTCATCCCTTCTCGGTCGCCCCGGTCGAGCGAATCTGGTCTCTGACGAGGGAAGAGAGAGAGAGCAGTGAAGCATGGCTGACAAGGCGGTGACCATCCGGACGAGGAAGTTCATGACCAACAGGCTCCTCTCCAGGAAGCAATTCGTACGTCTCTCTCTCTAACGTTTGCGTTCGCGTGTGCGTGTGTGGGCGGATGAGGGTTCGTGGGTTTTTCGCTTTCTCAGTTTCGAGGAAGACCCACTTGTTAGTCGGCGGTAGTTCTGGATCGCGCGTTAGATTTTGTCTCTTTACAGGCTAGGTAGTGAACTAGTTCGATCTTGTCCAGACTTGCTAGCTTTGCTGTTCCGGAAAAAGTATGATTTTTTTGTTGTCGGGGGTGCTCGTCCTTGAATTCGGGAAAATGGGGTTTCGAGAGATTGTTTGAGCACGTCCACGAGTTGCCGCTGGAGGAGGTGCGTGAACCGTTTCGGCTATTTTGCGGGTAGCTGTGGTCATGGAAAGCAAGGTCTTTGAAGGGTAGCGATTGTTAGGAGTAATGTCTTTGGGGTTTTGGTGATTTGGTTTGTGGGTTTTGAAAATCCTTCAGGTGGGTGCGAATTTGCCATTGGGAGTGGGATTTGCCTCTAGAAGGAACTTTGCATTAGAATTTCTGTAGTTTATGTTAAAACATTAGAGGGAGAAAACGCTGCATTGTTAGGTTTTAGGGTGATTGAGCAATGCATACTTGTCGGACCTTGGTTGGATGTCTAATGAGGTTGGAATTGACATCGCCTGTTTTGGGGTAAAATTTTCCTTATATCGGGGTCCTCACGTAAGCAGTTTGCTGTAGCTTTAGTTTTAGCCCCCGAGTTGGGTTTTGGAGATTTAAATGGAAGAACTGGATCCTGGATCTTCTTGTTGTGTCATATTTTTAAGAGGCGTATCACTTTATTTGATGATGCCTTGCCCCTTGCATTGTAGGTGATTGATGTTCTGCACCCTGGAAGACCCAATGTTTCCAAGGTAACCACAGTTTGTGAGTTGCAAAATTTAGTGTTGCTGTAGGTTATTTTGCCTGTTCGATTGTCTTTATTTCGCCATTAATTTTACTGAAATTTGTTGGTTTGCTTTTGGTTTTTCTTTAAAACTTAGGCGGAGCTTAAGGAGAAGCTTGGAAGGATGTACGATGTGAAGGATCCCAACTCAATTTTTGTTTTCAAATTCAGGACTCATTTTGGAGGTGGAAAGTCCACAGGGTTTGGCTTGATCTACGACTCTGTTGAGACCGCGAAGAAGTACGAGCCAAAGTACAGGCTCATCAGGGTAATCTCCTGTTTTCTTTTAGATACCTAGAAATGTGAGAGATGCTGCAAGGATGTAAGTCTAGAGCTTCTTTTTCTGTGATCATTCATCTGAGAGCGAGTCCTAGAAGATGCTATGCCGTAACTTCTTGTAGTGTGTCTGCTGTGCTTGCTAGTAAGATATTTTTTCCCACAATCTCGAATCCTGGAATATATGTTTGGATAGAAGAGGATCATGTTAGAAAATCATGAAGCAACTTCCTTACATAACCTGTGGAACCTGAAAGACAGGCCCTTCTTCTCCATACTTCTCTCCTTCCCCTAACACAACAACCACCCCCCCCGCCCCCCCAAAACACCACCTCACCTCTTGAGTTTTTTCTGGTTCAGATGCGATCAATGATTAGTTTGACCTTGATCCCTTGTGTCCTCTGACAATGACCTAAATCAATCCTCTGTGCAGAATGGACTGGATACTAAGGTCGAGAAGTCCAGGAAGCAAATGAAGGAAAGGAAGAACAGGGCCAAGAAGATCCGTGGTGTAAAGAAGGTATGGAGTTTTAGTTTTACTCCTTACTGTTAATTTCTGTTATATCAGTGGTCACCTTTCATGGTGTATTTATACATTCTCATCCGTACAGACAAAGGCTGGTGATGCAGCCAAGGCAAAGAAGAAGTGAGGATGTAGCAATGCGCTAATCTCAAAAGCCCAGATGCAGCTTCCGGCTTCTCTTTATTATGTTTCCTTTCTTATATTTTATTTGTCGAATGCCATTTTTCGCATCTTTTTGTCAGACTTAGATGGGTCAGAAGCTTAATCATATTTGCAGTTTTGGTTGTTCCGCAAAGGATAATTTTGATTCTTGAATGATGACTCTCATACTGAGCTGCTCATCGTAGTCCAGTTCCAAAATTCGAAACTCTGCCTGCTAAAATATTTTTACAGTCTAATATACTGAGATCCTTTGAGTTAAGATTGGAGTCCATTTCTATTACACACATTCCGCAAAATTAGAAATCACATCGAGTATGGTCGCATTCGGGTTCGCTTTTGGCTTTATAGGTAGCACTTGCTTATTGAGCTTGGAATACATATTGATTCAATACACTAATTTTACGAGCTTTGTTTACTGCATAGCATGCTCAATGTGGATCCTCTTGTGTTTTTTGTGGCCTTGTGCTTTGCGGTAAGGTTGTATTTGGTTGCCCTAAAAGTAGATGACAATATGGCTTTCTGGTTATATGGCAGAGAAAGAACTGAGGATATCGTATGTGGGCAAGGGTATGTTTTTACCTATTCTCGCTCTCGATTATTTCCACCCATTACCACAAATATTTGGTTAATTATTATTTCTTTGATCTAAAAATTTTTAAAACCATTTTTCCTTTTGTTTTTATTTTACTTCACACAAATATTATAGTATATAGGATCCATATATTTAACTAATTTGTTTTGTACATGTTTCATCTTAACCAATGTTTGGCATTGTTCACCTCATTCGATTCTACTTTCGACGGCATCTATTATCCATAATGCACAAAAGATGAAATGAACCCCAAGTAAATTCAAATAATCGCAATTCTGTGCGCTTTTCACATCATTCAAAAGCATATAATTATATTACAAAGGTCTGTAAAATGATATCACATTGAAAATAACTCATTTGGTATAGATTGAAGGAATAAGAAAAAATTAGGTATTTACGTATCGATAGGAACATCTATAAAATAACTCACTGAAGATAAAGGAAAACGGACTGCGTTCACCTAAAATTGGAGGATCCTTTGCTTACTTAATGGTATAGATTTACATTATATCTTTACTGTTTATCTTCTAGATTTATTTTCTTCTCATGTTGCCTGCATATCAATTGACACGCTGTACAGGGGAAAAAAAGGACTTGAATGTCAATTGTTAGCTGAAAATGAGTGATTTGAAAAATATTTTTGTAATAAAATCAAATATTATAATTCTAAAAAAAATTAAAAATTTGCTAATTTTAACTGAAGTACCTAATCGATCCATATTTTGACAGTTTAGATACTCAATTAAACATAAAAATAGATGTTCATTCATGCAAATTTAATTGCGCATGGCACAACTAGTATGGGCCCTCCCAAGTGACATTAACTTGAAATCGACATGCACTAACGCATTTGGTCATCCTCCGAATAATTTTAACAATGTATCAACTTCCTTTGGGCTTTTTCCTGATTCCTTTCCTATCATTCTATGACTGAACGTTACAAACACTCTTATAGAGAAGATACGGCAAATTGATGATGGAAAAGTTACCAAATAATTGTTCAATGAATCATGAAGTTGATCATGCTCAATTTTTTTTCCTTGAGATCAGAAGAAATAGACTAGCTCATGGGGAATGATCAGCGATACATGGAGTCAATGCTCATTATTCATTGTCATTTGATTACACTCAGTAACTCATATTTGATGGATTGAATTATTATATGAATTAGTCGTAGTTTATAACTGAGTTATAAATGAGTTTTGAATAATAAAGTTCAGAATATTATGGGCATCTATGACTCTCTTTTTGCTCTCTCATCCTTGCTCAATCTTATGCTCGCATGTTCGTCCTGTGCTCTCGCCTCAACTTGAGTATGGATTTTCCTAAATTGGGTTATACATGAAAATATTTTAATAATATGGAATGAGTCGAATATGTACTACGTATGAGTTCGATCAAATATGAATCACTAAATTTTTTATAGTAGGCTACTACCTTTGTATTATATGAAAATTGGTGGTTTTGGTTGAGCCATTTTTCACTTGACCTAAAGTCTATCGGATTCATGGGTTTGACAAGTAAATAAGAAGGTCCTTAAGAATGTGAAGCATGTCCCAATGGACCCAATTGTCAGGTGTCTCTCTCTCCCTCTCCGGCATGCTCTCTCTTCACGGGTGTAGACAAATTGCCGACCACCTCGACCTCTGTGGCAACCACCTCCTTTCGTGTGTCCAGAAAGATGCACGAGTGCTCGATCTGCTACAAAAGCTTTCCCACCAGGTAGATTCTCGGTGCGCACAAGCAATGCCACTACGAGGCCCCCACTTCCGCCTCCTCCGCTCCCATCGTCGCCGTGGCTGCTAGCGAGTTGAGCGTCTTGGAGGGTGTGGGGTCCACACACACTCAGAGCCAAGGGCACCACGAGTTCGATATGAACGTCTTGGCTCTCCCAAATAATAAGAGAAAATATTGGCTAGGTTTTACTCTCCACGCAGGCGTATGGGTAAGACAATCAACGATCGACACGTGGCTCCACGTAGGCGAGGGCGTCAGGCGTTCAAAATTCGCGCGGGCCGCGTGTGGGGCCCACCACTCTGACGCTCCCTCTGCTCTGCTCTCCTCTGCGACGCATGCGCCTTGTCGAAATCGTCCTCTCTCTCCTCTCTCTCTCCCCCGTTCTCCGTTCCATTCCGTTGCAGGGGAGAACAAAAGTCACACAGCTGCTTCTCTCCCCCTCCTTTGCTCTCTATCTCCATTCCCGACCCCGACGCCCCACCGACGACGCCGCCTCCGCCTCCGCCCCCAACGCCCTCTCGCGACTCCGACGCCCCCGACTCCGACGCTCCTCAACCCCGTTGCCTTCGACGCTGACACCGTAGCCTCCGCCTCCGCCTTCGCCTCCACCTCGAGGTACGTTCACTCGATAGAGTTTTCGAATCTCCCAGGAAAGCACATTCACTTTCAAGACGGTCAGCCACGAGTGAGTGAGCGAAGAAAGGAATCGGAAGCGGTGCTCACCTGGAATGTAGGTGTTCTTGGTGAGAATCGGCAACAAAAGCAGAGCCAGAACCCCAGCAACAAAGCAGATGACACTACGAAGAAGTCCACAAGGTCGAAGAAGCAAGTGAGCTCGCGCTCGAGTCGCCAGAACAGATTCGCCCGAATAACAACGAGCAGAGATAATCAAAGATCGAGAAGCTACTGCGGTACCTGAAGAGGACGCTGTGAGATATGAGCAGAGTCCCCAGTCGAACGATCGGTCGAGGCTTCGACAGGGGTGGAAAGGGCGTCGGCGAAGGCAGAGGCGGAGGCCGGCGTCGACGTCGAAGTCGGGGGTGACGGAGTCCTGAGAGGGCGTCGGGGCGGAGACGGAGGCGGCGTCGTTGGCGTCGGAGGCAACCGGCTTGAGGGGTGTCAGAGTCGGGGGCGACGAACTCGCGAAAGGGCGTCGGGGGCGGAGGCGGCGTCGTCGGCGTCGGAGGCAACCGGCTTGAGGAGCGTTGGAGTCGGGGGCGTCGGAGTCGCGAGAGGGCGTCAGGGGCGGAGGCAGCGTCGTCGGAGGGGCGTTCGAGTCGAGAATGGAGAGAGAGAGAGCAGAGGAGGGGGAGAGAAGTAGCTGTGCGACTTTTGTTCTCCCCCGCAATGGAACGGAATGGAGAATGGGGGAGAGAGAGAGGAGAGAGAGGACGATTTTGACAGGGCGCAGGTGTCGTAGAGGAGAGCAGAGCAGATGGAGCGTCAGAGTGGTGGGCCCCACACGCGGCCCGCGTGAATTTTGAACGCTTGACGCCCTCGCCTACGTGAAGCCACGTGTCGATCGCCGATTGTCTTACCCATACGCCTACGTGGAGGGTAAAACCCAGCCAATATTTTCTCCGGACTCTCGAGAGGGCGTCGGGGGCGGAGGCGACATCGTCGGCGTCGGAGCCAACCGGCTTGAGGAGCGTCGGAGTCGGGGGCGTCGGCGTCGTGAGAGGGCGTCTGGGACGGAGGCTGAGGCGGAGGCGGCGGCGTCCGTGTTGGAGGCAACCGACTTGAGGGGCGTCGGAGTCAGGGGCGACGGAGTCGCGAGAGGGCGTCGGGGGCGGAGGTGGCGTCGGAGGCAACCGGCATGAGGAGCGTCGGAGTCACGAGAGGGCGTTGGGGGCGGAGGTAGTGTCATCGGCGGGGCGTCGGAGTTGAGAATGGAGAGAGAGCTCGTCGGCGAGAATGTACAGAGAGAGCAGAGGAGGGGGAGAGAAGCAGCTGTGCGATTTTTGCTCTCCTCCGCAACGGAACGGAACAGAGAACGGGGGAGAGAGAGAGAGAGGAGAGAGAGGACGATTTCGACAAAGCACAAGCGTCGCAGAGGAGAGCAGAGCAGAGGGAGTGTTAGAGTAGTGGGCCCCACACGCGGCCCGCACGAATTTTGAATGCCTGACACCCTCGCCTATGTGGAGCCACGTGTCGATCGTTGATTGTCTTACCCATATGCCTACGTGGAGGGTAAAACCCAGCTAATAATTTCTTTGGACTCGCAAGAGGGCATCGGGGGTGGAGGCGGAGGTGAAGGCGGCGGCGTCGGCGTCGGAGGCAACCGGCTTGAGGGGCTCGGAGTCAGGGGCGACGGAGTTGCGAGAGGGCATCGAAGGCGGAGGCGGAGGCGGCGTCATCGGCGTCGGAGGCAACCGGCTTGAGGAGCGTCGGAGTCGCGAGAGGGCGCGGGGGCGGAGGCGAAGGTGGAGGTGGAGTCGTCGGCGTCAGAGGCAACCGGCTTGAGGAGCGTCAGAGTCGCGAGAGGGCGTTGGGGGCGGAGGCGGAGTCGTCGGCGTCGGAGGCAATCGGCTTCAGGAGCGTCGGAGTCGGGAGCGTCGGAGTCGAGAATGGAGAGAGAGAGTAGAGGAGGGGGAGAGAAGCAGCTGTTTGACTTTTGTTCTCCCTCGCAACGGAATGGAACGGAGAACAAGGGGGAGAGAGATGAGAGAGATGACGATTTCGACAGGGACGCAGGCGTTGCAGAGGAGAGTAGAGCAGAGGGAGCGTTAGAGTGGTGGGCCCCACACGCGGCCCGTGCGAATTTTTAACACCTGACGGCCTCGCCTACGTGGAGCCACGTGTCGATCGCTGATTGTCTTACCCGTACTCCTACGTTGAGGGTAAAACCCAGCCAATATTTTCTCTGGACTCGCGAGAGGGCATCGGGGGCGGAGGCGGCGTCAGAGGCGTCGGAGGCAACCGGCTTGGGGAGTGTCGGAGTCGCGAGAGGGCATTGGGGGTGGAGGCGGAGGCAGAGGCGGCGTGTCGGCGGGGCGTCGGAGTCGAGAATGGAGGGAGAGAGAGAGAGAGAGAGCAGAGGAGGGGGAGAGAAGCAGCCGTGCGACTTTTGTTCTCCCCCGCAATGGAACGGAACCGAGAACGGGGGAGAGAGAGAGACAGAGAGGACGATTTCGAGAGGGCGCAGGCGTCGCAGAGGAGAGCAGAGCAGAGGGAGGGTCAGAGTGGTGGGCCCCAAAGGCGGCCCGCGCGAATTTTGAACGCCTGACGCCCTCACCTACGTGGAGCCACGTGTCGATCATTGATTGTCTTAACCATTCACCTACGTGGAGAGTAAAACACAGCCAATATTTTCTCCGGACTCGCGAGAGGGCGTCGGGGGCGGAGGCGGCGATGTCGACGTCGGAGCCAACCGACTTGAGGAGTGTCGAAGGCGGAGGCGGTGGTGTTTACGTCGAAGGCTACCGGCTTGAGGGGCGTCGAAGTCGGGGGCAATGGAGTCGCGAGAGGGCATCGGGGGCGGAGGCGGAAGCGCCGTCGTCAGCGTCAGAGGCAACCCGCTTGAGGAGCGTCGGAGTCGCGAGAGGGCGTCGGGGGCGGAGGCGGCGTTGGAGGCGTCGAGGCAACCGGCTTGAGGAGCGTCGTAGTCGCGAGAGGGCGTCGGGGGCGGAGACGGCGTAGTCGGCGTTGGAGGCAACCGGCTTGAGGAGTGTCGGAGTCGGCGGCGTCGTAGTCATGAGAGGGCGTTGGGGGCGGAGGCGGAGACGAAGGCAGGGTCGTCGGCGGGACGTCGGAGTCGAGAATAGAGAGAGAGAGCTCGTCGGCAAGAATGGACAGAGAGAGTAGAGGAGGGGGAGAGAAGCAGCTGTTCGACTTTTGTTCTCCCCCGCAACGGAATGGAACGGAGAACGGGGGAGAGAGAGAGGAGAGAGATGACGATTTCGACAGGGACGCAGGCGTTGCAGAGGAGAGTAGAGCAGAGGGAGTGTCAGAGTGGTGGGCCCCACACGCGGCCCACTCGAATTTTGAACGCTTGACGCCCTTGCCTATGTGGAGCCACGTGTCGATCGTTGATTGTCTTACCCATACGCCTACGTGGAGAGTAAAACCCAGCCAATATTTTCTCTGGACTCGCGAGAGGACGTCGGGAGTGGAGGCGGATGCTTTGGTGTCGGAGGCAACCGACATGAGAGGCGTCGGAGTTAGGGGCGACGAATACGCGAGAGGGCGTCGGGGACGGAGGCGGAGGCGACATCGTTGGCGTCGGAGGTAACCAGCTTGAGGAGCATCGGAGTCGCGAGAGGGCGTCGGGGGCGGAGGCGGAGGCGTAGGCGGCGTCGGAGGCTTAGGCGGCGTCGGAGGCGTCAGAGGCAATCGGCTTGAGGAGCGTTGGAGTCGCGAGAGGGCGTTGGGGACGAAGGTGGAGACGGAGGCGGCGTCGTCGGCGACGGAGGCAACCGGCTTGAGAAGCGTCGGAGTCGCGAGAGGGTGTCAAGGGTGGAGGCGGAGGCGGAGTCGTCAGCGTTGGAGGCAACCGGCTTGAGGAGCGTCGGAGTCGGGGGCGTCAGAGTTGCGAGAGGGCGTTGGTGGCAGAGGCGGCTTCGTCGGCGGGGCGTCCGAGTTGAGAATGGAGAGAGAGAACAAAGGAAGGGGAGAGAAGCAGCTGTGCGACTTTTGTTCTCCCCCGCAACGAAACGGAACGAAGTATGAGGGAGAGGAAGAGGAGAGAGGACGATTTCAATAGGGCGCAGGTGTCGCAAAGGAGGGCAGAGTAGAGGCAGCGTCAGAGTGGTGGGCCCTAAACGCGGCCCGCGTGAATTTTGAACGCTTGACTCCCTCGCCTACGTGGAGCCACGTGTCGATCGCTGATTGTCTTACCCATACGCCTACGTAGAGGGTAAAACCCAGCCGATATTTTCTACGGAGTCGCGAGAGGGTGTCGGGGGCGGAAGGGTAGGCGGAGGCGGCGTCGGAGGCAACCGGCTTGAGGAGCGTCGGAGTCGTGAGAGGGCGTCAGGGGTGGAGGCGGAGGCAGCGTCGTCGGCGTCAAAGGCAACCGGCTTGACGAGCGTCGGAGTCGGGGGCGTCAGAGTCGCAAGAAGGCGTTGGGGGCGGAGGCGACGTTGTCAGCGGGGCGTCCGAATCGAGAATGGAGAGAGAGAGTAGAGGAGAGAGAGAGAAGCAGCTGTGCAATTTTTGTTCTCCCCCGCAATGGTAACGGAATGGAACGGAGAACAGGGGAGAGAGAGAGGAGAGAGAGGATGATTTCAACAGGGCGCAAGCGTCGCAGAGTAGAGCAGAGTAGAGGGAGCGTCAGAGTTGTGGGCCCCAAACGCGTACCGCGTGAATTTTGAATGCCTTACGCCCTCGCTTACGTGAAGCCACGTGTCGATCGCTGATTGTCTTACCCATATGCCTACATGGAGGGTAAAACCCAGCCAATATTTTCTTCGGACTCGCGAGAGGGCGTCGAGGGCGGAGACGGCGGCGTCGGCGTCGGAGGCAACCAGCTTGAGGGGCCTCGGAGTTGGGGGTGAAGGAGTCGTGTGAGGGCGTCGGAGTCAGGGGTGAAGGAGTCGTGTGAGGGCGTCGGGGGCGGAGGCGGCCTCGTCGGCGTTAGAGGCAACCGGCTTGAGGAGCGTCGGAGTCGCGAGATGGTGTCGGGGGCAGAGGTGGAGGCGGAGGTGGAGGCGGCGTCGGAGGCAACCGGCTTGGGGAGCGTGGGAGTTGCGAGAGGGCGTCGGGGGCAGAGGCGGCGTCGTCGGTGTTGGAGGAAACCGGCTTGAGGAGCATCGGAGTCGCGAGAAGGCGTCAGGGATCGGAGGCAGCGTCGTCGGCGTTGGAGGCAACCGGCTTGAGGAACGTCAGAGTTGGGGGCGTCGGAGTCGCATGAGGGCGTCGGGGGCGGAGGCGGAGGCAGAGGTGACGTCGTTTGCGTCGGAGGCAACCGGCTTGAGGAGCGTTGGAGTCGCAAGAGGGCGTCGGGGGCGGAGGCAGTGTCGGAGGCGTTAGAGGCAACCGTCTAAAGGAGCGTCGGAGTCGGGGGCATCGGAGTCACGAGAGGGCGTTGGGGGTGGAGGCTGTATCGTCGGCGGGGCGTCCGAGGCGAGAATGGAGAGAGAGAGTAGAGGAGGGGGAGAGAAGTAGCTGGGTGACTTTTGTTCTCCCCCGCAAAGGAACAGAACGGAGAACGAGGGAGAGAGAGAGGAGAGAGCGGACGATTTCAACAGAGCGCATGCATTGCAGAGGAGAGCAGAGCAGAGGGAGAGTCAGAGTTGTGGGGCCCAAATGCGCCCCGCCCGAATTTTGATTGCTTGACGCCCTCGCCTACGTGGAGCCACGTGTCGATCGCTGATGCCCATACGCCTACATGGAGTGTAAAACCGAGCCAATATTTTCTCCGGAGTCGCGATAGGGCGTCGGGGGCGGAGGCGGTGGCGTTGGCGTCGAAGGAAACCGGCTTGAGGAGTGTCGGATTAGCGAAAGGCGTCGGGGGCGGAGGCGGCGTCGGAGGCAACCGGCTTGAGGAGCGTCAGAGTCGGGGGCGTTGGAGTCGCGAGAGGGCGTCGGGGGCGGAAGTAGATGCGGAGGCAGCGTCGTCGGCGTCGGAGGCAACCGGCTTGAGGAGCGTAAGAGTTGCGAGAGGGCATCGAGGGCGGAGGCGGTGTCGTTGGCGTCGGAGGCAACCGGCTTGAGGAGCATCGAAGTCGCGAGAGGGCGTCAGGGGTGGAGGCGGAGGCGTAGGCGGCATTGTCGGCGTCGGAGGGAATCGGCTTGAGGAGCAGAGGGAGCGTCAGAGTTGTGGTTCCCAATCGCGTCCTCGCGAATTTTGAACGCCTGACGCCCTCGCCTACGTCGAGCCACGTGTCGATCGCTGATTGTCTTACCCATACGCCTACGTGGAGGGTAAAACCCAGGAAATATTTTCTCCAGACTCGCGAGAAGGTGTCGGGGGCAGAGGTGGCGGCATCAGCGTCAGAGGCAACCAGCTTGAGGGGCGTCGAAGTCGGGGGCGACGGAGTTGCGAGAGGGCGTCGGGGGCTGAGGTGGAGGCGGAGGCGGAGGTGGCGTCGGAGGCAACAGCCTTGAGGAGCGTTAGAATCGCGAGAGGGCGTCGGGGGCGGAGGCGGTGTTGTCGGCATCGGAGGCAACAGGCTTCAGGAGCAACGTAGTCGCGAGAGGGCGTTGAGGGCGGAGGCGGTGTCGTCGGCGTCGGAGGCAACCGGCTTGAGGAGTGTCGGAGTCAGGGGCGTCGGAGTCGGGGGCGTCGAAGTCGCGAGAGAGCGTCGGGGGCGGAGGCGGAGGCAACGTTGTTGGCGTCGGAGGCAACCAGCTTGAGGAGCGTCGGAGTCGCGAGAGGGCGTTGGGGGCGTCGGCGTCGGCATGGGAGGCAATCGGCTTGAGGAGCGTCGAAGTGGCGAGAGGGCGTTGGGGGCGGAGGCGGCATCATCGGCGTCGGAGGCAACCGGCTTGAGGAGTGTCGGAGTCGCAAGAGGGTGTGGGCGGCGGAGGCGGAGGCGGTGTTGTCGGCGCCGGAGGCAACCGGCTTGAGGAGTGTCGGAGTCAGGGGCGTAGGGGTCGGGGGCGTCGAAGTCGCGAGAGGGCGTCGGGGGCAGAGGAGGAGGCGGAGGCATTGTTGTTGGCATCGGAGGCAACCGGCTTGAGGGGCGACGGAGTCGCGAGAGGACGTCATGGGCGGAGGCGGAGGCGGAGGCGGAGGCTACGTCGTCGGCGTTGGAGTCAACCAACTTGAGGAGCGTCGGAATCGCGAGAGGGCGTCTGGGGCGGAGGCGGGGTTGTCGGCGTCGAAGGCAACCGGCTTAAGGAGCGTCGGAGTTACGATAGGGCGTTGGGGGAGGAGGCGGAGGCGGAGGCGGCGTCGGAGGCAACTGGCTTGAGGAGCGTCGGAGTCGTGAAAGGGCGTCGGGGGCGGAGGCGGCGTTGTTGCCGTCGATGCAACCGGCTTGACGAGTGTCGGAGTGGCGAGAGGGCGTCGGGGGCGGAGGCGGAGGCGACGTCGTTGGCGTCGGAGGCAACCGGCTTGAGGAGCGTCGGGGTCGGGGGCGTCGGAGTCGCGAGAAGGAGTTGGGGGAGGAGGCGGTGGCAACGTCGGCGTCGTCGGCGGGGCGTCGGAGTAGAGAATGGAGAGAGAGAGCTCGTTGGCGAGAATGGAGAAGAGAGCAGACGAGGGGGAGAGAAGCAACTGTGCGACTTTTGTTCTCCCCCGCAACAGAACGGAACGAAGAACGGGGGAGAGAGAGAGAGGACGATTTCGACAGGGCGCAGGCGTCGCAGAGTAGAGCAGAGCAGAGGGAGCGTTAGAGTGGTGGGCCCCACAGGCAGCCCGTGCGAATTTTGAACGCCTGATGCCCTCGCCTACGTGGAGTCACATGTCGATTGCTGATTGTCTTACCCATACGCCTACGTGGAGGGTAAAACCCAGCCAATATTTTCTCCGAACTCGCGAGAGAGCGTCGAGGGCGAGGCGGAGGCGGAGGTGGCGGCATCGGCGTCGGAGGCAATCAGCTTGAGGCGCGTGGGAGTCGAAGGCGACGGAGTCGCGAGAGGGCGGTGGGGGCGGAGGCGGTATTGTCGGCGTCGGAGGCAACCGGCTTGAGGAGTGTCGGAGTCAGGGGTGTCGGAGTCGGGGGCGTCAAAGTCGCGAGAGGGCGTTGGGGGCGGAGGCGGAGGCGGGGGCGGCGTCGTTGGTGTCGGAGGCAACCGACTTGAGGAGCGTCGGAGTTGCGAGAGGGCGTCGGGGGCGGAGGTGGAGGCGGCGTTGTCGGCGTGGGAGGCAACTGGCTTGAGGAGCGTCAGAGTCGCAAGAGGGCGTCGGGGGCTGAGGCGGCGTTGGAGGCGTCGGAGGCAACCGGCTTGAGGAGTGTCGGAGTCGCGAGAGGGCGTTAGGGGTAGAGGC
Source organism: Eucalyptus viminalis (assembly GCA_014182385.1). NCBI lineage: Eukaryota > Viridiplantae > Streptophyta > Magnoliopsida > Myrtales > Myrtaceae > Eucalyptus > Eucalyptus viminalis. The sequence continues at coordinate 35,495,243 of CM024527.1, read as the reverse complement.
GGAGGCGGCATCGTCGGCATCGGAGGCAAACGGCTTGAGGAGAGTCGATGTCGCGTGAGGGCATCGGGGGGCGGAGGCGGCATCGTCGGTGTCGGAGGCAATCGGCTTGAGGAGCGTCGGGGTCGGGGCGTCGGAGTCGCAAGAGGACGTTGGGGGCGGAGGCGGCGTTGTTGGCGGGGCGTCGGAGTAGAGAATGGAGACAGATAGCTCGTTGGCGAGAATGGAGAAGAGAGCAGAGGAGGGGGAGAGAAGCAACTGTGCGACTTTTGTTCTCCCCGCAACGGAACGGAATGGAGAACAGGGGACAGAGAGAGGAGAGAGAGGACGATTTCAACAAGGCGCAAGCGTTGGAGAGGAGAGCGGAGCAGAGGGAGCGTCAGAGTGGTGGGCCCCACACGCGGCCCGCACGAATTTTGAACGCTTGACGCCCTCGCCTTCGTGGAGTCACGTGTTGATCGTTGATTGTCTTACCCATACGCCTACGTGGAGGGTAAAACCCAGCTAATATTTTCTCTGGACTCGTGAGAGGGTGTCAGGGGGGGAGGCGGAGGTGGAGGTGGCGGCATCGGCGTCGGAGGCAATCGGTTTGAGGGGTGTGGGAGTCGAAGGCGACGGTGTCGCGAGAGGGCGTCGGGGGCGGAGGCGGAGTCGAAGGCTGCGTCGTCGGCGTTGGAGGCAACTGGCATGAGGAGCGTTGGAGTCGGGGGCGTCGGAGTCGCGAGAGGGCGTCGGGGGCGGAGGCGGCGTCGTTGGCGTTGGAGGCAACCGGCTTGAGGAGCGTCGAAGTCTCGAGAGGGCGTCGGGGGCGGAGGCGGAGGCGGCGTCGTCGGCGTTGGAGGCAATCGGCTTGAGGAGCGTCGGAGTCGGGGGCGTTGGAGTCGCGAGAGGGCGTTGGGGGCGGAGGCAGCGTCGTCGGTGCGGCGTCCGAGTCGAGAATGGAGAGAGAGAGCAGAGGAGGGGGAGAGAAGCAGCTGTGCGACTTTTGTTCTCCCCCGCAATGAAACAGAACGGAGAACGGGAGAGAGAGAGGACGATTTCGACAGGGCACAAGCGTGGCTAGAGGAGAGCAGAGCAGAGGGAGCGTCAGAATGGTGGGCCCCACACGCGGCCCGTGCGAATTTTGAACGCCCGATGCCATCGCCTATGTGGAATCACGTGTCGATCGCTGATTGTCTTACCCATACGCCTACGTGGGGGGTAAAACCCAGCCAATATTTTCTCCGGACTCGCGAGAGGGCTTCGAGGGCGGTGGCGGAGGCGGAGGCGACGGCGTCGGCGTCGGCGTCGGAGGCAACCGGCTTGAGGGGCGTGGGAGTGGGGGGCGACGAAGTCGCGAGAGGGCATTGGGGGTGGAGGCGGAGGCGGAGGCGGCGTCGAAGGCAACTGGCTTGAGGAGGGTCGGAGTCGCGAGAGGGCATCGGGGGCGGAGGCGGAGGCGGCGTCGGAGGCAATCGACTTGAGGAGCGTCGGAGTCGGGGGCGTCAGAGTCGCGAGAGAGCATTGGGGGCGGAGGCCGAGGCCGAGGCGGCGTCGTCGGCGGGGTGTCTGAGTCGAGAATGGAGAGAGAGAGCTCGTCGGCGAGAATGGAGAGAGAGAGAGCAGAGGAGGGGGAGAAAAGCAGCTGTGCGACTTTTGTTCTCCCTCGCAACGGAACGAAACGGAGAATGGGAGAGAGAGAGAGGAGAGAGATGACGATTTCGACAGGGCGTAGGCGTCGCAGAGGAGAGCAGAGTAGAGGGAGCGTCAGAGTAGTGGGCCTCAAATGCGGCCCACGCGAATTTTGAACGCTTGACACCTTCGCCTACGTGGAGCCACGTGTTGATCGCTGATTGTCTTTCCCATACTCCTACGTGGAGGGTAAAACTCAGCCAATATTTTCTTCGGACTCGCGAGAGGGCGTCGGGGGCGGAGGCGGCAGCGTCGGCGTCGGTGACAACGGGCTTGAGGGGTGTCGGAGTTGGGGGCGACGGAGTCGCGAGATGACGTCGGGGGTGGAGGCGGCGTCGTCGGTGTCGGAGGCAACCGGCTTGAGGAGCGTCGAAGTCGCGAGAGGGCGTCGAGGGCGGAGGCGGAGGCGGTGTCGTCGGCATCGGAGGGAACTGGCTAGAGGAGCGTCGGAGTCGCGAAAGGGCATCGGGGCGGAGGCGGCGGCGGTGGCGTCGGAGTCGCTAGAGGGCGTTAGGGGCGGAGGCAGAGGCGGAGGCGGCGTTGTCGGCGGGGCGTCGGAGTCGAGAATGGGGAGATAGAGCTTGTCTGCGAGAATGGAGAGAGAGAGCAGAAGAGGGAGAGAGAAGCAGCTGTGCGACTTTTGTTCTCTCCCGCAACAAAACGGAACGGAGAACGGGGGAGAGAGAGAGGAGAGAGAGGACAAATTTGACAGGGTGCAGGCGTCGCAGAGGAGAGCAGAGCACAGAGAGCGTCAGAGTGGTGTGCCCCACACGCGGCCCACGCGAATTTTGAACGCCTAATGCCCTCGCCTATGTGGAGCCACGTGTCGATCGCTGATTGTCTTACCCATACACCTACGTAGAGGGTAAAACCTAGTCAATATTTCCTCCTAGATAATATGGGTCCGACACGAAACACGTATCGCGCTCTTAAAGATCTTTTTATTTGTCACGTTGGCATATAAGAGGTGCCCCTAATAATTGGTTTGACGGTCCAATTTATCCTTATCTTGACCGCCCTTGAACCAGTCGTCAAGGGTCGTTTGACTTCTGTCGGAAAAGCAAACGTGTGCGAGAAAGAGACGAATCCTTGGCAAGATTCCACCTCGACTTCCTCGCGTCCTCTCTCTCTCTCTATCTCCTTCAGTGTCTGCAGCTGCAAGTACACTCTGGAACGCAGCGCACGCTCGCCGGCTCCGGAATCCGGTCGATCTCGCTCTCTCTCCAGCCCGAGATCCTGCGGCGGAGGGAAGCCCATCGTAAGCATCCGGATTCTCGAATCGCTTCGTCGGGTTTCGCCCTTCCGATTGATTCCCACCTGGGTTCTTATCCGTCGGTCGCATCGAAGTCCGATCGAGAGATCGAAACTCGCGCTCGTGCGTGCATGCCTACTAAGTTTGGCTGCTTTACCGCCTATTGCTGGCGTTTTGCCACCTTAAATTGGAAAGCTAAACACACGGGGGGCTGTGTTCCTTAGCTCCTTAATCGGAGTGAAGGTTTACGGTACTTCTAAGTGGAAAAGTCAACGCTTTTGGAGTTGGCCGGGTAGCATCTTGGACAATGAAATTATCAAGCAAATCATTTTCAATGCAGTTTTAGACATTACGTACAAGTAGAATCTTGATGGAATGTGATAAAATGGGGATGATCTTATGAAAATCCAGGTGACTTCGGTTGTGACACCTTCCTTATCAGTCGATCATTCCAGGCTGCCATCAATAGTGTTGCGTTCTTTTTGATTTCTCGTACGTGCCTTTTCTACTATGGAATTTCTATGATCTTTTAGTTAGCGCTTCATCTGTTTGTGTTGCTTCATGAGTTGATGGGTCAATCTCCAGTTCTGAGTGTGAATTTTGTGTGACCTGGATGGAAAAGCTTGAATCTTGGGGTCAATTTTGGAGTGTTTTGTATGATATGCTGAATAAGTGAATGGGGAATCTTGGAAAGTTACAGATTTTTTGCTGAGATTTCTCTTCTCATATGCCAAAGTGAGCTTCTTGGTTATTTGCACGGGTCCTTATTTTCTGAATCACTCTAAAACGTTGGTGGGTTTTGCAGTGGCACAAAAATGGTGGAAGAGAAGTCCATGATTGCAAAAGATGTCACTGAAGTATGCTATTTGCATGATTCATCTCACTAATTTTCTATAGTTTGAATACTGTGTTTGTGTGCTTATGTTACTACAATCTTACAATCTTGTTCATATTTTCATTGCCTGCAGTTAATTGGTAAGACCCCTCTGGTGTACCTCAACCATGTCACTGACCGTTGCGTTGCCCGAATTGCTGCCAAGCTAGAAATGATGGAGCCATGCGCCAGTGTCAAAGACAGGTACAAGAAGATTTCATTTTGAAAAAAGAAAAATTCCTTTCCACGTTGAACTGCTAATGACTGTGCCTTTGTGTCTTATTTGCACCTTCATCCAATGTGCCAATCTGGATATCTGTCACCGATGCAACAAGATCCGTTAGTCTGGTCAGAGTTCCACTCTTTGACTAGACTCCTTGCCAGAATCTACTGTTAAGTAAAACAATCGACTGCAGTTATCGTGTGTGAAAATGGTCCACAAAATTCCATGTCCTTTAAGAAACTTTTTGTTTGTCTGGGGAAAGCCTTATGGCTGAAGGATACTACAATTAAAGAGTACGAACTGGCTATTTCTTTCCCTCCCATTTTCTTCACCATCCACTTTTCTTTCCTTATTTGCTCACGAATGAGCACCCCCTTTCTCACTTGCACACACATGCATGCACCAATCCTAGTGAACAACAACAGATAGAAGTCAAAAACTTGGAATAGATATATTTCACGTGGAATTCATTCCTTATCTCATCCTTGTGTACAGCCTCTAGGCATGTGGATTACTTCAAATTCTGGGTCTAATACGGATATGTTTTCTCTGCCTGCAGGATTGGGTACAGTATGATTGTAGATGCAGAGGAGAAGGGTCTTATTCAGCCGGGGCAGGTTAGTCACCTAAACCTCTCTTTCCATGTTCATAATAATTGGTGGCTTTGTGCACTTAATAATGAAGGACAGTACTCTGGTATGATGACAATAACAATAATATCCTAACAAAGAGCTCCTAGTTCCTGAAGGATGGGAACATCTTTCCCATTGAAAGTAGTTATAACTAATTTAGATCATGGGCAATTTCTCTCTCTCTCTCCTCTCTCTCTCTTCATTTGTAGGTTGTAGATTGATAGATGATGATGAAGAAATCTAACCATAAATATTACTTGCTCGACTTGATGAAGAGTGTTTTGGTCGAGACAACTAGCGGAAATACTGGGATCGGTCTGGCATTTATTGCAGCTGTGAAGGGTTACAAACTCATAATAACAATGCCTGCTTCAATGAGCCTTGAAAGAAGAACCATCCTTCGTGCATTTGGAGCTGAGCTGGTCCTGACTGATCCAGCCAAAGGCGCGATAGGTTCCATTCAGAAGGCGGAAGAGATAGCAGCAAAGATTCCAAATTCATACATTCTTCAGCAGTTTGAAAACCCTGCCAATCCCAAGGTACTTTTGGGTCTTGATATGATGCTTGCAGGTTTAAGCAGTTCATTCATAGGACTGATCAAAGCAAAAAAAAGTTCATTGATAAGATCTTGTCTCTGTTTTTAGATTCATTATGAGACCACCGGACCAGAAATATGGAAAAGCACAGGTGGGAAAATCGATGTCCTTGTTTCTGGAATTGGAACTGGGGGTACAGTAACTGGAGCGGGTAAGTTTCTCAAGGAACAAAACCCCAATATTAAGGTTAGATCCTCTTGTGGTTATGATATTGGGACAGAAGTTTTGTTCTTCCAATATTCCTATTTCTCAGATCACTCGCACACCTCTGTTATTGTCTCTAGCTCTACGGGGTAGAACCAGTGGAGAGTGCAGTTTTGTCTGGAGGGAAGCCTGGTAAGTTCTGATGTCACATGACTGACATTCTTAGTCTTTTAATCCATTAGGCTAGTCAGTTCTATCTTTTAAACACTACTTTCTGCAAGTGCCACAGTAACATGGACTAGTGACGGTCCATTAAATTAGGAAGCAAGTAGCTTTGTATGTCCTTTTATTTTTGCAACAGGGAACGCTGCTTTTTCAGCTTCCAAGGCAGTCAATTGTATCCTTTCTTGCTGTTTTAAGCATGTGAAGTGCCCAAAATCTCCAAAGAAGATTTCTTTCTTTTGAAAACTATCTCGTGTAAATCCTCTATCTGACCAAGAATTTCATGCCCATAAAATTTCCCAGGTCCTCATAAGATTCAAGGCATTGGTGCTGGTATCATACCTGGAGTTTTGGACATGGATTTACTCGATGAAATAATCCAGGTAAGAGTTTGTGCAAGAAATTGTTCTTTGTGCCCTTTCCCCTTATAAAGCTGGGACAACGGTTCATATACCTCATATATCTAGGGGAGGCATAAGTACCATAGGTTTTGTGTATATATATATTTCAATCATTTGAGTGCCATGAATTTTAAAAATCGTTCGCTTGAGTGCTATTGCAATTTTCCTTAATGGAAAATCTAACGTGCCATTAATTTATTATAAATCGAGCTATTTGACTCACCGGAGAAATTTAATCAGCAAAATATTGCAGAGACGACGGTGTTGGTTCTTTGTTCTTGTCCCAAATTGACAAATTGGGGCTAATAGCTTCAATTGAAATCCTAACCCCAATTTGTGGGTCAAGAATAAATCAGAGAACTTAAGTATTGTAAAATCGAAGAGGAAGAAGAGGACAATTGCTTCTTCATATTTTTGATTTGAAGCGGCTTTTGAATTAATCAACCAATCTTGAGCTCAGGTTCAGAAAACTTGTGGTCAAGGCTTCAATTTTAAGAGGAAGATTGCTCAGGCATCCGCAACGTGTTGGATTCTCCACTCGAAGCACTTGCTTTCAATTACGCAGGCTTCGGATTCCTTGCTGCTGCGAAAAACTAGTGGACCCTCATTGCCAGCACAGCGGCTCTCGGTTTCTAGCGTGTGCTTCCTCCCTCCCTCCAGCTCTCTTTGAACACACCGACACTGCCGTGGTCGGATGAAGAATTTCCCATGTTGGACTCCAATTTCATTTTAAAAGCTGGAGTGGGGCAAGCCATGTAGGACTAATTGCCGGGATAGACACTCAAGTGAACATTTTTTACCAACATGGCATTTAAGTGATTGAGAAAAAAAAGTATGGTACTTAAATAAGTGTTGTACAAAGTTTATGGCACTTGTGGTATCCTTAGACCCATATCAATTGATGGAAGAGCTAACCAACATGAAGAAGGATAGTACTGGTTTGAGCAAGAATGGGTTCGTGAGCAATGAGCTTTCTAAGTTATAGTTTCTTGTCCTAGGAGTGAGCTTAGGTTTGATAAGGAAATTGCAAGGTGGATTTGAATAACAAGTGGAAAAGTAAAACAAGCCTCCCATCCTCCGCATGGCTATGCAGTTATGTGTATGGACATTGTTACTTCATCCAACTGACGTACATTGACAGTCTCGTACTAGAATTCCTAAATTGTTCCTTTTATAAGTGCTTGCTGACTTTGTACTCTTTGCAACGTATCTGGATAATGCAAACACACAACGGTGAAAGGTATATTTACAAATCATGCAACACGACAAATGTTTATGCAAATGGCTATGTATGTTGTTTGTCAGCCACTTATGGAAGCAATCCTTTTTTCACCATCTAGTGTTGATCACCATTCTCCGAGCTTATACATGTTCTTGCATAAATTTTAATGCCGTATCACTTTCCAGATATCGGGTGATGAAGCTATTGAAACTGCAAAGCAGCTTACATTGAAGGAAGGCTTGCTGGTAATCTGCGTTCAGTTTCTGCGCTTTTCCTGTTGTGCAAATATTTGTGATCCATTAGGAGTGTCAACCACTGCTAGCTCTTATGGTACTTTCTGCATTCATCGCGGTCTCATGATCATTGGGATGCACTTTGCAGGTAGGAATATCATCCGGAGCAGCAGCTGCTGCAGCAGTTGAGATTGCGAGAAGGCCAGAAAATGCTGGGAAACTCATTGTTGTAAGTGTTTGTTTCACCAAGAAACAATTGTCTGATTTTACGTTGGAAGTCAGATTGGCATCTGAAAACACTTTGTTGCAAGAAAGATTAATAATGTCTTGAGCATTATAGCCTTGATATCCGTAGGTTTTCATATTTGATTCTTCATTTTCTGGATAGACTATTTTGGTTTTCCTCCAAATTTATACTGCATGAACTTCATCAGGTAATCTTCCCCAGCGGTGGAGAACGTTACTTGTCGTCCGTGCTATTCGAGTCCGTGAAGGAAGAGGTTGAGAATATGGTTTTTGAACACTGAGCAGACTGAGTTCCGGTCAATAGAGACGCATGGATTTTGCCCTTCTCTTTCGAAACATTCCATGTGATAAGTGTTTGCGTTAAGAAGGATTGTTCTCTGTGGCTGTATCATTGTAAGCTGTTGAAACTGACAACAGAACTGGAGATCTGAGAAAGCCCAACATTCCCAACAGCTTCCATCAACTAATTAGAAATGGTAGATTGAATGCACAATGACGGATTGAGATGAAGTGACGTATTGTAAGTAGGCCTTCGAACAACTGTTCCATATTACTTGGTAAACCAACTTACTAGAGTAGTTTTAGTATAGCTTACATTATTCTTTACTGAACTAGCTATAAAAGATATCCAGTACCACATCATCAAGACCACAAACCATTCTGTTGTTGGTTCGGGTCCAATATGAGCTCCTGTAAAACGATAATAGACAATGGTCACACCAAGAGAATCTTGTATTCATATAGAGAGGGTAAAAAAGAAGGATAACTTGCCTGCATGATTACTTTGTACCAAATGCTTGATGAAAGTGGTTTCTCCAGTGGAGTATTGACCCAAAAGCATGACCATTGGTTCGTCATCAAAATCACTATTTCTATGCAACAGAAATGTCGAACAGCAACAATCAGTTAACTCTGCCGACTAATTAGACAAAAGTCGGTAGTACTGTTACGTGAGACTCTATGCATAATTGTCACAGGTTACTCGCCAATAATGGCAACTTGGCATATTGAAGTGATTAGTGACCTCCAGTGGCTTCAGCTTCTGAACATCCGTAACTCTTCAAGCCATAAAAAATGAATGGAACTTTTGTCTAATTACATCCATTGTTGATGGCTTGAAGAGTTGGTATATTCAGAAGCCGAAACCACTGGAAGTCACTTATGCGTCTGCTCCTCTATCTACAAGGACATGATAACACACTGAATGGTAGAGAAATCCATAAGAAAAAAACGAGAAGTATTGCAAAGCAATCGGCAATCACCAAAGTGTCCGTTGGAAGCCATTTCAATTAAGGAGCTGTTGCCATCCTCCTTAAATACCATACTCGCGTTCTACGTGATCAAAGTTGCAGTTCGAAGACAAAGCAGGACGTATCCAAAAAAAAGCCCTCTGTTTCTATAGCCCGGTTGCCATCCTAATCTACCTGAACTACTTTCTGCGGATTCCAGGACTTGTAAGCGGTCGTGAGACACCAATTTATATTTAAATCAAATTACTAAAAAGTGTAGATCTTCTTTATCAAAATTATAGAGGCTTGTTGCCAAAGGGTCCCCTTCTAGTCTTTTCACGGTTTCTCGCCGAATTGTCTATCCACCTTCTAAGAGACATGTCTTACAGCTCGTTCACCTTCTAAGGTCCTTGTAGTCTTAGACACACTTCCCGTTTAATATCTTGTTCTCCTTCTTTTGAAGCAAAGCCTAATCATGCTTTCAAAAATCTTTTTGTGGACTCCATCTTGCTTGTGCACATATAAACTTTCTACATAATTAAATGCTTACATTAATAATTTTTTTATTATTCTGTCATCTTTTAAATATTTAGCAATTTTCTCGATAAGTTTTGCCTCCATAGACAAGTCAGAACGGAGAATGGCTAGAAATTTTTGCTTCAGAATGGCCATCCTGGAAAAAATTGCCTTCATAGACAAGCCACCATGAAAAAAAGGTTTTTTAAATCATAATTCGACACAGGTTAAAAACCCAAGTCAATTTAAATTGGTCGGACGTGACGTCGTGGGGGACCTCATTGAAAATTTTAGCAAGTGCAAGCACATTCTTAGACAAATTAGAAATTTAATGATTTGACTGGATAGGAGTAAATTGAACATATGGATCCACATGGTTACAGCCATTGAACGTGGTGGTCCCCACGGTAAGATCCACGCAAGCAAGCAAACAATACGAGGATGTGTCTGCTTTCGGAAAAGGGTGCGAGAAAGAGATAAATTCAATTGGTAATCACATACTGACCAAAAAAAAAAAATTGGTAATCACATGAAACAAGAATTGTGAAATTTTGATGTGTATTGAAAACGAACTAAGATAACATAAAAGAACTAAGATAACATATTAATCAAGATATGCACAATCAAATTTAGATATACATGCAATACTAAAAGATAAGAATTATCAATAGAATTACTGAAGTAATTCTGCAATTATAGAAATTTATCTGAGAGAAAAGCATAATTATCTCTTAACACTTAGGGAGACTGCGCTTCGACTCTCTCTCCCTTGGCTAGTTTCTGCAACTACGAGTACACTTGGCAATGTACCCGGCTCAGGAATTTGGTCAATTTCGCTCTCCCCAACCTGAGATCCTGCAATATGAGGATGTCGGTTCATGTTCAAAATGCCAGCTTTCGGAAAAGGGTGCAAGAAAGAGATAAATTCAATGGGTAACCCAGCGAAAAAGAATTGTGGAATTTTAATGTGTATATTGAAAAAGAATTAAGATAACATATTAATCAAGATATGCACAATCAAATTTGAATATACATGCGATGGTCAAAGATAAGAATTATCAACAAAATTACTGAAGTAGTTCTGCTATTATACAAATTTATCTGAGATAAAACCATTATTATCTCTGATGCAAGCCCAGGTAGGCTTTCTCACACAATAGGATCGGGAGAGTGACTCGCACACGGAAACAGGACAAACAGGAATTTCAGCACCGCGCAAGCTCAGGAGAACAGTCGTATCTTTGTCGATACAGATCGGATCGACTTGATTCTAAAGCCAAATGAACAAAGACTTCTGGATCTACAATTTCTCTGTTTTGGGTTTTCTGAAATAAGCACTGTAGGATAGTCGAAATTGGGTTGGAAATAACGAACAGAATATGAAAAGATAGAAACTCCGTTGGTTGCTCTTCTAGGCCTCCAAGGAAGTTGAGGGGGCACCGATTCTTCAAGATCGATGACTGCAACTCTTCAAGGATGCAGATTTCAAAAGCTCCGACTCTTCAAGGACGAAGTGAAAACTCTTCTAGGTTTTCGGGTTGAACTCTAAGGTTCACGATACTGCTTCAAAGAAAGTTTTTCATTCATCAAAAGTTTATTCGTCTTCTACAAGAAATTGGGCTTATATCGTCAAAGAAATAAAGACGGAGCATTGAAACTAGGAGAAATAAAGACAGAACATTAAAACTAGGAGAAATAATAAAAACATAACGTCTTCATGGCTCCCAAGGTGTCTTTCCAGCTTCCGGGATGGACTCAAGATGTCGTTATGGCTTCTCGGTTTCGTCGAGCTTTAATGCGGGCCGATCTTCTTGGTCGAGAGAGCCGGTCTTCAATGTGGGCTACATCAATCTCTGACACTTGGAAAGACTGCGCTTCGACTCTCTCTCCCTTGGCTAGTTTCTGCAACTGCGAGTACACTCGGCGACGTACCCGGCTCAGGAATCTGGTCAATTCCGCTCTCCCCAACCTGAGATTCTGCAATGGAGGCAGGCCGCTGTAAGCATAACCGCTCGAATCCTCTTCGTTGATTTCGTCCTTATGGTTGTTTTCGCTCAGGTTTTAACCTCGTGCCTGTGCATGTGTTCTCGCGGTGATTGCCATTGATGGTGGACAGAAATTTGCTTCGGCTTCTGAATGGCCTTCGCTGGTGTTTTCGAAGATTTATCACCATTGTCTTTTCGTCGCTCGCCACCTTAAATTGGAAAGACAAAACGTCGTGGCTGTGTTTTTTAATTATGATAGTTCAAGTGGAAAGTTTAAACACTCCCGTAGCTGGCCGGGGTAACGTTTTGGACATTGAATTATCAAGCAAAAACTACGTTCAACCCAGTCCTTTAGACGTTACGTAGATGTAGAATCTCCATGGAACGTGATCAAAGTTGATGGTTTGATAAAGTTCCTCATGACTTCAGTCATAACACCGCCCTTATCGATCGGTCCTTCTGATTGCTCTTTTTATCCGCTCTTGTCGAGTCTTAGTTCCTTTGAATTTCACGTCACGGCGAATTTTGTTGCTTGATGATGTGATAATCTGACTGTCTTTTTGTCTTTTCTCCAGTCATGATAGCAATGCCGGGCAGAGAACTCTCTGCTGCTGCTGCTGCTCCATTCCATGGTAAGCGATAGGAGTTTGTTGGGTATGACTCTCGGTCATTGCATCGATCTATTTCAAGGCCATACTCGCATCTCGCCTCTTTGTTTCTTCATCCCTGATATGAGAACGGAGTGCAGGCTTCGACACTTGAATGTCCGTACTCATATGATGATATTTCTCGTCCCCGCCCATTCTGTATCCTAAGCATCATCTTTCCACGTACCGGCTTTCCACCCGAAATTGTTTGATCGGATATCATTGTGTTTTTTGACCTGTTGATTCGTGACAAACCGCTAAAATTATATTTCATGCATGTTATTTGGTAATTAGGCAATCAGACAATTAAAACGATGAAGTACATAGATGCTTGAAAACTAAATGCAGCTTGATTAGTAGAATACAACAGTCGTAACTCCTGAACTTCTGTTACCAGTTGTTGAGTGTAGGGAGGAGGACATGGCCAGAGCAGTTGAAGAAGCACATGAGGGTGTTGAAGGGGAAGGGCTTCAGGTATTGATGGAGGTAGTTTTTCGTTACAATGAGGCTGTCGTGAGGGGTCACTTCATATTTCCGGAGAAGAATGCCGAACCTAATGCTCATGCAGAAGTAGACGCAACACTGAGTGAGGTTAGGCTTTGGATTCCATCAAATCCAGTGGCATCGTTATCCGACATTTTCTTTCCTTTTATCCCACAAGTTACGCCTCCCGATCTCTTTATCATCATGTTAATTTGCTTAAATTCAGACTGATTTATGAAGTTTACTACCTGCCATTCTTGCTGATGAACTCTCGTACCCTTGTTGGGTATCGTACCCGAACAAGTTTCAGCAATCGTTCGACGGCCTATAGCAACGAATCAGTTCTCTTCATCCCATGGCTACCCTTTTTACAATGTTCTTTGGGCTTGCATAGCTGAGTAAAGTCATCATTTTTTCATGAGTTTGAGGAATAGATGCTTATTTTACATGACACAGGCTCGAAGTTCATGCGTGCATTCATGTTCTCCCTTCTTTACTTTGCCACTGCATTTTTTCTCAGAATCATCTCACGCTGTTTTCATTAAGTCGATTTGGACATTTCTTAATCAGTTCTGCAGAGGGCTGAATCAAATTGAACTCCCAGATTGTGAAATATCCGCCTCCCGCGAGCCTTGTCCCATGTGCTTCAGCACTGTCCAGCTCGTGATTAAGGTTTTTCTTCTGACTTGCGTTATCCTACCCAGTGGAGATTCTTGTATGATCTTTCTGAGTTTCGCCTGCACCTTGTTCCTTTGGCACCAGAGGCCGGTCTCTGGAGTGAAGGCCAAAGCAACCACGGCAACCGACCTCCGGGATTTCATTCTGAACGCGCTAAAGGCTACCGCAGCTGCTCTGGACAAGTTTTCAAAGGATTAGGGCGAAATTTCCCGGCATGATCCAGTGCAAGGCTCACACGGGTAGCTCGTTCAAAACGTAAGAGGTAGAAATAGAGCTAGCAAAATGGATCAAGGATTCACTTCCTAACTCATATTTAGTGGGTTGCTTTACATGCAAATTTTATTTTTATTTTTTTGGGGGTCTAAGCTTTACATGAGAATTTGTAGACCTATTGAAAATAGGTTTTATTAGGTCTAAAGTTGTAAAGTCTAACTAGATATTGGTTTCAATTGATTCCGACATACCCACTTTCGATTCATACCAAATTTAGAGAAAGAGTGCGAGCATTATATGATCCATGAATGTCCAATTTGTTCTTTTGATTAGAAAAGGAAGAAATAAAAAACAAACATCAGTTTTCTCTGGTTTAAGAAGGAAATTGCTATTTGCTAATCCAGTTTCATACTGAGGCATCAAATTTAGATTTTCTAGGACATTCGAATTAATTAATCACGTGAAATTTCTTCTACTTTGGTTCTTCTCATAGATCATTTGACATTTTGTATTCTTTCGAATTAAATAACTTACTAATGTTACAAATTTCTTCATTGCTGTTGTTTAGGTTTGTTCTCTCGTTTTTCTTAGCATTGGTGTTACACGAAAGTAAGACTAGAAATGAAAAAAGAATATAAAATTAAAGTAAATGTCAACCATCCAAACTTAATAATTAAAGATATGATCTCACAAAAATTGCTGAGAATCAAAACTTATTGCAAAAATTGGATCTAAATTTGGTCAAGTATCAATTGCGAGTATTGTATCACATGAAGATTGATTGCTCATTTTCGACCAGCACAATCTTGATCCTATCCGATCCATTCGTTTCATTAGTCAAAGAGAGAAACATTATTTACCCCTGTAATGATGATGCTTTGTAATCGCTCAAACAGATCTTCTGCTGCTACTATATAATCTAAATTATCTCAACTTTGAGAAAATTGCCTCAGCACCAAATCCGGGAGTTGATGCCATGAGCACACGATCTTAAAAGTGCCTCATTTCAATTTATTTTTTTCCAAACTCAGGACAAACTTTCTTCTTCCCTCGTGACCATGTCGGCCAACCACGATGGTGGTTGTGATTTCTGAACCCGTGGCGACGATGGCGCTATGAATTTTGGGGGAAATGGCCGTGCCCGAGCAGGTTGTGGTTCCTGTGCCGCCGCGTGCAGTGGTGGCGACTCCCATGGTGGGTGGACCCGACAATGTGGTTGGAATAAGGATAGACACGTGAACCTCGAAACGTAAGAAGGAATTTTAGGTAGTTGATTAAAAGGGAAGAAAGTGTTATTGTACTTGAAACTCAAACGCACGAAGAACAAAAAGTACAGGCCCTCCCGAAAGTCATTAGCCTAAAAATTGATATCTACCAACAAACTTTTCGTCCTCAGAACAGTGTTTCAATGATGTATCAACTTTCTCTGTCACCTTTCCTGATTCCGCTCTTATCTTTCTTTGGGCAAACAGCAAACTCCTGCGGAAAAAAAGCAGGAGAAATAGCGTCCCTTGCGCCTGTAAAGTTCCCAAAGGATGCTCAATGAATCCACAAAATAAATGATACTAGTTTTTTTCTTTTTAAAGATAAATGTACTAGAAATTTTAAAACTTGTCACGAAATATAATTGAGTAAAACTTTCAAAATGTGTATTCGAGTCTTAAAATTTATGATAAAAATATAATCGAGTAATAAAAATTTAAAAAAACAATGAATTAAAGGATTTGATTAGACTAATTTGATAACTTTTAGGATTTAATTGCATTTTTGGAAAATTTTAGAATTCAATTACACTTTCCGAAAGTTTTGAGACTTAATGATACTTCCATGATAAATTTTAGAACTTTCAATATACTTATCTTTTTTTTTTTTTTTATCAAAGTAGAAGAAGAAATAGACAAGTCGATGAAAAATAGTCAAGGCAATGTTAATCTTTCGTTGTCCGTGAGCATAAGAGAGGACCATCCATATATAGACCTCCCTTGACCTTCAATATCATTGATTCCCATGTTTACCCCACATCTAACATGGGGATGTGTTTAGTACAAGTGGAAAAATCATATTCGTGTTTATGCTTGACAAATCCAAATTCTCTCCCTCCACTTCTTGCTTTTTGTCCGAGTTGTTTTCCTATTCCGCTTTTTCCTTCTTCTTTTGGCCCTTTTTATGGTAAGGAATCCTCGTGAATTATGGTAAAATCCCAGTAAAAGGAAAATCTACATACCCAAAGAGAAAGTTCAATGACAATTTACCTACGACTCAGCAACTAAAATCCAACCCCTTGTCAATTGTCAATCGCACAGAGAGAGAGAGAGACAGAGAGACACGTTAACAACCGCCAGCATGGGGACCCAGGTGGCAGAAAAAAGAAAAGAAAAAGAAGGAGCCAGCCAGGTTTTCCTTTGTCGTCTTTGCCAAAAAAGCCCTGACTTTCTAAATCGACGAGGTACAGTTGTGCTACAGAAGGATTTTCAGTTCAAGGCTGTCCCTGGATAAAAAGGGTCTATATAGAGTTTGGCTGGCTTTTGGAGAATAGAAAAAGCCAGAGAAGTCTCTTTAGAGTGGTGTCCGGAGCTTTACTTGTTGTAATTGTCTTTGCTCTTGGTAAGGTGAGAGCTCATTCTCATTCTTTTTCTCGTTTTTCATGTTACGCCGTTGCCCGTTTGAATTCTCTGTCTTATCTACAGAAAAAGGGCTGCGATTGTTTGTTGAAAAACCCAACCTTTTTGTTTTTCGGTCTTCCTTTTCATCGCCACTAAAAGCTTCTTCCTTTAAGGTGGTGGGATATCTTTATGCAATATTCTGGGTTTGCTCCTTCGCTTCTCTTTCTTTCCTTGTTCTCGGGTTGATATTTTGGTATGTCAGTAGAACTTCAGATCATCTGTATGAGTTGTGAATGCACTGGAGGGTTGAACTGGAAATCAATAGTTTCGCTTTCTTTTTGATTTCTCAGAAATGCTGAATTATGAAATTTCTAGGACCTTTGAGTTGTCGTCACCTTCATCAATTTCTGTTGCTTCATGGGTTGATGGGTCGATCTCCAGTTCTTAGTGAGAATTTTGTGTGACCTGTATGAAAAAGTTTTAGCCTTTGGGTCGATTATGGGAGGGTTTTGCATGATCTGCTGAATCGACAAATGGAAGATCTCGAGCTTTGGAATTTTTGCTAGGATTTTTCTTCTCATTTGGCAAGTGAGCTTCTTAGTTATCTGCACAGGACCTTATTTGCTGAATCACTCAAAAACCTTAGTGGGTTTTGCAGTGGCACAAACATGGTGGAAGAGAAGTCCACGATTGCAAAAGATGTCACTGAAGTAAGCTATTTGCATCACTCATCTCACTAATTCTCCGTAGTCTTAATACTGTGATTGTGCGCTTATGTTACATGCACGTTCATCTTTTTATTGTATGCAGTTAATTGGTAAGACACCTATGGTGTACCTCAACCATGTCACTGACCGTTGTGTTGCCCGAATTGCTGTCAAGCTAGAAATGATGGAGCCATGCTCCAGCGTCAAAGACAGGTACAGGAAGATTTCATTTTGACAAAAAAAAAAAAAAAAAAAAAAATTCTTCTCCATGCTGAACTGCTAATGGCTGCGCCTTTATATCTTATCCATACCTTGATTCACTGTGCCAACCTGGATGTTCTTTTCTTAGACAACAAGATCAGTTGGTCTTGTTGGAGTTCCATAGTTTGGTTGGCTCAACTCCTTGCCAAAATCTACTGTCAAGTAAAGCTATCTACTACAGTTATCATGTGTGAAAATGGTCCACAAAATTCCAAGTCCTTTAAAAAACATTTAGTTTGCTTGGGCAAAGCCTTATAGGCTTATAGTTGAAGGCCGCTAGAATAAAAGAGTAAGAAATGGTTATTTCCTTCCCTCCCATTTTCTTTGCCATCCACAATTCTCTCTTTATTTGCTCACAAATCCACATCTCCTTTCTCTCTTGCGTACATGTACTTGCACCAGTTCTAACGAACAACAACAGATAAGTTAGAAACTTGAAATATATTTTTTTGACTTGAAATTTATTTCTTATCTCATCATTATCTACAACCTCTAGATATGTGGATTACTTCATATTCTGAGTCTAATATGGACTTGTTTGCCTGCAGGATTGGGTACAGTATGATTGCAGATGCAGAGGAGAAGGGCCTTATCCAGCCAGGGGAGGTTAGTTACTGAAACCTCTCTTTCCAGGTTCACAATAATAATAATGATGGACAAACTAGCTCATGCGTCTTAGACTCTTGATATAGTTCCTGAAGAATGGGAACATCTTTCTCCAATGGAAAGTGATTATAATTAAATTAGATCATTGGCAATCTCTCTCTCTCACTCTATACTAATTACATGACTTCTGAAAGGCTTACACAGGCCTTAGGTATTGCAAGGCCTGTTAAAACAAGTTGAGGTTATGTAATCTCATTTTGTAGGTCCTAGAGTGATATATGCAGATGAAGAAATCTAACCAGAATTGTTCCTTGCTTGACTTGATGAAGAGTGTTTTGATTGAGCCAACAAGCGGAAATACTGGGATTGGTCTGGCATTTATGGCAGCTGCAAAGGGTTACAAACTTATAATAACAATGCCTGCTTCAATGAGCCTTGAAAGAAGAACCATCCTCCGTGCATTTGGAGCTGAGCTGATCCTGACTGATCCAGCCAAAGGCATGAAAGGTGCTGTTCAGAAGGCGGAGGAGATAGCATCAAAGACTCCAAATGCTTACATTCTTCAGCAGTTTGAAAACCCTGCCAATCCCAAGGTTTTTTTTTTTTTTTTTTTTTTTTTTTTTGTTCATAAGATTGATGCTTGCAGGTTAAAGAAGTTCATTGATATTACTGATCAAAAAAAAAAAAAAAAATGAGTTCATTGATCTTCTCTCTGTTGTTAGATTCATTATGAGACCACTGGACCAGAAATATGGAAAAGCTCAGGTGGGAAAATCGATGCCTTTGTTTCTGGAATTGGAACTGGGGGTACAATAACCGGAGCAGGAAAGTATCTCAAGGAACAAAACCCCAATATCAAGGTTAGATAATCTTTATAATATTTGGAAAGAAGTTTTTCTTTTCCAATTTTCCCATTTCTCATATCAGGTGCACACCTCTGTTTTTGTCTTTAGCTATATGGGATAGAACCAGTGGAGAGTGCAATTTTGTCTGGAGGGAAACCTGGTAAGTTCTGATTTCACATCATTGACATTCTTAATCTAATAATCTGTTAGGCTAGTTAGTTCTTGCTTTATTCCCTAATTTCCACAAGTGGTGCAGTTACCATGCACTATGATGGCCCTTTAAATAATGAATAGCTTTGTGTTTCCTTTTATTGTTCCATTTTGCATTGTTTATATTATTTTTGCAATAGGGGACACTGCTTTTTCAGCTTCTAATGCCATCGATTGTATTATTTTCTTGCTGTTATAAGCATGCTAAGTGCCAAAAGTCTCCTCAGAAGAAATGTTGCTTTTGAAGACTATCTTGTGCAATCCTCTATTTGACTATGAATTTCATGCCCATAATTCCCAGGCCCTCATAAGATTCAAGGTATTGGTGCTGGTTTCATCCCTGGAGTTTTGGATGTGGATTTAATTGATGAAGTAATCCAGGTAAGAATTTGTGCAACAAATCATAATTTGTTTCCTTTCCCCTAAAGATAGGAAAGCAGTTCATATACTTCCATATGTCGAAGGATGGAAGAGCTAAATGACATAAAGAAGGATAATGCTGGTTTAAGGAAGAATGGGTTTGTAAGCAATGAGCTTTTGAAGTTCCAAGGACTTAGGTTTAATAGGAAATTGCAAGGCAGCTTTGAATAACAGGTGGAAAAGTAGAACAAGAAAAACCAGGCACCTCCCCACTCTCCACATGGCTTAACAATTATTTATATGGTCATTGATGATTCATCTGTACTTTGACAGTCTATTGGGCTAAAATCGGAAATTGCTTATTTTATGAGTGCTTAGACATGGACTTTGTACTACATCTGGATAATGAAAGCATGACACCTGAAAGGTATTCGCAAATAATTGAGTGTGATGAAAGTATACTCCAAAAGGTTATGCATGTTATTTGTCAGGTGCTGATGGGAGCAATCCTTTTATAGTTGGATGGGAAGTCTGTACTTTTTGCCATCTAGTCTTGATCATCATTCTCTGAGCTTATACATTCCTGAGTAAATTTTAATGTCATATCACTTTCCAGATATCTAGTGATGAAGCTATTGAAACTGCAAAGCAGCTCGCATTGAAGGAAGGCTTGCTGGTAATCCGTGTTCAATTTTTGTGCTTTCCTGTTGTGCAAATATTGTGATCTATTAGGAATGTCTGCCACTTGCTAGCTCTAATGGCCAAAAGAAAATAAGAAAAAAGAGTAAAAAACTACTGCTAGCTCTTATAGTAAATCGTTGGGATACACTGTGCAGGTAGGAATATCATCCGGAGCAGCAGCTGCTGCAGCAATGAAGATAGCGAAAAGGCCAGAAAATGCTGGGAAACTAATTGTTGTAAGTGCTTCTTTCACCGAATTTATACTGCAGGCTTTTACTAATGATTCTTCGTTTCCTGGATTGACAATTCGGGTATTTCTCTAAATTTGCACTGTGTAAACTTTATCAGGTGATCTTCCCCAGCTTTGGAGAACGTTACTTGTCATCTGTGCTATTTGAGTCCGTCAAGCGAGAGGCTGAGAATATGGTTTTTGAGCCCTGAGAGGGGGGGAGTTCCGGTCCATAGAAGCGCATGCGTTTTGTGCTGTTCTTCTGAAACATGGTATAGAGTTTAGTCGTCAATCATCGTTGTCAATTATCGTTGTCAATCATCGTTGTTTGGTGTCGATATTTTGTGTGCTGATGTGTTTCCATGAGTAAGTGTTTGTGTTAGAAACGCTCGTTTCTACGTGATTGTATTATTGTAAGCTGTTGAAGCTGGCTGCGGAACTGGATATCTATGCTCTGTGACAGGATTAAATTGCGTCTAATTTCAAGTTTAGAGCATATTTGAGGAGGGCAACAAAGAGTTTCTTATATACTTTTCCATTATTCTTCTTTTCATATTCTGGGGAATAAAACATAAATCGAGTAATTCGGAACAATTTTCAAGCAGAATACCATTTCGTGTGCTTGGAATTTCTTAATTTAGCTAAATTATGTTCATTCTCAATCATTCATATCAAATTACGACATATGCACCCAGTTTTGTCGTTTTTGGATTGCCATTAATGTCCTTACTAGATAACTTCCTCCTACCATAAAATGCTTTGCAAATTCTCAAGAGCTGTTATATACACTTCAAACTTTTTGCCCAAAACCCTTGGACACTACCAAAGAATGTCAAGTATTCATAGATGACCCAATAAAACTCTCTCACCAATCATAGTAATTATGGGTTCAATATTTTGCGCAAGACGAGGAATAACAATTATAGATTTAGATTTGATTAGGAACGGGGAGGGGCTGCGTGAATTCAGGCCCCTCGCCATAAATTATGGTGTAGGCTCTGCAACAGTGAGCAGACTTAGGCTGATGCACCTCCCAAGTGCAATGGAGGCTGATGATGTAGGCCATGAGCCTTCTTGATAGCCCATTGACGCCATTCAGGTAAGTGATTTGATAGTGCCGTCACCTTCACTTTTGCCCACTTTTTTCTTTTTTGGTCGAGAAAAGGCCACTTCATTTAACTAACATCACGAAAGAGGCAAATGATATGAGTTTCCGAGCATAAAAAGGTCCAACGAAAGCTGAATTGGTTAAGATAATTTGTTAAGAAGGGCCTCCTTGAGTTGGGCATGTCACCTGTTGCGACTTTAGAACAGTAAATCTGATGATGCCAAGATGGTAAGTTCAAACAGAAGGAAACGAGAGAGAGAGAAGGAATATGAATAATGGTACTGATAAATGCAGATTGGAGGACCTCCTTATGAAGGCTGGTAGTACAATCCGCACTAAAACTGAGAGCTCCTTCCTTGGGAAGTATTTCGGCATTAATAAAACTTGCAATGAAATCTTTTCTAGATTGTTTGTTTAACTTCATCGACTAATTTTCATTTGTTAGAATATATCACCATCCATACATTCTCTCTGGTACTTTACCATGACAAGTTGGCGTGAATTCTTGGCCATGGCCTAAAGTTGGCACGACATCACCATCTGTTACGGCTGACCACATGAAAGAGCTTCTGCTGGAAAAAATTGCAGAAGTTTCTACTCTTTGCTATCAGAATCATATGACACGTTCTGCTTATAGTTAAAATTACATAAATTGAAGTTCAAATTTCATATAGTAGCATGAGCATGCAATCTAGATTTTTCAGTCAGCATGAATTATTTCGTCCATTTAGGTCTTCACCAGGCCTTGCTATGAAAATCACCTTACATAAGCTTCTGAAAATTGGTTTTGTTCAACAATTTTTAGCTCAAATTGGTAAGGGCCACACGAACGCTGGGCTCCGCTGCCGAAAATAATGACACAAGGCTCCGTCGCCGCAATAAGCAGTCCTAAGGCTGATGCACCACTGAAGTGCAACGGAGGTTGTTAACCTGGGCCATGGCATTCTTCATCAACCTACGACCCCGTCTTGGCCTGTGTGAGCAAGTGACTGCTCATGGCGCTTCCTCCTTTATATATTCTCAGGCTTCTCTCTTCGCATTCTAATCGCTGTGGCACTTCTTACCATATGTAGTTAAAAGTTTCAGCTCGTAGCTTGCTGCATTGGAAAAAATAATGATATTTGACCTTACATACGGTGCATAATCAATTGCTTAGTGACTTATCCTTAATTGTGAACAGGGAGTACCTTGTGTTTTTTCCTTTTTGGCTAAGTAAAAAAGCAATTTTATTCAACTAATAAACTGCACAAGTATCATATAGCTTTTAGTTTTTCTTGTAATATTAATTTGCCAGCTTTGACAAACTGCAAGATGCAAGGGACTAGAAGCTTTATAATATAAGGTCATATCATCAAGATTCATAGTCTTCTCCTCCTTTTTTTTTTCTTTTTAAGCATCGAACTGGATCTAACATGCTGGGAACAAGTTGGGGTGTAGCATTTGACCAAAGACTTACATGTTATTGAATATTGAAACCTGGTATTTTGCAATCTCCATTGCATAAATCCTATGCACAAATGCAAGTTTGCTTAACTTCAAAAGCTGCTTCTCTATTATGTCTGTCTTTCACAGGGTTGAGTATACCTCTTAACATCACCTGCATGAAAAGAACTAGAGAGATTTTGGCAGTGATTGTAGCTGCCAGAAACTTAGCAATGGCAAACATGTTACACATGCCAAGAGATACGAGTCTATAGCAGTCTCATTGCAGTGAGCCACAGATTTCAAACTGTATGCTTCATAATGGATGCCATAGTTTGAGCTTCAAACATGTTATGAGATGAAATCTACGCGGGAGTTTCTTCATTATACTGAGCACAAGTATGAGGGCCTTGTTTCCTAAGGAGGGAAGAATCAGTTTTCTGAATTTCTACAGCCAGAGAAACTGACCAACTATGTTCGCCATGATCAATGGGGTAATTAACTGCTTTAATTTTTTGCTGAATTCAGGACTACTCAGCAAAGATAAAGAGGAATCGATGGCCCTCTCATCAAAATTCCATATTGTGGAAAATTCTACAGTCTGACAGAGATGGTAACGGTTACAATGTGCAGTTTGCCAAATGGCATTTATCCATGATGTAGAAATGAAAGGAATGTGAATAATGATGTGGTTCAAAATTCAGGTCATATGGATGTTCATATTCAGCCGATTCATATGAAAGCGAACAGATCTGCTGCAGGAGATTAGCTCCAATGCCAGTTAATGGAATATATTCCTGCATTAACACTGACATCTAATTCAATCTTCTCAAGATTGTTTTTGCAACTTCATCAAGCTCTACATCTTCAGGCACTACTATTGGATGCACGAGTCAAATTAACTTCCCAACCAAGCTATACCACATCGGTGATTTAGCATGTGATCGCAGCCCATCACAAGCCAACTGCATGAGAGATTCTCTTAACCGCATTTTCTCAATATTGTGGTGAATGGGGCCAATGGTTGTTATTTGAACTACACTCAGCTCAACTACAGATGTTGCAGAGTCAAAAAGTTGTTGCAACAGGTCACTAATGTATCGATATTCCTGACATATTTTCCATCCAATCAGCACCAAGATCACCTTCACAAACAATTTGAGCTCATTTTTGTGTTGGCCGCGGGAACACAGGTCCCCACTACCACAAATTATGACTTAGGTTCCGCTACAATGAGCAGGCCTTAGGCCGACTCATCCCCTGGTGGGCAATGGAGGCAATCAACCTTGGCCATGGGCCATCTTGATCACCCATCGACCTCGTCCAGGTAAGTGATTTGACAGTTGGCATGTGCTTCAGTTTTGGCAGGGACTTCCTCTATTTCATCATTGTTAGTTCTTCTATGTGGGACTAAAGCCAGACTCAAATGCTTCAGTAAAATTTAGGAAGATGATCTCTACTTCCGATTCTCCTAGCATGTGTTTATTCATGATTTGGTACGGGAAAAGATGTTGGAGGTGCTGTTTATGCAATACGAATCCAAATGAATACTTCTATTTGAATATGAACTTCAACCGTCAAAGTCTTGTTAAAAATCTCTGCTGTTCTGCTTCACCTCAGTATTCCATTTCGTTGCTTTGAACAATAAGACTCAGCCACAAAAGGCATTGTTTTTTACACTAGTGGGATTCTATGTAATAGCTTTATACGCAAAATGTCCAACTCTAGTAACAGTTTATGATGAGTATGCTGATATTTTCACTTGCTGCGAGCTGTGCAGAAAACCAGCTGAAGAGTTCTGCTAACGACAATCCCGCGTTGGCCTAGTAAAACTCTTAGCAGAGATACAAGAGGAAGCAATGATTTTGTTGAAGATTAGATGTCCACATGCTTCCGGAGTTGGCTCTTCTAACACAGTCATAGCCATCTATCTTGTATTAAACCTCCCCCAAACAATAAGGTTGAGCAGGGGCGGTTTTATTTATTCGGAAGCCGAAACAAAATTAGACAGAACCCAAACAGTCTGCAAAAGCGAAGGCGAAACCAAACCGGACCCAAACAGCCAGGAAAAGAGAAGGCGGAACCAAGCCGGACAAACCGAACTGGACTGGATTGTATCTATTGATCCGAAACAATAGCATATAAATTCTCCGATTCATATCTACCAATTCCAATTTAGCATACCACTCACGAGCTCTTCTCAGAGCAAGATGTATATTAAATTAAACTATTAACATGACTGTTCTTTTGCAACTATGGATTAGTAGGGGCCGCGCGAACGCAGGCCCCCGCTGCCACAAATTATGACGTAGGCTCAACCAACTTGGGCTGACCTTAGGCGGGCGCCCCTCCTGAGTGCAATGGAGGTCGCCAACCTAGGCCATAGGCCTTCTTGATAGCCCATCGACCCCGTCCAGGTAAGTATGTTGCAATGGGTTGCCAAGATGCCTCTTATTCTCTCCCTTCCTTCTCTCTCTTTGCTATCTTTTTGATGTGGGACTTCCTAGTTTACTGCTACTTAGGTGCTTACCATATTGCATATTAAAATATTACTTCACCAATGGTAGGCTAGCAAACCCCGAACATACACATTTGGCACAAGAATCAGAATGTGCAGCATAATCTTCACTGAAGTCACAAATTACAGTTACCCAAGGATTTTTGCTCTAGTTCGCTACAAATTCGAGCCGTTCCTGCTGAGTCTCTTGTTTTCTGGTCTTTCATCGGCAATCTATTCAACTCTTCTTCTGATCCGTTTTTTGTCAAGGGCATAACCCATAATTACAATCTGCAATCTCTCTTTTCTCTGGGGACATAACCCATTTCATCATTGTATTTCTTCCACATGGGACTCAAGTCAGAACGCTTGTCTCGAACTCAAGAATATGATCTGATCTCTCACTCCTAGCATACATTTATCCAAAACTAGGAACCACAGAAGATTTCAGCTGCGCTATTTATGGAAATGAGAAACCAAATAGATGCATCGCATTAGAGGAAGTAATCCGTTTCAAGAACTGGCTATGGTCATTTACTTGGCAGTGATTCTACGCAGAATTGGTGTGCATCGCAAGTTGGTATTCCGAATTATCGGCACTGCTGCTAAGAAACTGATGCACTCACTCATTCAGCCATTTCAGATTTTGCTGACTTTGTTGTGCAGTGAAGCTTAAAAGGCTCAGTCAAAATAAAAAATTTCACTGCTCGGGCCTGCTATTCTAGTGCTGCAAGCAAGTTAAGCAGACGAACGCACCTCCGCCTCCCAAGCCTCTTTGGCCAGGACCAGTCAAAGAGGCAATGAACATCACAAATCACTCACTGATGCAATCCTTTACAGGCATATATGACAAAAGCTACCTTTGGACTATGAATTGGTAGGGGCCGCGCGAACGCAGGCCCCCGCTAACACAAATTATGACGTAGGCTCAACCAACTTGGGCTGACCTTAGGCGGGCGCCCCTCCGAGTGTGCAATGGAGGTCGCCAACCTAGGCCATGGGCCTTCTTGACCGCCCATCGACCCCGTCCAGGTAAGTATGTTCCAAGTCATGCCAGGCTGCATCTTATTCTCTGTCTTCCTTCTCTCTCTTCACCATTATGTCAATGTGGGACTTCCTAGTCTGTCTACTTAGGTGCATATTAAAATATTATGTCATCACTTGCAGGCTAGCAAACACCGAATTTACATGTTTGGCACAAGATTCAAAAAGTGCAGCGTAATCTTCGTTGAAGTCACAACCTACATTTACCCTAGGATTTTTGCTCTAATCTGCTACGAATTCGAGCCGTTGCTGCTGAGTCTCTTGTTTACAGGTCTTTCATCGGCAATCTATTCAACCCTTCTTCTGATTTATTTTTTTGTTATGGGCATAACCCATAATTACAATCTGCAATCGCTCTTTTCTCTGGGGTATAACTCATTTCATCATTCTATTTCTTCCACATGGGAAAGCTTGTCTCGAACTTGAGTTTAAGAATATGATCTGATCTCTCACTCCTAGCATACGTTTATCCAAAATTCAGAACCACAGAAGATGTTAGTGGTGCTGTTTATGGAAATAAGTAACCAAATAGATGCATCGCGTTAGAGGAAGTAATCCCTTTCAAGAACTGGCTATGGTCATTTACTAGGCAGTGAGTTTATGCAGAATCGGCGTGCATCGCAAGTTGGTATTCCGAATTATTGGCACTGCTGCTAAGAAACTGATGCACTCACTCATTCAGCCATTTCAGATTTTGCTGACTTTGTTGTGCAGTGAAGCTTAAAAGGCTCGGTCAATTAAAAATTTCACTGCTCGGTCATGCTTTTCTAGTGCTACAAGCAAGTTAAGCAGACCAACGCACCTCCGCCTCCCAAACCTCTTGGCCAGGACCAGTCAAAAAGGCGGTGAACATCACGAGTCACTCAATGATGCAAATCCTTCACAAGCTTATATGACAAAAGCTACCTTTGGACTATGAATTGGTAGGGGCCGCGCGAACGCAGGCCCCCGCTGCCACAAATTATGACGTAGGCTCAACCAACTTGGGCTGACCTTAGGCGGGCGCCCCTCCTAAAGTGCAATGGAGGTCGCCAACCTAGGCCATGGGCCTTCTTGACCGCCCATTGACCCCGTCCAGGTAAGTATGTTGCAATGTCATGCCAGGCTGCATCTTATTCTCTCTCTTCACCATTATGCCAATGTGGGACTCTCGTTACATATTGATCATAAGCGTGTCTGAACAGTAAAACTCAGATGCACCTTGTTCTTGAATTCTTGAAGCCTCTTGAAGCCTTCCTCGATTTAAGACAGCAGTTGGTTTCGACAATCGAATTGCACTGGCTTTCTCATGTTTGGATTTAGAAATCAAATATCCCTGCTTTTTTGCTGTGGAAATGAAAAAGGAATGCTAGCATCAGATAAGAGTTGGCACGGTCTTCACAGTCAGCATCAAAGCAGTAACCGAAAACTTAAACACAGGTTGCATTATTGTGAATACGGTCGGTCTGATGTTCAAAGTCGTGACTAGTAAGCAATAACCAATTGATGTTAATATAAATGCAGGTGAACCCCTTCTAAAAACCCAAAATGATTGTCCTAGAAAGAGTAGCCACTTCAAATGCAAAATCAAACTGAAAACCATAGTTCTAGTTCATACAAACTGTATGCCCCAGATACTTCGCATAACCTTACAGGATGACCAAAAAAGAGTCTGCAGCAGGTATCAGTTTTGGTACAGTTACTGTTCCATAATTTTTCAGTCTGTAAGCTTCCCCGTGGTGTTCGTGATTTTGAGTGCTCAAAATACTATAAAGATCAACTCCTGCAGTTCATTCATTTTCCCTGTGAACTTCTATGTCTACAGCTAGGGAAATTTACCAATGACAATCCCACCATGGTTCGCATATCTTGCTCCACAACTTCATCGGGCTCCAAGTCCTAGGTGTTACTGTCTGTCGCAAAAATTGGAGCAACTTCTCAACCAGAAAATAATATTTGCACAAGATTACAATTTATCACGACCCAGCTGCATGTAGAGTTTCCCTGAAGAAACAACTGTGGCTTGATATTGATAGGATTCGAGGCAATTGCAGTCACTTTACACGCAATGCTTGTTTCTGCAACTTCGGCAAGTGGAAGAGCTTTCTACAGGGATGCAGTAGAGTAGCAACATCAGAAACCACAAATTTTGGTTTGCTAGAATAGATCGCTGTAGGTACATCCTTCTTGTACTTTGACATGAAAAGTTGGAGAGAATTCTCGGCCAGGGCCTAAAATTGGCATGACATCATTTTCTATCATCACCGACCATGTGAAAGAGCTTCTGCTGAAAATTATTGCAGCAGTTTCGAGTCTTTGCTATGGGAATCATATCACGCTTTCTGTTTATAGTGAAAAGAACATGAATTGAAGTTCAAATTTCATATAGGAGCATGAGCAATCAATCTAGATTTTTCTGTCAGCATGACTCATTTCATCCATTGAGGTCTTCACCTGGCCTTGTAACGAAAGTCACCTAGCATGTGCTAATGAAAATTGGTTTTGTACAACCATTATGATCTTGGATTGTTAAGGGCCACACGAATGCGGGGCCCTGCTGCCAAAAAGTAGGACGTAGGCACTGCTACAACGAGCAGTCCTAAGGCCAAGGCACCATCAAAGTGGAATGGAGGACTTTGACCTTGGCCATGGGCATTCTTGATCCCCCAACGACCCCATCCCGGTCTGTTGGTCAGTGACTGCTCACAGCGCTTCCTTTTACATAATCTCAGGCCTCTCTCTCTTCACATTCTATTTGATGTTGCACTTCTTACCATATTCGTTAAAAGCTTCTGCTCATTAGCTAGCTGCACTGAAAAAACCCAATCTGTGTATACTTAATTGCTTAGTGTCTTATCCTTAGTTGTGGACATGGAGTACATTGTGTTTTTTTTTCCCTTTTGGCTAAGTAAGCAAGCAATTATTATTCAACTAATAAACATTTAACAATACAGAAAACCACTCCTGCAAATTTCAAATCGTTTTTAGTTTTACTTGTCCTATAAATTTGCCAGTTTTGACAAACTCCAAGGACTAGAAGCTTTATGATACAAGGTCATATCATAAAAATTAATAGTCATTTTTTAAGCGTCAAATCGGATTAAAATGGTGGGAACAAGTTGGTGAAAAGCATTCCATTGAAAATTGAAACCAGATACTTTGCAATGTCCATTGCATGAATTCTATTCGCAAATGCAGGTTTGTCTGCTTAACTTAGAGAGCTGCTTCTCTAATATGCCATTGCCTTTCACAGAATCGAGTATGCCTCTTGACATCACCTGCGCATGAAAAGAATAAACTAGGGAGAGATTCTGGGAGTGATTGTTGCTGCCTGAAACTTAGCAATGTCAAATGTTTAATAGATACAAGTCCATAACAGTCTCATTGCAAGGATCCTTAATATCTTCTTCCAAACTGTATGCTTCATCATGGATTATATAGTTTGAGCTTCAGGCATGCTGATTATGAGATTGAAATCTACACTAGAGTTACTTCACGATACTGAGCACAAAAATGAGGGCCTTGTTTCCTAACGAGTGAAGAATCATTCTCTGTGAAAATCCACATCCAGAGAAATCGATCAATAATGTTCACCAGGATCGATGATGTAATTAACCAATCTAATTTTGTCTGCTGAATTCAAGACTACTCATCTGACCTAGAGAAATCAATGACCCTCTCACAGACATTCCATATAAAATTGGGAAAAATTCTACAATTCGACAAAGATGCTAACTGTTGCAGTCTGCCATTTGCCAAATGGTATTTGCCCGTAGAAATAAAAGGAAGGTGAATAATAATGTGGTTCAAAATGTGGATCATATGGCCTTTTATATTCGCCTGAGTCATATGAAAGCCAATAGATCTGCTGTGAGAGACTTGCTCCATTGCCAATTGATGGAATCTGTATTAACACTGACTCATCATTCAATCTCCTCGAGATTGCTTCAGCAACTTCAACCTCCACAACTTCAGGCACTACTGGCAGATGCATAAGTTGAATTAACATTTCAACCAAAGCATACTATAACGGAGTCAATATGGCATGAGATCACAGCCCATCACAAGCCAACTGCATGAGAGATTTTCACTTAACCACCTGTTCTTGATATTGTGGCTTATGGGGCTAATGGTGTTTATTTATAACTACGCTCATCTGAACTACAGATGTTGTGGTGTCACAGAGTTACTACAACAGCTCAAGTGTATCAAAATTCTCTTGCCGTCCATCAGCTTACAGGTGCATCAACATTTTGAGCTCATATTTGTGGGGCCCTTGCTATCACATATTATGACGTAGGCTCCACTACAATGAGAAGACCTTAGGCCAACACACTGTCCGGTGTGCAATGGAGGCCGTCGACCTAGGCCATGGGTCATCTTGATCACCCATCGACCCCATCCAGGCATGTGATATGACAGTTGGCATCCCCTTCAGCTTTGGCAGGGACTTCCGGCATTCTACCAATGTTAGTTTTTCTATGTGGGACTAAAGCCAGACTCAAAATGCTTCTGTTTAATTTAGGAAGATGTTCTCTTACTTCAGATTCTCCATACATGTGTATATTCATGATTTGGCACCGGAAAAGATGTCGGAGGTACTATTTATGAAAGATGAATCCAAATGAGTACTTCCATTTGAGTTTGAACATCAACCCTCAAAATCTGCTAAAGATTCTCGTTTTTCTGCTTCTCCTTAGGTATTATCCATGTTTCATGTTATTTGACTTCTCATGTGAGCTTTCCAACTTATATGGCCAAATATTAAAGCTAAATGTTGATGATCCATTCAGCAATTTCACGTCATGCTATTACTTCAATTTCTTTTCGCACTCTTATTTGCTCCTCTTTTTTCGTGTCAACAACTCTGTAACCCCTCTTTGCTTGCCATTTCATCGCTTTAAGAACAATAAGGCGAACACACGAAACGGATTGAATTCGTGACTGGATGATTCTATGTTTATAGCTTTGTACAAAAAAGTTCAATTCTGGTAACAGTTTACCGTGTGTATGCAGATGTTTTCACTTGCAGCAAGCTGCGCAGCTGAACACGGATGTACCAAATGAACGCATTCCTTTTTAGTGAATATCGACTGCCGAAGAGTTCTACCAATGATGGTCCCTCTTTTGCCTTCTAAAACTCTAAGCAGAGATACGAGATAAAGCAAAGGCCATGTTGAAGATAAGATACCTAATGCTTCCCAAGTTGGCTCTTCTGTTACAGTCATAGCCATCTATCTATCTTGCATAAAACCTCCCCAACCAATAAGGGCGGGCGAGGGCCAGTTTTTATTTATTTGGAAGCCGAACCCAACCAAACAGAACCCAAACAATTTGGAAAAGAAAAGGCAAGATGAAACCACCAGTACCATCTTTAATATTAGAACCGAACTCAACCGTACTGTACTATTTGACCCCAAATTCTAGCATGCATTCTGCTGATCATCTACCAATTCCAGTTGAGCATACCACTTAGATTCTTCGCAGCTCAAGATGCACATTAACCAAACACAGATATGACTGTTATTCCTTTTCAACTACAAATTAGTAGGGGCCGCGCGAACGCAGGCCCCCGCTGCCACAAATTATGACGTAGGCTCAACCAACTTGGGCTGACCTTAGGCGGGCGCCCCTCCTAGGTGCAATGGAGGTCGCCAACCTAGGCCATGGGCCTTCTTGGTCGCCCATCGACCCCGTCCAGGTAAGTATGTTGCAATGGGTTGCCAGGCTGCCTCTAATTCTCTCTCTTCTTTCTCCCTCTTCACCATATTGTCAATGTGGGACTTCCTAGTTTTCTGCTACTTAGGTACTTACCATATTGCATATTAAAATATGATGTCACCACCAGCAACACCGAATAAAATACACATTTGGTACAAGATTCCGATAGTGCAGTGTAGTCTTCCTCGAAATCA
This sequence comes from Eucalyptus viminalis, assembly GCA_014182385.1. Taxonomy (NCBI): domain Eukaryota; kingdom Viridiplantae; phylum Streptophyta; class Magnoliopsida; order Myrtales; family Myrtaceae; genus Eucalyptus; species Eucalyptus viminalis. The sequence continues at coordinate 35,463,312 of CM024527.1, read as the reverse complement.
CAAATTACTGTTACCCTAGGATTTTTTCTCCAGTCCACTATGAATTCCCGTTTGTCACTGCTGATCGATCTTTATGCACGACAGATGTCGACTATGTCTTGCTTTCAGGTTTTCCATCGGCAATCTATTCAACCTGCTCCATTTTGGTCAGGGCCATAACCCAAAATTGCAACCTGCAGTCAATCTTTTAGCTGGAGCAGCATATAGAGCATGCATTGGCATTGCTGCTTCGGCGAATCCAGGGCCTCACTAAAACTGATAAACTTTAACATAGATTGCAGTGTTGTGATTATGGTCGATCCAATACACAAGGTCGTAACTTGTAAGCAATAATCAATTGATGTCAATGTAAATGCAGTTGAGCACCTTCTATAAACTCAAAATAATTGTCCTAGAAAGAGTAATTTATTTCAAATGCAATATAAAAGGAGAACTGCCAGTCATACAACCTATAAGCCCCATATTTTTTGCATATCCTTTCAGGCCGGCCAATACAGAAGTCTATGGCAGACATCAGTTTTAGTAAAGTTACTGTCACATCTTTTTTCAGTCTGTGTGGTGGATGTTACCATTTTGAGCGCTCCAATTACAATAAAGATCAACTCTTGAGGCGTAGGATCGGTTTTTCTGTGAATTTCTGTTTCTATAGCCTGGAAATCTACCAAGTGTAATCACACCATGGTTTGTATATCGTGCTCCACAACTTCATCGGGCTCTAAGTCCTTAGGCGACTGTCCATCGCACAGTGGAGCAATTTCTCTACCGGGACATAATATTTGCACGAGATTACAATCTACCTCTATCCAGCTGCATAAAGAGTATTTCTTCAGAACCAACCTTGGCTTGATATTGTCACAAGGGGAGACTATTGCCGTCACTTCAAAACAATGCTCAAGTCATTCTTGTGGACGTTGTACAGTCCAGCCATTAACTCACAAAATTTCACTCTCGCGGTGGCATTCCATATTGGGAAAGATTCAACAATTCGACAAAGATGGTAACCGTTTCAATCTGCCATTTGCCGAATGGTGTTTGCCCATGGTGTAGATACAAAAGGAATGTGAATGCTAACGTGGTTCAAAATGCAGATCATATAGCTTTTCATATTCGCCTGATTCATATGAAAGTGAATAGATCTGCTGCCAGAGACTTGCTTCATTGCCATTTAATGGAATGTATTCCTACAGTAACACCGACTTATTAGTCAAATTAACTTTTCAACCATGGAATGCTATCTCGGGGGCAGTTCAGCATGAGATCACAGCCCATCGCAAGCAAACTGCATGAGAGATTTTTGCTTAACCACCTTTTCTCAATATTGTGGTTTATGGGGCTAATGGTTTTTATTTTGTAACTATGCTCAACTCAACTGCAGATGCTGTGGAGTCACAGAGTTACCGCAACAGCTCACAAACGTATCAAAATTCTTGAGACAAATTGCCATCCATCAGCTTACAGGTGCATCAACATTTTGAGTTCATATTTGTGAGGCTCTTGCGAACACAGATCATGACATGGGTCCACTGCAATGATTAAACCATAGGCCAACACACCGACCGGTGTGCAATGGAGGCCGTTAACCTAGGCCATGGACCATCTTAATCGCCCATCGACCCATCCACGTTAGCTTTGGCAGGGACTTCCTGCATTTCATCATTGTTAGTTTTATTAAGTGGGACTATAGTCAGACTCAAAATGCTTCTATTTAATATAGGAAGATGTTCTCTTAGTTCCAATTCTCTGTACATCTGTTTATTCATGATTTGGCACCAGAAAAGATGTCGAGGGCACTGTTTATGAAATATGAATCCAAATGAGTACTTATATTCGAATTTGAACTTCAACCTCAAAGTCTGCTAAAGAATTTGCTGCTTCTCCTTTGGTATTATTTCCATGTTTCATGTTATTTTGACTTCTCATGTGAACTTCCCTAAGTGATGTGCTGAAGAATTAACAATAAAAGTTGATGATTTGTTTGGCAATCTCAGATTATGCTATTACTTCATTTCTTTTCTCACGCTTATTCGCTCCTCTTTTTTTGTTTTTCCTTTTTGTGTCAACAACTTTATAGCCCCTATTTGGTTGTCATTTCATCGCTTAAAAAAAAAAAGTTTTGAGGTTTATCCCACATCGATTACGGAAGGGGCTGGTCAGTTTATAAGTATGAATACTAATAAGGTTCAAAATGCAGATTATATGGCTTTTCATATTCGCCTAATTCATATGAAAGTGAATAGATCTGCTGCAAAAGTTTTGCTTCATTGCCAATTAATGGAATGTATTCCTGCTCCTGCATTATTGACCACTTGCCTCTTCCATAATTGATGTGGAATAAACCCCAACAAAAGAACTCACCCATGAAACGCGTTGATCTTTTAACTTGTGACTAGAAGGATTCTATGTTTATAGCTTTAAACAAAAAGCGTTCGATTCTGGCCTCAGTTTACCGTATGTATGCAGATGTTTTCACTTGCAGCTAGCTGTGCAGAAGAACCCGGATGTATCAAGTGACGGTATCCCTTCTTAAGTGAATATGTACAGCAGAAGAATTCTGCCAATGACGGTCCCGCTTTTGCCTACTAAAACTCTTAGCAAGAGATACAAGATATAGCAAAGAGCAGGTTGAAGATTAGATACATCCCAAGTTGGCTCTTCTATTACAGTCATAGCCGTTCTATCGATTTTTGTTTGTTTTAATTAATATTTATATTAAAATTCAATTTTGGGACAAAACAACGTCGTTTTGCATCTTCATTGCTGAATAAGCTTTCTGGCGAGTCACTTAGACCACTTATATTATTAAAAATAAGCCATGTTGGATTTTCAGCTACTCTCGCTGGACTTGACTTTATAAAAAAAGAAGTGAGTAAACTTTTTGGAAGTTTTGGCACTTAGTGTTCCCATGCTAAGTTTTCGCACTTACACTCTACTTCTGTCGTGGGAAAATAATTAATCTTCCTGAGAAGAGTCGCTTGCAATCTAAAACTTTGTTTCATGGGGGCATCATACGCATCAACCCCCTCCCACAATACCTTTCCCGACAAGATGACTGAAGATTGTTAGATGCAAAGACAAGGTTCAGTGTTGTAATTAATCATGACAACTGGCCATGTGCTATAAGTAGAATTCATGGTCCTGAATTACCGAAGCCATGCCTTCTAAACCTAACCTGATCTATCATGGACGTGCTGCAAATTAATAGTTTAGCAACAATTTGATCAAGAGAAAAAAAAAATGATGTATTAACCGGATTAATTTCGTCTTACCACATTAGTTTCTTTAAAGATGTTAAATAAGAGGACAGAGTATACTGTTGGAAAAACGATTGCAAGGACACACCGAACATGTTTTCAAAATTCCCATTTTTATTGAAATTTTAGTTTTCAAATTAAACATGTTTTCAGGAAAACAAAAAACTGAAAACTGGAAACAAATTTCATCTTTAGGGTCCGTTCATTTTACGGAAAATGACTTTCAGGAAAACATTTTTCGGATTTTTCGGTGTTCGTTTCATGGAAAATAAACTACTCAAGGAAAATGTTTTCCATCCATGGAAAAAATAACCTTCAAAGATGAGGAAAATGTTTTCCACTTTTGAAAAGTGGAAAACATTTTCCATAACTTCTTCCACTTGCCTCTCTTCACCAACACATTTTTGTTTTATTTTTATGCTTTCTTTTTCTTTTTCTCTTTTTCCTTTTTTTTTCTTTCTTTCCTTTTCATCTTTCTTCCTTAGCTTGGCCAGTCGCTGGCCACGACAGAGGCCGGGGACCAGCGACCAGCTGTGGCCGCGAGCCAACTCGAGCTCCGCCCCAAGCCGGCAAGGCTCCACCTAGCCCAATCTAGGAAAGCCAAGCTCACCTGAGCTCTTGTCGGCTTGAGGCAGAGATCTGGCCTCACCAGATCCGGCGGGCGAGCGAGGCTCGAGCCTCGCCCGAGCTTGCCGGATCCGGCGCGGCGGAGCTCGAGCTCCCGATCCAAGCGAGCTCGAGCTCCGCCGCCAGATACGGCAAGCTCGCGGCTCGCTAGAGCTGGCGAACCTCCGGCAAGCTTAGGCGAGATCGGCCGAGCCTCGAGCTCGCCGGATCTGGCGACCGGGTCTTGGTTGGCCGCCAAGTAGCCGACCATCGTCAGGCGTGCGGCGGCGGAGGAAGGAGGAAAGAGGAGGAAGAAGGAGGAGGAAGGAGGAAGGAAAAGAAAAAGGAAAAAAGAAAAAAATTAATAAATTATAAAAATTTCGATTTAAAAAGAACAAATAATTAAAAATCTTTACCAAAAAAAATAATTAAAAATTCATTTTAAAAAATATAAAATAACAAAAATAATTTTTTGGTCAATTAAAAATATTAAAATTCAATTTTTTGATAAATTTTCCCAAATAATTAAATTAGCTAACGAACAGTGGAAAATATTTTCCACTCAAAGTTCAGGTTTCAGCCGCACATCGAAAAATATAGTCATTTTCCTAGAAAATGACTTCTGGGAAAATGTTTTCCGGAAATGGCCAATTTTCCGTGAAACGAACAGACCCTTAGTTTCATTGAAATGATAATCGAAAATTATATGGAATAATTGTCCAAAATGTCCTAAACATATTGTGCAGTGTTTATCAGTTTTAAATATTTCAATTGTATCAATTTAGTTCTCAACTTATTATACGGCGTTAATTCGGTTATGAACTTGTCAATTATGTCAATTTAGTCTTGAACCTTGTGACGATTTGCTATTTTTCGTTTTTATCAGATTGATTTGCTAATTTAGTTATAATTTTTTTAATTATTGGCTAATGTAATCCTTTTGTATAATTTGTGCCGGAATTGCTAACGTGAACGATTTTTGTAATGTTTTTTACATTTATAATTATTTCTGATTTTCCTCTTTCCTTTCTCTTTTCTCCTTTTCCCCTATTTCCTCCATCAATCGCCGGGCTTCGACCATGGCTGGCAGCGGTTGTTGGCCACCGACAAGGGTCACCCAGATTAGGAAAGGGCCACCCTTGCTAGATCTGATGAGGGCATCCCTTACCGGCCTCTGATGAGGATTGCCCTCATCTATGGCTGACAAGGGTTAGTTGGCAAAGCATCATGGAGGCTCGGCAATGAGTGGAAGGAAATAGGGAAAAAAAAAAAAAATTGTTGCTTGGGAGATGGGGCAGCCTCTCATAGAGTGTATTTAAGTAAGGGTGTGTTTGTTTCACAGAAAACGTAACGTTTTTGGAAAATGTTTTCCAGGAAACCATTTTCTAGGAAAACGGTTAGTTTTCCTTTGTTTGGTGATACGTGACTGAAAATATTTTTTGATGTTTGGATTGCATTTGAAAAATGATTGAAGGTGTAGAAGACGCCAATGAAGAGGAAGAGGAGGGAGCGAAGCCAACGGGAGCACAGGAGGGGCTAGGGTTGGAGGAGGCGGCAGTGACGAAAAGGAGGGGCGAAGGAGAAGGAGAGAGGGGAGGAGGAGTTAGGGTTTATGTTCATAGGCAAAAAAAGAAAAGAGAAAATAAGAAAAAAAAAAGAAAGAAGAAAGAAAAGAAAAGATATAATAATAACAAATTCAAAATTTTTAATTAGAAATTCTTTTTAATAATAAATTTTTCATCAAGCAAGGACCTTAAAATATTTTGGAAAACGTTTTCCGGTTTTTTCAAAAGGGAAATCGTTTTCCTAAATTTAAGCTTTGGAAGGAAAACATTTTCCGTTGACTTATTTTCCTAAATGAACCAAACACTGGAAAATGAGAAAAATGTTTTCCTGGAAATTGTTTTTCGCAAAACAAACACACCATAAGTCTATGTTGAATTTCGTCTTTATATATGATTTTTAGGGTTTTGATCTGTTCTTGACTAGTTCTATTAGTCATACAGGAGACCTATGAGCTTCCTCCAGCTCGCCGAGTGGCTTGATTTTAACCTGTAATTATCTGATGTTGACATTGATATTGAACAGAATTGTATGCAGCGAAATTGCTTGCTGAATTGCATTTCACTTTGTGACCACACTTGTGTCTTGCTTGGTTTCGTAAATTCTCACTCATACTTGATTTGATCTTGTCATGAATTGCATCAAGCTTGGCAAGATACAATGATGGAGTAATTGATATTGACTTGAAACTTAGAAGATCAATATTGAATATTAGGGATGATTTCGCCAATTCATAATACCGTCAATTTGTTCATGTTAAATAAGAATGATGATGAGCTCAATTGTGCAAACATTAGAATTAGCAGAAAGTGTCAGGTTTTCCAAGAACCACACTTCAAAAACCACATCCAAAGTGATATTTTTTTCAAATTTCTCTTAACAAATGAGGTTCTTGATTCTTGTCTTCTTAAGGTTGCTGTCGGAATAAGCATGTGAGTAGTGCATGAGACCGCACCCAAGTTGCACCTGAGTCGCACGTCCAAGCTGGTCCATGAGCTTATGCCTTTGTTTGAAACTAAATTAACCAATTCAAGCTTTCATTTGAGAAAAGACCCACTTTGGGTGCTTTTTTGAAAAAGTGGCCAATTTCAGCCATTATTTGAGGTGAGGTCTACTTTGTTCCTTTTTGAGAAAATGATCTCCCTATTTGATTTTTTTCTCAGAATTTATGCTCTCTAATGCAAAGCTCATTTATACGCTTTGAAAGTTGTCATTCTCATTATAATTGGACGTGGCTATACTTTAATATCATGCAAGTGCTATAGGGAACGTGACAAAATCGTCCCTGGTAGCTTGTACAAAAAACTAGCAGGATGTCCGATCAATGGCGTCTCAGGTTTTTGACTTAGGGACATTTCGTTGGCTTGTATAGAGAACTCCTGGATACTTCGTCAGTGGAAAATTACAGGGATATCTAAGAAATGTTACAGGGTGCTTGTTTAGGCTTTTGTCCCTATGCAGAAGGCTTGAAGCGAAAAAGACTTCCTCATACTACTACAAGATCTTAGGATATTTTAAAGAGGCATCCTTTTCCCTAGCGTGAGATGTGATTATGATGATGTCCCTAATAATTGAGAAGTGAGGACTCTTTGCTCATGAAAGGCATATACAATGGCTTTGATAATATTATTGGGAATGACAGTACTTAGGAAATTCATTTGTATTGGTAAGGGAAAGGATTCATGGCCAAATAGAGGTACCTATGGACTGCTTGTTTCCACTATTGTAGTGACACCAAGTAAGTCAATGCTGAATGCACAAATCTCTATCATTCTTTCCTCTAATGGTCATTGAAGAATCCACGTATAAATTGGTCATTTTTTTCTTGCTCGTAGACTCTGATATTGGAAGCCCTAGATTATCAGCTAGAGTAATCACTGGAATCGTGGGAGCTTAAGTGATTCTCTTTGTTTTGATATTACTAGTTCTTTGGCTAACATGATTCTTAAGTGGTAGAGAAATTGAAGATCTAGGTGAGATTATCATACTGACATATCTACTCATGCAGGAATGTGTCACTCTGTAATTCACCATAGAAGTGTCATGCTTAATTCAAAATTGTATTTGTCTACTTTTTTTTGTTTTTTGTTTTTTGTTTTTTGTTTTTTTGGAATTCTTATAAGTAAATTGTGACACCACAAAAGTTGGCATTTTGTTTTTTTTAACTAGGATTGCATTTCTGTGAGGCATGACCATATAAGTGAATCACTCTTCCGATTGAGAATTTGTTGTAGAATTGTGCTTTTCCTTAAGTCATTACTATCACTTTCCTGATATACACCTTGATTTTTTTTTTTTAATTACGTTTGCTAGATCTCCAACTTGGCTATGATCTCTAAGTTGGCTATTTCACTTTAAGGCAAATCAAAACTACTATGGGCAACTTCAACTCTGTGAATAAGATAGTGAATGGGGGTTTGGTCTAGTTTACAAGGCAATTCACAATATGTTTATAACTTCATCATCCATTCATTGTGAAGGAAGCGTTTGATAATTCAATATGTGTCTTTGTTTTAGATTTACCAACCCACATCTTATCAAGCTAATCATTTTGTTAATGAAATAACATTTGATCAGTTGTGGTCGTATGATTAATTTTAGAGAATACTGTCGAATGGAACTATAATTGATATGAAGCAACTTTCTTCTAAATCAACAAGATAGGCATGATAGTTGCTCTCTAGTACCCAAATCGCATATAGTTTTGCAGCTGCTACATTGAAGGAAAACAGTTGTTGCTAGTTCACAAATATTGAAGAACGATAGTGCCGCCCCCACACTTTTTGGCAAAAGATGCTTTCCTTAAGCTAATTAATATGCTATTAATGCGCATTCATCTCTCTCTCTTCCCCACCCCACCCCACCCCAACCCCCAAAAAGATGAGATGAGCACCGGATTGAGTTAGATTAGGCCACAAGAAAGAATTATGTTTGGGAAGAGCAAGGAGATTGGCTTAACTTCACGAGGAATCTAGATTGAAAATTGTTCATAAGAACATAAAAGAGACAAATGTGCTACTTGATGAGGAAATAAATGCCAAGGTATTGAACATAAAAATCGCACGTGAGTCGCTCATGAGTCGTACACGAGTCACACGTGCAATCTGGTCAGTAAACTCGGGCCTTTATTTGAGATTACATTAACCAAATCATGAATTTCTCAATGAGATAGGCTTGATATATGCTCTCCAGCACCCAAATCTCGTATAGTTTTACGGCTGTTGCATTGAAGAAATCAATTATTGGTACTTTATGAATATCTGGAGAAAAATAGTATCGCTACCGCACCTTTTGGTAAAAGATACTTTTTCCGAAGCTAACTAATATGGTATTAATGAGCATGGGGGAGTTATCCTTTCCCTTCCGAAGATGGGAAGATGAATAGAAAAAACAGGTCAACTTTCTCGAGTGGAAAAATTACTCATTTGAAGTGGTCGTCTAGACCTTAATAGTAGTTTTAACCATGGGAAGCTTCAAGAGAAACTACGGAACATACTTCAAAAGCAGACTTAATCAATGGGAATTATATCTACCAACGTAAATTATAGGAACAAGACTATTATGAAACAATTCCAGCATTCAACTACTCTCTCTCTCTCTCTCTCTCTCTCTCTCTCTCTCTCTCTCTCTCTCTCTCTCAGATAAGATGAGCGGTTGAATGAGTTGATCTCTCTCTCTCTCTCTCTCTCTCTCTCTCTCTCTCTCTCTCTCTCTCTCGAGATAAGATGAGCGGTTGAATGAGTTGATCTCTCTCTCTCTCTCTCTCTCTCTCTCTCTCTCTCTCTCTCTCTCTCTCTCTCTCTCAGATAAGATGAGCGGTTGAATGAGTTGAACTAGCATATAGCACCAAATAGTGAAAAAAAAAGAAAGCGACCGATTCCATTGGACCAGTAGCTCAGTTTGGTTCCCATTTCTAAGACCAACCGATCTGGTCCTTAGTTCCTAATTATGGGAAATGGGAACCAATCACCCATAGGGGAAATCACAAAAAAAAAACATGCTATGAGTTGGGTGAAAACTATTATGATTCCACCTTATCTTATTATTGATAACGTTTTCCGTAATTCTTGATTGATCTTTCTTAAGCACCTGATTATCAATTTTCTCAAGCTTGTATCTATCTAAGAATTGTAGCAATCTTGGGAATCTACATCAACTAATTTGTCAGAAGTTTAGCAGACTATTGCTTGAGAATTTTAAAAGTTCAAAGTGAGCATTCTTTGCAAGTAGAGACCTCACTCATAACTACATTAGTGGATTGCTCCCCACAACTCTCACTAGGATACCACTTAGCATTTTGTAAGTTAACCTTATCATGCATCAGAGATCATTATCCCATTTAATTAGGAGTTCAAAAGAAGCATACTTTTGTCTTCACTTTGGTGCTTCAAGTCACCTGGAAATCACATAAGTGGTATTCCCAAGGAAATTGGCAACATCACCACACACTGAATGAGCTATAAGATTTACTATAAATCACATACCTTTGTATTGAGAATGTATTAGATCTTATAGTGATAAGTTATGGCTATGCTAGTGTATTAGAGGACAATCTGCTTGAAGGCGCTCTTGAGCCAAATATTGGAAACTTAAGCTGCTCAACAAGACTGTAAGTAAATTAGAGTACATCAATTGGCACACTTTTTCTTGGATAACATATTTCAAAAGTCCTTTCTTGATGTCCGTGCGCTCTCTTGATTGTGAGATTCTGAAATAAAAATTTTGACTCTAACCTTCCTGCTTAAATTGGAACGAAGTTCCTCTTTGTTTGGGGAGATGAAAATACACTTTGTTCTATGCTATGTTACACTTATACATTGAGATTTGGTCCTTTAGTATCCCTAATTCCTAGATTTTTTTTGGCAGCCTTCTAGCTGCTAATATTTTCTTGGGAACAATACTCAACTCCCTTTGCAATATGAAAAAATTAGAAGATTTGTAAGTGGCATCATACATTTTATTTTTCAACATATTGAATTTCCTTTGAGGCATTTTGATCTATAGACCATTGGCAATCATATAGATGGAAGCACATCATTAGGAAAGATACATGATTTTTTCAAGAATTGGACCAAAATTACAAGATTGTTCGTATCCCCACCCTTCTCAATTAGGGACAAAAGATTTATTTATGACTTATGAGATACTTGAAAGGTGTTCTTATATTACGACATTAAGGGTGCGTTTGTTTGCGTTTCTGTTTAAAAATTGTTCTAGGGAACAGAAATAAAAAAAAAAATGTTTATGTTCCTAGGAACAATTTCTGAACAAAAAAACGCATTTGGTAAACTTGTTCCGGGAACAAAAAATAAATAGAAACACGTTTGGTAAATTTGTATAATTTTTTTATTTCTTTTATTTTTTCTATTTTTTCTATTTTTTTTCCTCTTTTTTTCCTTTTTTTCTTTTTCCTTTTTTCTTTTTTCTTTTTTTTTTCTTTTGGCCGGTCGCCGGCCTCGGCCATGGCCGACGAGGGCCGGCGGCCTCGCCCAGGCACGGCGAGGCTCGCCGGCGAGGCCGAGCCTCGCCGTAGGCCGGGCGAGGGTCGGCCTCGCCTTGGCTGGGCGAGCTCGGCCTCGCCGGATCCGGGCGAGATCGAGCTCGCCCAGGCCCGACTTGCCGACATCTCGCCGGGCTGGGCGAGCTCGATCTCGCCCAGATCCGGTGCGAGCCGCCGGCCCTTGTCGGCCGGTCGTCGGCCATGGCCGAGGCCGGCGACCGGCGAAAGAAAAAAGAAAGAAAATAAGAAGAAAAAATAAAAAAATTGTTTCTCGATTGTGTTTCTTGTTTCTGTTTCTTTTTTGTTCCTGGGAACAAAAGAACAAAAAAGGAACAGAAACGCACCCAAACGCGTTTTTGTTCCTTTTTTGTTCCCAGGAACAAAAAAACAGAAATTTCTGTTCCTGGGAACAAAAATAGGGTGCAGCCAAACGCACCCTAAGTTTTCAGGAACATGCAGACACATCTATGGAGGGACCTATTCCATCAAGCATATCTTTGTTGACAAAATTGACTGAGTGTGAGCAATCCTGCAATTGTTCTTTGTCTCTCATAATCTTGTAAGATTGTGTTTTATCAAAAAAAGGTAGAATGGTTGTTAATGTTAAGTGATGAAGTGGTTTTATGCACGTCTAGAGGAACATCTGATTTGAAAGGTCCAAGCCCAAATTTTCCTAATTTGTAGGGCATGAATATAATGGAGACTTTGTGAGCTCAATACAATGAATATTTGATTTGTCTCTTTTGTCTCTTATTATTCTGATTGGACACCGCAAGTGCCAAAACTTAGTACAGAAGAAGGATACTTAACTGTCAAAAGTTTCAAAAGGTACACTTAAGTGCCAAAATCGGAGAAAAATTGAATACTTAAGTGTCAATGACGAGAAATTCTAATCAAATGGCTAACGTGGCATTTTTCCAACGAGATAAGTGCAAAACAACATCATTTTTTGCGCTGACGTAGCCAAATAAATCCAAAATGACATCTTTTTGCTCAAAATTGAATTTCAATATAAATATTAATTAAAAGAAATATAATGTAGATATTTTTATATAATTTAAATTTTTATTAATCTTCATTAATATTTATACATGAGTCGCACGTGAGTCACTCCTGAGTCACATGCGTAAGCTAGTCAGTGAGCTCAAGCCTTTCTTTGAGATCGCATTAAATAAATCATGAATTTCTTAAAGAGATAGGCATTATATCTACTCTCCAACACCCAAATCTCGTATAGTTTTATGGCTGCTACATTGAAGGAAATCAATTGTTGCTAGTATACAGATATCTGGAGAACAATAGTGTCGCCCGTGCACATTTTGGTAAAAGATGTTTTCCCTAAGCTAATTAATGTGCTATTAATGGGCATTCAACTAAAATCTCTCTCTCTCTTCCTAGGATGAGATGAGCAGCTGATTAAGTTGGACTAGCACATAGCATCAAGTAATGGAAAAAACAAAAAGTGACCGGTTCCACTGGACCCGTGGTTTGGGAACCAATGCCCCATAGGGGAAATCATAGAAAAACATGCTATGAGCTGGGTGAAAACTATTATGATTCCACCTTAGCTTATTATTGATAACGTTTTCCGTAATTCTTGATTGATCTTTTTTAAGCACCTAATTATCAATTTTCTCAAGCATGTATCTGTTTGAGAACTGTAGTAATCTTGGGAATCTACATCAACTAATTTGTTAGAAGTTTAGCAAACTATTGCTTGAGAATTTTAGAAGTTCTAAAGTGAGCATTCTTTGCAAGTAGAGAGCTCACTTGTAACTACATTAGTGGTTGCTCCCCATGACTCTCGTTAGGATACCACTTAGGATTTTGTAAGTAAACCTTATCATGCATTAGAGATTAATATCCCATTTAATTAGGAGTTCAAAAGAAGCATACTTTTGTCTTCACTCTGGTGCTTCAGTTCACTTGGAAATCACATAAGTGGTATCCCCAAGGAAATTGGCAACATCACCATTCCGAAGGAGCTATAAGACTTGCTATAGATCACATATCTTTGTATTGAGAATGTGTTAGACCTAGTAGTGATAAATTATGGCTATGCTAGTGTATTAGAAGACAATCTGCTTGAAGGCGCTCTTGAGCCAAACATTGAAAACTTGAGCCACTTAACGAAACCGTAAGTAAATTGGGGTACATTAATTGGCACACTTTTACCTGGATAACACATTACAAAAGTCCTTTCTTAATGTTTTTGAGATTGATTGTGAGATTATGAAATAAAAAATTTGACTCTAAAATCTTCCTGCTTAAATTGGAACGAAGTGTCTCTTTGTTTGGGGAGATGAAAATACAATTTGTTCTATATTATGTACACTTATATATTGAGACTTGATCCTTTAGTATTCCTACTAGATTTTTTTTTTTTTTTTACTTTTTTATTTTGCAGCCTTCTCATTACTAATATTTTCATGGGAACAATTCTCGAATCCCTTGGCAATCTGAAGAAATTAGAAGATTTGTAAGTGGCATCATCATATGTTTTATTTCTCAACATACTAAATTTCCTTTCAGGGATTTTGATCCATAGACCACTTGCAATCATATAGATGGAAGCACATTATCAGGAAAGATACATGAATTTTTCAAGAATTGGACCAAAGTGACAAGATTGCCCATATCCCCATCCTTCTCAATTAAGGCCAAAAGATTTATTTACATGACTTATGAGATACTCAAAGGGTGTTATTATATTACGACATTAGGTTTTCAGGGACATGCAAGGCACATCTATGGAGGTACCTATTCCATCAAGCATATCTTTGTTGACAGACTTGACTGAGTGTGAGCATTCCTACAATTGTTCTTTGTCTCTCAAAAACTTGTAAGATTGTGTTTTATCACATAAAGGTAGAATGGTTGTTAATGTTATTTGATGGAGTGGTTTTATGCGCATATAGGAGAATATCTCATTTGAAAGGTCCAAGCTCAAATTTTCCTAATGTGCAGGGCATGAACATAATGGAGACTTTGTGAGATCAATACAATGATTATTTGATTTGTTTCTTTTGTCTTTTTTATTTTGATTGGACACTGCAAGTGCCAAAACTTGGGATGGGAGGAAACTTAGCTACCAAAAGTTCCAAAAAGTACACTTAAGTACTAAAATAGGAGAAAAATTGAACATTTAAGTGCTAACATTAAGAAATTCCGATCAAACTACTAATGTTATATTTTTTTTTATGAGGTAAGTGTAAAATGTCATTTTTTGTGTTGATGTGGCTAGATAAATCCATAATAACATCATTTTTCCCAAAATTGAATTTTAATATATATATTGATTGGAAAAATTTAATGCATATCCTTTTTATATAATTTAATTTTTCTATTTTAATTAATATTTATATTAAAATTCAATTTTATGACCAAATAAAGTCATTTGAGTAAGCTTTCGACAAGCCACGTAGACCACTTATATTATTAAAAATAAGCCATGTTAGATTTTCGGCTACGCTCGCCGGACTTGGCAATTAAGTATCCTATTTATTTTTATATTTTAAAGTGGTACTTAAGGGTACCTTTTGAAAGTTTTCGCAATTTAAGTATCACCTCGTGCTACCCCATGCCAAGTTTTTACACTTGCGCTATACTTTGTCATCATCTATCTATCTTGATTAAAACCTCCCCGACCAAAAAGGGTGAGCAAGGGGGCGGTTTTAATTTATTTGGAAGCCGGACCCAACCAAACATAACCTAAACAGTTTGGAAAAGAAAAGGCGAAACGAAACCACCAGTACCATCTTTTGTATTAGAATCGAACTGGACTGAACCACACTAATTGACCCCAAATTGATAGCATACATTCTGTTAATCATCTACCAATTCCAAATGAGCATACCACTTCGCAGCTCAAAATGCACATTACCGAACACAAATATGACTGTTATTCCTTTTCAACTACAAATTAGTAGGGGCCGCGTGAACACTAGCCCTCCTGCCACAAATTATGACATAGGCTCAACCAACTTGAGTGGCTGAGTTTAGGCAGGAGCCCCTCCGACCTAGGCCATGGCCCTTCTTGATCATCCATCAACCCCGTCCAGGTAAGTATGTTACAATTGGTTGTGAGGCTGCTTCTAATTCTCTCTCTTCCTTCTCTCTTCAATCTTGTCATTATGGGACATACTAGTTTACCACTATTAGGTACTTATCATATTGCGTATTAAAATATAACATCGCTACAGGCATTCTAGCAACACCGACCATTACACTTTCGGTACAAGATTGAAAAGGTGCAGTGCAACCTATATTTGAAGTCACAAATTACAAGTACCTTGGGATATTTGCTCTAGTCTGCTACGAACTCACGTCTGTTGCTACTGATCAATCTTTATGCACAAGAGATGTCCAACTATATCATCTCTTGTTTTTGGGTTTTTATCGGTAATCTATTTAACCTGATCCATTTTTGTCAGGGGCATAACCCATAAATACAACTTGCAAACGCTCTTTCCTCTGGAGTAGCATATAGGGCATCCATTGCTGCTTCGGCTAATCCGAGGCCTCACCAAAACTGATAAACGAACGCATTTTTACTTCGTTGTTCTTGCCTATGCTACTTTGACACGGTCCCGTGACACTGAATGTATGCTTGTAGTTCATGGGCCGATTATGTGTCGAATTCCTACCTGTGAGCAGCTCCTGCTGCAAATGGACTTATCCAATCTTATGCCATAATCGCCAACGTCATCTGAAGTAAAGTTCGGATGCATTCATGATTAGTTGAATGATCTGCTTAAGCATAAACCGATTCCCTACTGTGTTCTCATGGACTAATTATTCATAAGAAACCTCTGATTTAATCTGTCAAAAAGTAGAATGTATTGTGACATTCGAAGTTTATTCTTTATTTTGTGGCTAAACTAGTGTTTACATGCCAAAAATGAAGTTGAGAGACCAAACACATGAATCAAGCTGAACACTTGATTGTGTAGCATCGAGTTTGGAGATAAAAAAGAACTATTGAATTTTGATCAGATTCTAATACCATGTTAGAAAGTTCAACCCAAAAACTTAAACTAATAGATAGAAAGAGACCACATGAATATAAATGTTCAGAACCGTTGTTAAAGCAAAATGAGATAATACTTGAACAAGAGCCAAATGATTTTGTAAGTGCCGTTCAATCATCTACTATTAGTGAATGATGATTGAATGATTCTGGATGATAGACCGCTCTCGAATCCTCCGTTACCACAAAATATAATTAATACGGGCTGCACGATCGGCTTTGCGACTTGGGCAGACCTTAGACTTGGCGCCCCTACAAGAGTGCGATGGAGGTCACTAGCCCAGGCCATATAGGCCTTCTTGATGCCTGTCAACCGGGTCCAGGGAAGCAGGTTTTGAAAGTTGTGATTGGTCCCTTTTCTTTGTCGCTCTTCAACCGGACATATTTGATGGGGAACACACAGAATTAAATCAAAAAGTAAGATTTGCCCCCATTTCATCATTGTATTCCTTCCATACAGGACTCAGGGTCAGACTCAGAAACCTTGTCTCGAACTCAAGTTTAAGGAAAATATGATCCGATCTCTCATTCCTGGCATACATTTATCCACAAATCGGAACCACAGATGATGTTAGCCACGCTGTTCCAGGAACCAGCCACGGGCATTCGCTGTTGCCAAGAAACTGATGCGCTCATTCAGCCATTTCAGATTCCGCTGCCTTTGTTGGGTAGCGAAGCTTTGCAAGCTGTGTCAATATTAACAATTTCACTGCTTGGGCATGCTTTCTGGTTCTACAAAAAGGTCAAGCACATAACTAGGCAGCATTTGGGACTATGCATTTTGGGACTATGGGGCCGCGCGAACGCAGGCCCCCTCTGCCACAAATTATGACGTAGGCTCAACCAACTTGGGCTGACCTTAGACGGGCGCCCCTCCTAAAGTGCAATGGAGGTCGCCAACCTAGGCCATGGGCCTTCTTGACCGCCCATCGACCCCGTCCAGGTAAGTATGTTGCAATGTTGGGCCAGGTTGCTTCTTATTCTCTCTCTTCCTTCCCTCTCTTCACTGTGTTTTCGATGTGGGACTTCCTAGTTTTACTGCTACTGAGGTGCTTACCATATTGTTTATTAAAATATTACTTCACCAACGGCACACATTTGGTACAAGATTCAGAAAGTGCAATGTTCCTTTAAGTCACAAATTACAGTTACCCTAGGATTTTTGCTCTAGTCAGCTACGAATTCAAGCCGTTGCTACTAAGTCTCTTGTTTTCGGGTCTCTCTTCAGCAATCTATTCAACCCTCCTCCTGATCCATTTATTTTGTCAGGGGCATAGCCCATAATTACAATCTGCAATCACTCATTTCTCTGGGGCATAACCCATTTCATCATTGTATTTCTTGCACCTGGGAGTCAAGTCAGACTCGGAAAGCTTGTCTTGGCTTGAGTTTAAGAATATGATCTGATCTCTCACTCCTAGCATCCAGTTATCCAAAATTTGGATCCACAGAAGATGTTAGCAGCGCTGTTTATGGAAATAAGAAACCAGATAGATGCATCGCCGCATTAGAGGAAGTAATCCATTTCAAGAACCGGCCATGGTCATTTACTTGGGAGTGAGTCTAGGCGGACTTGGGGTGCATCGCAAGTTGTTATTCCTAATTATTTGACACTGCTGCCAAGAAACTGATGCACTCACTCGTTCAGCCATTTCATATACTGCTGACTTTGTTGCGCAGTGAAGCTTAAGAAGCCCTGTCAAAGTAACAACAATTTGACTGCTTGGGCATGACTTCTCGTGCTACAAGCAGTTGGATCAGACTAAAGCACCTCGACAATTACACAGGCAATGGCCTCCGAGTCATTCGGGGATGAAAGCTTTTACAAACACATTTCAGACAACTTTAGACTATGAATTGGTAGGGGCCGCGCGAACGCAGGCCCCCTCTGCCACAAATTATGACGTAGGCTCAACCAACTTGGGCTGACCTTAGGCGGGCGCCCCTCCTGAGTGCAATGGAGGTCGCCAACCTAGGCCATAGGCCTTCTTGATAGCCCATCGACCCCGTCCAGGTAAGTATGTTACAATGGGTTGCCAGGCTGCCTCTTATTCTCTCTCTTCCTTCTATCTCTTCACCAACTTGTCGATGTGGGACTTCCTAGTTTGCTGCTACTTAGGTACTTTGCATCTGTGTATTAAAATATATCAGTCTCCACCGGCAAAGCTAACAACACCGAATATACACTGCATCAGTGTAATCTTTCTTTGAAAATTCCCAACTTGCTAGTACCCCAGGATTTTGCACTGGTCCGCTACAAATTCGGAGCTGTTGCTTAAGTGCTTACCATATTGCATATTAAAATATCACTTCTTCCAACGGCAGGCTAGTAACACCAAATATACACAGATGTAATGTGATCTTTCTTTGAAGTCGCAACTTACTAGGACCCATAGTCCGCTACAAGTTCGCGCTGTCGCCGCTGATTGATCTTTCTGCACAACGGATTTCAATTATACTCTCTCTTGTTTTTGGGTTTTTCACCGACAACTGATTCGGCGGACCCTTCTTCCGATCCATTTTCCCGGGGCCATAGCACATAACTACAGTCTGCAATCTCTCTTTTTCTCCGAAGCAGAAGCATGTAGCATCCCAGTGCTGCTCCGGGCAATCCAGGACCTCGCCAGAACCGATGAACGAATACATTTTTACTTCCATATCTTGCCCAAGAACCCATCCCCAATCTCGAGCACCAGAATCAAATTCCACATCTGCAGAACAACCCGAAGATGGGATCCGAAATTCTGCAATCCGACACAGCTCGCTCGACACAGGCACAGTCGCTTCATGCCTCAACCGAAATCCAAACGGCAACCTGATTCCTCTGCTTCCCAAAACTATTTCCAGAAACCCTTTTTAACGATGTTCAATTACACTCAGCCCCATTTCTGCAGAAGGACACAGCTCGCTCGACACGAGCGCAGTCGCTTCATGCCTCAACCAAAATCCAAACGGCAACCTGATTCCTCTGCTTCCCCAAAACTATTTCCGGAAACCCTTTTAACGATGTTCAATTACACTCAGCCCCATTTCTGCAGAAGGACCGGACGACTGCAAGTCAGCACAACTTCTGGCAAACCCCAAATTCTCCTCCGAATCCAATTCACTAGATTCGACCCGCCCCGACCAGGAAGCTATCAGAAAATCAATAAATTAATCAACAAACAAAAGAATTTATGATTGGGGTTACGGAATTGGAGGGGGTCGGCGCGTACGCTGTCCCCCAGCTACCACAAATTACGACGTACAGTCTCCGATTTGGAGATGTTAGGCTGAGTCCGCCTTCGGTCGAGTGCAATGAAGGCTACTTGGCCTAGGCCATGGGCCTTCCAGATCACCCATTCGACCCCGTCCAGGTATGTATGAAACCTTCTCCCTTCTTTCCTCTTTCCTTAAATACCGCCGCTCGTCACCCCCCTGTCTCGTGGCATTCGATGTGGGACGCGTTCGAGGTGCAACGTCCGCTTCTATTCTTTTCGTCTTAAGTTTTTCGCCATGTTCTTCTTAGGTGGCCCTTTCCGCTTTTTTTGTTCCGTGATGAGGCATGAACTGAATTTTGCATTGAAAAGGGCAGTTCCTCCTCCTGGGAGATGCTCATTCAAAACAAATCTTATGAAATGGGGGGAAAGGCGGAAGCCGAATCGGGCATAAGATTAATTAAGTTGCCGGATTCGGGGTCTCGAGTATTTTCATTTGTGGGGATTTCGTGTGTTTGTATTTGAATTTGTATCCGCAATAAATGTAAAAAATAGTGATTTTTATAGTCGGAAAGTTAGGATGCCTGGCCATGGGCATGACTGGAAGAGAGAGAGGGGTTCTTGCCCTTTTGAGAATTCAACGGTGGGAATCCGAGGAGCATATCCGGAGAGAATCATCCAAGGAGCATGCTGGATATCTTCTTTGAGGGGAACACAGATGATTTTGACAGTGTGCCAATGGAAGGATTTCATTTTTCATTTATTGCATCTCTTATTTCGGAACTTATGATGTCGTTTTTCATGGCAACAACCGCTATTACACAAAACTTATGCGAATAGCATGCGATCCAAATGAAAAAAGAGAATGTCAAGAAAAGCTTCAATCGGGGCGATTTAGAGGATTTTAGTTGTGGGTTTTCAAGTAGAAGTGATCGATTCTATGGTAGGCGGATTCTAAAGCTAGAACCTGGAACTTATGCCGTTGTAACCGGTTCCTAGTTTTTGAACTTTGGAACCTACCTTGTCTGCTTGAAACCGATTTCCTATCCTATTTTTTCAATCCAATTCCAAGGTTTATTGAGAACCTGTTTTATCTTTTATTTTTCATTTTTTTTCGACAAATCATACAAGCTATGAGTAATGAAATGACTCAAAAGTAAAATATGAAAATTCTAATTCGCCAAAAAGAATAATATATAAGATCAATACATAGTTACATATAATTATAAATGATAAGAAGTTCAAGCACGTAACTTAAAACATAGATATCACACTCAATTCCCCATTCATCCATAAAAATTTAGGGGAAGAGGAAAGACCAGTGAGAAGTTCTAAGGAAGATTAGAGGACGAAGGAATGTTGATGTTAGAATTTAAAAGAAAATGAAATTAGGGTTTTACCTTTTTAGCTTGTAAAACCCATTTTGAAACCGGTTCCAAATTAGGGTAGTCTAGTCTGGTTTCTGAGTTGGTATTTACTCGGAACTTGTTCTTGGACCAATTCCAATAAGAACCGATTCTCGAACCTATTTTTTGAGTGGTCCGATCTGATTCCCGGATATAATTTGTTTGGTTATACACTCCTATTTTCAAGTGGTATAATAGAGTTGCTACATTAGCTTCGTAGCAAGAGAGGCGATTTTGGAGCTACCTCAAAGGATGCCGACCTCCTTGAGAATCGAGAGATATGAACTCGTTGCAAGCAAAAGTCAAAGGGAAGGGATGAGTAGTCGAGTATTCGAGGAATATACCTTCAAGTATCAAACAAAGATTGGACCAGAAAAAGAGAAAAAAGAAAAGATCAAACAAAGGGCAGAAAATTGATTGTGACATGCTGTCTATTTTGTGCTATATTATGTCCATGTGGAACATGAGCATTGAGAACAAAGTGTTTTGTTGTTGATGGAAGATCTGGGTTGTCTTGCAGTTAAAATGCTTTTGGTTGACCAACAAGGTTTTGAATTAAATAAACTCTGTTGTTTTATTTCATCCGTTGTTGAATAACTTTCATGGCATTAAAGAAAAATTTGTCGTTTAGAATAATTGTGTCACTCATGAATATATTTTATCCTTAGTTTGATGAATTTAACTTAATTATATCTTCTTCTTCTTTTTTGTAGTTAAATAGATTTTAATTAAATAAGATATAACCGTCGGGATGATAAGTCCATAATCTTATTGGTCAAAGTTAGGCCATGGGGCGAAATTCTGTCTCGTGTCTTGCGACATGACAATCATAGGGCAAAGTGAAATGGCATGTGGCGAGCATGGGATGGCATTTATACTTTTCCATGAGTATATTTTTGGGTATAAATTAGATTTTAGATCTAGCTTTAGATATGAGAATACACATAGATCGTTCGCAATTTAATAAATGCAGCACAATTTCTAATTACAGTGGAATCATTGGACTCCTTTGACTCTTTCATTTCTCAAACATGATTCAAAGGCCTTGATGACTCAATCTCAAACTGGATGTAACAAAATTTGGATCCTCTACGTGAGCCGAATTCAAATGCCTAAACTCGAATCAAGGGAAAATTAAGCTCGTGATGACCCCAATCAAAATTCAGGTTGTTGAAACTTTTTTGATCTCCAAGAAAATAACATCCATTAAATTAAAAAAGAACGAACACAATTTAATACAAATTTGATATTGATAAAAGTCAATTTAATTTATGTAATTGACTAATAGTCATATAATTAACTAATAAATTAAAACTCATGAAGTTATCTCGCATGTGTTTGTTTTGGTTAAATTTAAAATTATATAAGATAAGTTAAAAAATATAAGTTTTCGAGTAGGATAATGAAAATATATTTCAAGATTTTACAAAAACAATTGAAGAATTTCTTTTATATATTTTCAAACTTAAAGTTAATAATGATAAAAATTTGGAGATGGCAAATCACTAAATAATTTGGTAATTGGTTGAATATGAGCTTTGTGACAATATTATGAGCCACGTGGCAAAAACAAAGTTAATTTTAAGTGCCATACGGCTGCTTTGAGAGCGAGTATTCTTTTAATTCTGACTTTAATTAGTCTCAACTTTAACTATATATAATATAATAGAAGAGAATAATAAGTTCCCTATTCTCCAAAACTATATAGTCGTTTGGTGCGTTGGTCAATTATTTGGTTTTTATTTAATCATGATGCAAATATGATTACTAACACTAATTAATACGTGATAATAGAATTTGCAAATTTAATAATATTTTTATGCATTAATCAAAGATCCAAAGTTAACCGATTCATGATACGTACAAGATATTTCATGGGCCATTAGGTAGCATAGTCTTTATTACATACCCTAATCAAAATCAGCATTGTGTTGATTAAGAAACTTGCATTAGATCCATTTGTTTTATAAAAAATAAATGAATGAAAAATACTTTAATCATTCATGAAAATATTTAGAAATAAATTATTATCGGTATTTTTTCACTGAATAATTATTTTAGGCGATTTGAGCAATCATTTACTAAAATATATTGAATTTTTGCAAAATAAAAGCAACCTCAATATTGGGTCTATTCCATTTCGTTCCCACGGGTCGCAAAAATAGCACGTGCGAGCCCTCGAATCGGAGCACAGCGACGAGCCAACAGATCCTCGAACATCACAGAAATTCCGCAACTCCAAACTCCAAACTCCAAACTCCGCTCGATCCGGACGGAAGCTCTCTCTCCTTCGCTCTCGATTCGGGCGGGCGCGCGCGCGATCTCATGCCGATCTGAGCGGATTCCCGCGCTCGCGACCACTCGTTTCCGCGGCGGCCGCAGCAATGGCGTTCATGGCCGTGCTGGAGTCGGATCTCCGCGCTCTCTCCGCCGAGGCTCGCCGGCGGTATCCCGCCGTCAAGGACGGCGCGGAGCACGCGATTTTGAAGGTCAGAACGCGGCCTTAGCCCCGCCGGATGAATTCCCGCAGCGCATCTGCGCGTGAAATGCTTGTATCGGTGCCTCGCGTGCTTCTTCTGTGCGTGCACTTGTAGTCTCGTAGGTGGCGCGATCCTATTGGATTGAACGTGACGTGCTGTCGGGATGTGTTTGGGCGGTAGTGAAGCGGTGTGATGGTGAAGGGGTATAGATTCCGTCTGTTTGTGCAGTTGTATCTACGTTTTTTTTGTTGATATGAGTGGCCGCGGATGGTGGAGTTCGATTTGGTTGGAGCTTGGGAGTCTGTCTGTCTAGTTTATGTATTTTGGAAACAGGAGGGGCTTAGGCAATGTGAATTTTGAGTAGCTGCGCTTTGGCGACGTTTTCGTGGAACTCGTGTGTGTGTGTAGCTTATAGTGGCCGACGGCTGCATCTCTTTCCGATTCAATAGGCACTGCAGTTATTCCACTTGTTCATGAATGTATCGGGGGAAGTATGTATGAGTTCTGGAATTATGGAAGAAATTGTCATAAGAGGATGACGCCTTATTTGATTTTGACTTGCAGCTACGCTCGCTCTCAAGTCCAAGTGAAATTGCACATAACGAGGACATATTACGGATCTTTCTGATGGCTTGTGAGGTCAGAACGGTAAAGCTGAGTGTCCTTGGGCTATCGTGCCTACAAAAACTCATATCTCATGATGCCGTTGCTACATCAGCTCTGAAAGAAATACTTTCCACTCTTAAAGATGTGAGTTATCCATGAATATGGCCTATTCTGTCTTTAACTTTAAATTTAATGCAAATTACTGCCACGTTAGTTTGAACCACTTGATTGCCTTCCCTCTGGAGTTGGCATTACCTGACTATATGTCTGGAGTAGAGTGAAATTCCATCACCAACATTCCCCCCTTCAACTTTCCCATATCTTTATATTCTGCCATGATATTTTGTTCTAGCCTCTCCAGAGAGCAAACAGTTGGCATATGTCTTAGCTTGTTGAACTTTAACAAAGCCATGGTTGCAGTATGATGAGATATATTCTAGCAAACAGGAGTAGAGTAAATTTCCAAGAAACTCTGCCATCCTAATTTGTTAATGTAAGCAAGGACTGCTTTTGCAAGTGAGCTGCAATTGAATAAGATCGATGCTTCAACATGGATGTTGCCACCTAGTATCTGGTTTTTTGTTGAAGAATAGTGTTTTCATAGGGTTCTGTTTCCTGCACTGAAATTTTATTATCATGATTTTGTCCATCATGTTTTTCTTGTTACTGCACAAATCGCTTTAGAAATTCACGGGAAGCTATAAACATGGAGTCCTCTGCATCATAAGCCTTTGACCTTCCTGGTCGATGTTTAGGATTTCATTAATGCCACGATACTGATAAAAGAAACTGAAGTTGGACACCTTGCTGATCAACGAGCCACTATAAGTCTTAAGGAACTGTTGGATTTGGCTTGATGACTGGGTAGAGAACAGAGGCAGGGATGCTAAGTATTCTTGTTAAAATTTTGAAGTAGTGACTGGAATTTACTACAATCTTGTATGTGCTAGGGATTTTGGGACCTTCCTTGTGTAACTAATTCTTAATGTATAAGAAGATATAGGAAACAAGAACTTCAATAAGAATTGTAGTTGATCTTCTTACTGGACAGTTTTGGGTCTTTCTCAATACTCAAAATCTAAAAATCACATTTGGAAGCTAACTTCCTTTTCTCCATGCAGCATTCTGAGATGAATGACGAGACTGTTCAACTGAAGACTCTACAGACTATATTGATTATACTGCAGTCACAATTGCATCCTGAAAATGAGGTAATCTAATGTCTTTCCAGATCGTTGCCTTGAAAGTGCATCAATATTCCATTAAAAATTGGCTTTTAGCAGAATTGAATATGTGGACATTTTTGGAGACAACAATGTGAAGTGTTTTCGTTTCATTATGCCATCATGGCTGACCTCAAACTTACTCTAATGATAGAACTTGGGCTTTTAATCTTATGTTTTCATTATAGGCATTGGAGCCTTTTGCTTTGGCATATCTTAGGGGGACTTCTATTCCTTTTCTTGTACCTTTATGCAGGATGTTTAAACTGTTGCGAGCATAAGTGAGCATATTTTTTATTGCCATGCTGAATCTGCACTATTTACTTCAGTATAATTACAGATCAAGATTAAATTACTATGATACAGTCCATGAAACCTTGCTGATCTCATATATTTACTTTTCTTGCATATCTAAGCTGAATATAAATAGATTACCTTTACTTTGTCTGGTTAATGCATTCATCCAAGTCAGTTTTGTGTGGACTTAGTGGGTAAATTTCTGGTATACAGGCTATGTGAAGTGTTTTCACACAAGTCGTGTCCATCACAGTGGATGTAGGTGGTTATCTTTTAGTTATTAACTACCTAAATTAATGATAATAGAGGTGGTTGGTGTAAAGAACACAACATAGACTGTGTATGATGTGTTAATCTGTCTTAGATTACCTTACTCATTAACTTTATAATCTGCCACTGCAAATTATAACTTTCGTGCATGTGCACTAGGTAACTTGAAGCCATTTTGTTTACTATTTTTCTCTTCATGACAGATTTTGTTAGGTTACTATCTTCAGTAAGTGAAAGCCTGTGTTTTTTGTCTGTGATCTTGTATATATAGCCTCTTCCAATTCATGAGATGTAGCTATTAGGATGGAATATTGTTATGGCTTTCTTGCACCGATAACTTTTGGTATTGTTGTTTTGAAGTTCTACATGCCATTGACTGCCTTTGTTTTGTTTTTTTTTCCCTTATGACCTTTAGGAAAACATGGCTCAAGCTCTTGGCATCTGTCTTCGACTTTTGGAGAGCCACCGTTCTTCAGATAATGTGCGGAAGTAAGTCAACTACATTTTGGCTGAGGACATGAAGTTTCCAGTGGCAGTGCTTGTAGATGCTTACAGTACACCTTATTTTGTTGTATCAACTCTTTCATTAGCAGTTTCCCAGTAATACTAAACATTGATTTTGTGCTTTTCATGAGGAAGTCATTTTTTACCTTGCTCACATGTGGATATTCACTGGAATTACTGTTCTCTTCAGTACTGCAGCAGCAACTTTCAGGCAAGCAGTGGCATTGATATTTGACCATGTGATTGCTGCTGAGGCTCTTCCTGCAGACAAGTTTGGTCTTGGAGGCCATGTAGTTCGAACTAGTTCAGTTACTGGTGATGTTGGCCGCAGCATGAATCTATCAGAGTCAGTCCTTTAGTCTCCTGCTGCATTATTTTGGTATATAGACACTCTAGTTTAGGAGCTTTGTTTGATGGTTGTTTATGTGTCCTAATAATTCATTTTTTCTTGGTGTTTATATCATTAATAAGCTGTCCAATGGATTTACAGATCACTTGAGCATGATTCTGATTCTGGAGGACCATCTTCAAAGAGGGAAACATTGGGCAAAACTGGAAAGCTTGGGCTTCGGTTGCTTGAAGACCTAACAGCTCTTGCCGCAGGTGGATCTGTATGTGTGCTGAATTGGACCATTAGATTTCATCCAAGCCAAATGCTTATGTGTTTTTGTAGGCTTGTATGATGAATTAACTACCGTTCTTCAATTTTAGTAGCTCTATGTCACCAAAATCCTTTCTGATACGCATTTGCATATATCCTTCAGGCGGTTTGGTTACATGTTGGCTCTCTTCAGCGGATTTTTGCACTTGAAATACTCGAGTAAGTAATAAGTTTTCCTGTGTCACTATCTTTCTAAACATTGTGCCTGACTTCTGGTTTTAGACATTGGGATGCACAGTTGGTGCAGAAGTATAAGGCTATGCTTTTGCTGAACGTTGTCCTTGTGACAGAGTTATCTAGGGAATAGATGTTATACGGATAGAATTTCAATTTTCAGTTTAGTCTGCTGAAATTGGAGAGTAAAATGGAATGAGATGATCTTGTTTCCTTTCTGGTGCGGTTGTGAGTACTTTTTACCTAAGTAAGCTGCTTTTCCAATATGATTAATTATCACCCGGCCGGGGGGGGTTGTAAATGCAATGCGAATCATAGAATAACTTGTGTGGGAATTAAAATGTCCGCTGTGCACCTTCACTTATTTTGTCAACCCGAAACGACCCTTGCTTATTTTGTATCGGGGGGATTATATTTCTTCCTACCTTGTATTGGGAAGCTTTTTCTGCAAATGGCAAGCAGAGATATCCCCCCATGATTTCACTTAGACTGGATTTACAATGTCAGTGCAAACTATTTTGGACTTGCTCTGAAGTTTGCATATTTCTCATCGCAGGTTCATTCTCTCCAACTATGCTGTTGTTTTCAAGACCTTAATATCCTATGAACAGGTTAGGAGTCAAATCTCTTAATCAATATCCCTGTACTTTGCTCATTTAAGTGACAGTCTTTATAGTTGAATATATGCTGCACCATTTCAACAGGTTTTGCGTCACCAGATATGTTCACTCCTCATGACTTCCCTTCGGACTAATGCTGAGGTAATCTCTCTTCTGGAAGATACTATGCATCTGGCTTTTGATAGTGGACTTGATTGGGATGATGATGGCTTTGTCTTTTCTAATTCTATATACTGAAACAGCTTGAAGGGGAAGCTGGGGAGCCTTCTTTCCGACGGCTGGTTTTGCGGTCAGTTGCTCATATTATCAGGCTTTACAGTTCATCTCTTGTCACTGAATGTGAGGTATATACTATTTTGACCATCTCTTGTACATGTAAATCGCATCTAACATAAGTCATCCTATTGAACATCCTTGAAAATCACGATCTGATGGACTAGCATACTATTTCGCATCATAGGTCACTTTGGATGTCTGCTTCTCATATTTTTCTTCGTTATAGTCCGGTTTTCATATAGGTTATGACACTCACATTCATTTTTATCTTTCTTGGAGCTATTTGATCCCCTTGTTTCTCTTTCCAGTTAATATAATTCCATTGACAGTAAATTTTTGTGGCTTTTATTCAGCAAATTCCATTTTCTGTCCTTGTGCAGGTTTTTCTTAGTATGTTAGTTAAGGTTACATTTCTTGACTTACCTCTGTGGCATCGCATTCTTGTTCTTGAAATTTTGAGGGTAAGCGTTCTACATTTTATTATTACAAAGCTACTTTTACACTGGAAATAGATGCATCAAATCTCTATATGTTGTAATTGGCAGGGATTTTGTGTTGAGGCACGGACACTAAAAACTCTTTTTCTGAACTTTGACATGTAAGTCATACAAGTCTACGTGTTTATTATAAGCCTACATGTTTTTTCTAATGTGTTCTCTCTCTCTCTCTCTCTTTTGCACACACGCACGGGGAAGCATTCACTGGCACATACACGTCATGAACACACGCATATTGTGTATTCTCTCGTGCACACGCATGCACAGGGAAGCATTTACTGGCATGTACACATCATGAACACACATATTCTAGTTGAAATGCAAGTACAAGCAAATTTTTTTTAGAAAACTGTTGTATCTTTCCTTTTTCAATTTGAAGGATCAAAGTGTGAAGAAAATTGAAGTTGGAAACACCTCATACAGTTCTAGAATGAGAAATTGTAAACGGAAAGCAGTTTAGGCAAATATTTAGGAGGAACGATGTTGCAAAATTTGTTGAGTGACAAAATCCACTAAAATTGTGTCAATAGTCCAGCTGAAAGTTAAAATGGTCTATTAACAAGTGGGTAGCTATGAGCAATTCACTTGTGGTGGATATGATCTCAGATATGGCTCTATCTCTGCATGATCATTTTCGAATAGCAGTACTGGACCTTTTATCCCACCTTCCTTAAAGTCGACGGTTTAAAACATCAACCAATAGACAAGATCTCTAGTTGAGCTGAGGTTCAGTGCCTGTATTTTTGGGCACTTTGAGAAATATACCAGCATGTGTATGACAAATTTAGTTCTCGTTTGTTGAATTAAGAACTAGTGACATAGATAAAGCAAGAATGGTCGCATAGATACTTGTTTTAACCAAGCAGTTTAGTTTCTTTCACTGTAATTCTTCCTATAATTGTAGGAACCCGAAGAATACAAATGTGGTGGAGGGTATGGTTAAAGCTCTAGCTCGAGTTGTTTCAAGTGTACAGGTGAAATTTATCTAGTAGTTTTAGTTATACAGTATAATTATTTTTGAACATCTTTTATATTTTGATTTGATTCTTTACATCCTGATTTATGTAGCTTTGCACATCCTATAATTCTTTTGTAGAATGCTTAATAGCCAGAAATTCTTATAGGTAGATATGCATTCATGGCACAGCCAATTATTCTGAAAGTTTTCCACAATCATGACTGCACTGCTTGTGTCGGATGCAAGTTTAAATAGCTGCGAGTGTCACTAGTTTCACTATGACATGGGCAGTTTTATGGGCTGCAGGGAGAGTATTTACAATGTCTGGATGGCTATATCTTGTTATTACTGTTGCTTTATCTTGTTGGTTTTAGGGCCTTCTTCGAGCAACCTGTGCTTTTTATTTGACCTATATATATATATATATTGGCAAGTAAAATTGCTTAGAATTTTTCATAATTTTGCTATACTTTATAATATATTTTTTGGTTGAATTTAATTCGGCTCTTGTGTAGAGTTTTCTGTGGTCAGGAGTGTTGTTTATTGACAGGAAATAATTAGCATTTGGAAATTTTTAATCGAGGAATAACCTATAGCTATATGAATCTAATGTAGGTTCAGGACACGAGTGAAGAGAGTCTGGCCGCTGTTGCTGGGATGTTCAGCAGCAAAGCTAAAGGTTATTTTTTGTATTCTCAGCTAATACTTGCAGTTGGTAATAATTTTGAATAATACGTGGTCATTTAAGGCAAATATGTCTTAATTATTATTTACTCCTCGGTAATTCCTTCTTTGGAACTTTGTCGGAGCTGATGCCCTTTCTTTGATGAGTAGTTTCAATGTCACTGTTAGCTTCTCTTTCTCAACATTGCTATGCCCAGAACAAGGAGCAATCATCAAATCACTTATTAAAATCTGGTGTGGATAATATTCTGAACATTGCAAGAAGAAAACCGGAACTAGCTTGGAAGGATCATAATCTGGACTTCCTAAAAATTAACTATTTAACTCCTCTAAATAGCTAATATCTCTAGGAACTCAATTATTTGTCTTACATCTGTTAGGAAATCTCATGGCACACTGCTATGTCGCTCATAGTAAGTATGGGATGGGTTGAATGGCATAACAATAGTTTTTCCTTTTCTATTCCCCCCACCGTGGGGGGATAATGTTTGTCCTGCTCTTTCTTCTCGTCCAAAACTGGTTGTTTTTCTTATTTTCCTGCATGAGTCTGTTGTCAATTACTTCAACTTTTGGTTGAAAGTGATTTGTTTCGGAGTTTCAACTAATATGACTGGCTTCTTGCGAGTGCAAGAAATTATTTATTTTTATTTTTTCATTTTCAAAAGACCCATTTCTTTTTAAGACCAATAAGTGTTTGCTTCCTTTATGTCCATAGTTCACTCAGAGGTTCTGGCGTGTCCTTATATTTTGACCTCTTGAAGTCCAAATATTATGAGCCTGTTACATGTGTATAGGACATGCTGGGACTGATATACTAGTTACAGCTGGATTTATAAGGTATAGCAACATAAATGTTGGCAGCCTACAAAATAGAACAAGTATAAAACTTGATAGACAAGTTGCTATTCTAATCAGGTAAAAGGTCATCAAGTTAACACACAACCTATTTCTTTGTGCAGTTATAATGTGTCACGGTTGTGGATTGTCTATATGAAACAAGAACAAAATTGCCAGTCTCTGCTTCTCCTTTATTTTAAATTTAGCAATCACTAGAAGAACTGATGGTTTGACTGAACCACAGGGATTGAGTGGAGCCTCGATAATGATGCATCCAATGCTGCAGTCTTGGTTGCTAGTGAAGCCCATGCAATAACTCTGGCTATTGAGGGTCTTTTAGGTGTTGTATTTACTGTTGCTACATTGACTGATGAAGCAGTTGATATTGGTGAGGTGATTGTCATATTCTACCCTATCATGTGCCTTTAATGTTCTTTTCTGTGCTTGTTATGCAATGAACATGATCTTACACTCTTTTGATGTATCCAGCTTGAATCCCCTAGGAGTGGATATGACCAACCACTGAAATGTACTGGGAAGACTGCCCTTCTCTGCATTTCCATGGTTGATTCTTTGTGGTTGATTGTACTTGATGCTTTGTCCCTGATATTGACTAGGTACTCTAGTTTCCTCTTACACTGGTTTACCTATTTCGAAGAAAATATACTATTATTTATCTGATATGGATGCATTTAAAAGGTCACAAGGGGAGGCGATTGTGTTGGAGATCTTAAAAGGATACCAGGCTTTCACTCAGGTTATACACTGCTTTCTCTCTTGTGCTACACTAGCAACATCACTTAACTATAATCTAAAGATTGCTAGTTTTCCATTTAAGTACAAGTGGGTTTACCTAATCTGTTAAGCTGTTCTACACTGCTTCTGAGTTGCTTTTTTACGTGGGGTGCTATGCTCATCACTGTTTTTCTGTTGCTTCACAGGCGTGTGGGGTTCTTCGTGCTGTGGAGCCTTTGAATTCATTTCTTGCATCTTTATGCAAATATACAATCAGCTTTCCTGTCGAGGCAGATAAGAAGAGGTACTAAGAAGAGTAATTGAACTTTTGGTTCTAGGCTGAGTTCTGGTTTGTTAAGTAAGGGTGTTGCACTTCCTACAGAAAATGTCATGACTTATGTAATAAAAGGGTCTCCGTTTCATTAAAGAATGTAGGCTCATTCCTAATTTGTTGTCTCTACTTATCTGCAAAACCAATCCTGTCAATTTAGCTAGTTTTTCCTGCCAACGTGGCCCTTATATTACCTTGAGATTTGGTTTTAGTGTCACTGAGTGGTTTGGCAATAATTAATTTAGTTTCATTTTTATTATTTCAATTCTAAAGAGCTTCATTTAAAATTTTTTATCATTATTGTGATTACATGTTCTTCTCCAAATTAATATTTCTTAGAGAGTGGGCTATTTTTACACTATCTGATAAATCCACTCCCTTTTGACTAAATTGATGAAATTGCTATTGGTGGATTTTGCATTTGTACCCTTTCCCTTCAATTTCGTTCTTTGAAATTTCCTTCAACTCAACATTTTATTGGTTGCTGCTATCATCACAACTTGTCTGTTCTTCTTTTCTCCTATGTAAAAGGCTCATATTGTGGTGAATTTGTGATTTAATTAGTATCAATAAATGATATCAAGTCTCTTTATGTATAGGGTATCGATGAAACACTTTTACACAGTGCATGTAAGATGTTACATGGGAACATATACGGAGTTTCCAATTAATTGAGTTCCATCTATCAAATATTCATCATAGTGGAATGTAATTGTGATTGTGCCAAATCTTTAAAGAGGGCTCTTTTGTTTTTGGTTTCATCCTGTTTTCTGTATGTAAATGATCCCTGATAAGAAAGTTTGGTGATGAAATGAACAATAACTTAAAAGTCTGAATATTTTACTGTGTCAAGAAGTTTTTTGTTTGAGATTTTAAAGATTTGAGTTAGCAGTGGGTCCATAAATTTGCTAAACGTGGTAAAGAACTAAGTTTGTTGGGAATTTCTCTCTTGGACAAAGCTAATACGTACAGAGTTTAAAATGAAAAAGAAAATGTAGTGCTTTGAATGTCTGCTTCACTTAAATTTTATATTTTAATAAGGCTAAGTGGATCTGACATAGAAATATAAATACCTATACTAAAAAGAAAACAAGGCAATTGAGTAAATTTAGGGTTGCCTCTTTAAATTTCAGTTGGAAAATAAAGGCAATTTGTCCATTTAGTGGAAATAATGTTGTTTAGTTGCATGGGATGTGAAAATATCCTTGCCTTTTTCTTTTCTATTTCATTTTGTATGTGTACTTACATCAGTTCTCGACACTCCTGGTGTGGCTAATAATAAATCTGGCTGCTCATTTGTTATTTCAATTTTAGAGAACTTCCTCATTCTTGTAATATGGTGATCACGGTTTCAGGATCTTCTCCAGTTGATCATTTCCTATATTTTGTTTTATTGTTGCAGTAACAGCAGTTTGCATTCTCCCGGTTCAAAGCGTATGGAGTCAACAGTTGATCATAAAGACAGTATTGTCCTTACACCTAAGAATGTACAGGTAGTGGTTTTGCTATATTCAGTTATTGTGTGAAATAATCCATGATGCTTGCAGTACTAGCCTTGCTGCATCACATGCCCTGGATCGTTTGCTAAGTCCAAATGGT
Source organism: Eucalyptus viminalis (assembly GCA_014182385.1). Lineage (NCBI taxonomy): Eukaryota > Viridiplantae > Streptophyta > Magnoliopsida > Myrtales > Myrtaceae > Eucalyptus > Eucalyptus viminalis. The sequence goes on along the minus strand of CM024527.1, from coordinate 35,430,008 downwards.
TTTTCCTACTAGGCCTTGAGGACTCTCTTCAACATAGCTCATCGATTGCACAATGTGTTGGGGCCGTCTTGGGTCTTGGTATGATTGATATATGCTTCTTAAATGCACATGGAAGAAGCAGATCTGTAATTGTTATCGCGATACAATTGCAGGTTTTGGAGACCCTAGCTGCTTTGGACCGAGCAATTAATTCTCCTCATGCTGCTACACAGGTGAAGAATGGCATCTTTCTAATACATCATTCATTTGAAGTGCTTTGTCTGATCTTTGGAGTATAGTTATCACACTCTTGTGTAGCATTTGTGAAAAATTTATGTAGTTTCATAACTTATATTATGATGTGTTGCCTCTGATTCATTTCAGTGGAAATGCTCTCTTGGTATTTGCTGGATCTATATTGGATCTTTTCAACATATTCCATCATCCACAATGTTACCATGTCTTTCATTTTTACTTTTGATGTTCTACTTCCTTTTTTTTGTTTTCAATAGAGCTTTTCATGAAGCATAAAGAAGCTTGATTTTGCAGTTCATCTATTCAATGTATTTACCAAAAAGAAGGCCCTTTGAGAATATGAGCTTCAATAGTGTGGCAAATTCGGTCAGGCTGATCCTTGATCTTCAGAGAGGTGGTTGTTGTGGCTTCAACCTCAAGCCTTGTCCTCCATGTCATCATGGAGAGACATGGCTGTTGCACTCCTGTGACTTCTGAATCTCCAATTTAATTTTTTTTTTTAATTTTGCACTTCAAGAATTTGCAGACGAACCAGTTTAAGTATGCACTTAGATCCAAAGAATTTTCAGACTATAGATAGCTCCACTGATTGGCTTTTTTCAATGGTCAGTGATTAAGCAGGGTTTCAATAATACACTAATTCAGAATTGGTTTGTCATTTGAAATATTCTTTCCCTCTTATGGTACACTGCTGATTTGGAACAGCAAAATAATGTTTTGAAAGTGCCGAATCATACTAATTTAGTTTCCCATGACCCGTTACCTATACTAATCCCAATTCTAGGCATGTACTTTAACTATTAATGTCTATTTTTCCTATTAAATGGAGTCTTTTAACTATGGATCAAATATAGTACGATTCATCTTGTTTTGAAAAACTAAATTCTTGTATCTTATTTCAACTGTAAGACCCAAAGAAGCGTTACTTTGTTGCACCAAAATTGTAATTAAGGATGGGTATATGTGAAACTGCAGAACAATGCTACTCTTTGTGTTAAAATGAGTGTGCAGAAATAGTATTGTTTGAATACCTTTAATAATTGCGAGATGGTTTGTCTGATTTGAGTGGTCATTTGCAAGTTATTGGATATATTTGTATTAATGTGGACAACTGCTTGTAGCTGAATGGTTGCATCTAGATCTTCTTTCTAGTATGACATTTTAATCTTATTTATTCAGTGGGAGTATCCTTATATTTCCTCTGAACTCGGGTGGTGACTACTTAAATAAATAATATTTCTAAGTTAAAGTTAATGTTGGGTCCTTAATGTTTAAGCCTTACTTCGACATTAGAGTCCATTATCAAGTGCGTAGTTATGGCAACAGCTTTTCTTCTGGCAGAATAAAGTCTGCTGTTGTCCACAAAACAAATCACGCCTTTGTAGTTTAAGCAACAATTGTCGAGGTGCATATGCTCTTCATATCACCAAACAGCCAAATTTTGGCATTATTGAAATGTTATTAATATAAATTCTAAAGGTTTCTTTTCCAGTAATTGATTCTATCTTGGCATTCATCTTTATGTTGTGTAGGAGGTTGCAACGACTGTACCCGAAGCTTACGAGAGAATCGTCGGCCTATACAAAGTGACTTCAACATTCTCTCTTCCTTAAATTCTCAGGTGAGTGGTGATGATGTGCTTTGTCTAGGTGCATTGAAAGGGTTGTTAGGAAATCTGACAAAAGTTTTTCTGTCATATTTATTGCTATCATTATGTCAAATTCTCCTCTTTATTTTTAAAATTTTTGCATTTATATAAGGGTTAATTAATACCTTGAAAAACCCCAAACTGGTACACCTGTGACAAATTTACCCCAAACTATTTTTTTGACCACCAAAAACCCCAAACTGGTATACCTTTGACAAATTTATCCTAAACTAGTACACTTGTGACAAATTTACCCTCTGTTAGTTTTAGTTAAATTTTCTTGTTAAATTATAAAGTTAAATAACACGTGATAATTGACCGGTATATCAATTTGAGATTTTACACTCTGTTTGTCACAGTTTATAATTTTTGTGATTTTTTTGTGGTATTAATCTAATTTTTCGGAGGATATATTAGTCACAAATTTACCAGTTTGGGGTTTTTTGTAGTCGAATAAATTAGTTTGTGGTAAATTTGTCATAAATGTACTAGTTTAGGGTTTTTTATAGTTAGTCGGGGTAAATTTGTCACAGATGTACCAGTTTGGGGTTTTTCATGGTCAAAAAAATAGTTTGGGGTAAATTTGTCATAAGTGTACCAGTTTGGGGTTTTTTAAGGTATTAACCCTTTATATAAAGGTATTTCTTTGATGCCCCATCTTAATCAATTTCTGTGTAGAGAGAAGGAACAATTTTCTTCTCAAAGAGAAATGATAGATTTTCTTGTTTGATAATCAACAAAATCCATATTACTCGAGATTGAACAGAACAGAATTTCTTTAGTTGATGACTTGTATTCAGAACAGATGTTTGCAGATGTTGCTCCTTTTTTGTAGCTTTATCACTTTACTAATGTGCTACCTCTGTTTGTGGGTGAAGCTGTTTGAGAGCTCGGCGCTGATGCATACATCTGCAGTTAAATCACTTCTTACTGCATTACATCAGCTGTCGCATCAATCTATAACTGGGATGCCAAGTGTATTTGGGGCAGCATCAAGTCAAAAGTTTGGTGCCATTAATTTTTCAGTGGAGAGAATGATGTCCATCTTGGTCAACAATCTCCACAGTACGTGTTGTGCTTACTTTTTATTGTTTTTGCATGTTACTTTGGTATTATCTTATGTTTCTAGTATTCTCTCGAGGAGCAATATCACGCCTGCTTGAGATTTGCTTTTTTTGACTTGTGTCCATGGTGGATTCTCATTTAGAATAGCTTTTCCTGTTTGTATGATGAATTTCATTTTTGTGCCTAATCTCCCAAATTAGTAGAAAGATCAAATGGAGGCCTGTATTTTCATAGTTGCTGTTGCTTAACTTAATTCTGACTCTTTTTATTGGAAGAAAATAAGCTTCTTGAAATGTTGTCCGGAAAGTTCATTTAGCGAGACATTCTGTGTCATCTTCCTAGATTTTAATGCTACTTCATCGAATGTGGATGTTGTTGTTGAGAAACCTGATACAAGATCTATAATCAAAATGGATGCTCTCACTCAATTTTTCCATACTGAGACACCTTAGGCATCAGCCCTTCACCTTACTAGCAACGTATGGTGATAACAAATGTACATGTTATTTACTTTTGTACTGAAGCACCTTTTAGTATCTTACGAGATACCTAAGATGACGGAATGCTTATATCATCTTCTATTTGTGTTACGTTCTTTTACCATGAGTTCTGTACCTATTACAGGAGTGCAGCCAATATGGGATCAAGTTGTTGGTCATTTTGTTGAGGTATTTTTCGGGTTTCAACTATGTTTTGTCAATGTTATTCAGTTTTTTCTGACAAAATAATATCTTGCAGCTCATTGATAACCCCAATCAGCATGTACGGAATATGGCACTTGATGCATTAGATCGATCAATATCAGCTGTTTTAGGTTCAGATCAGTTTCTGGAATCTTTGTCATCTGGATTTGGAAGCGGGTCTCAAGATGTGCGTCATCTCCCCTTTTTTTTCTCTGGGTTGATGCTTTGTATATAGATGCGAATAAGAAATATTATTAAAGGCTCTCTATTTTTTTCTCTTTAGATTGGTGCAACAACAGAGACAGGGTTGCTTGAATGTGCTGTCATATCTCCTCTAGGGGTTCTTTACTCTTCCAATCAAAGCATTGATGTTCGGGCCACGACTTTGAAAATTCTTTTGCATGTTTTGGAGGTGACTTGGTATCCCTGATGGCTAATGAAGCTTTACTGGCATTTCTGATCTATACATCTCCTTTGATCTGACAATTTATGCTAATGATTCTCTATTTCAGAGGTATGCGGACAAGCTGCGCTTCAGTTGGCCAGATATTCTTGAGATGTTGAGGTCTCTTTCTCCTCTATTTCTCTCTAACATGCATACATGCCTTAAGCTGTATCTTTGTCTTTCTAACTTTGCTGTCCTTTTTCCTGCTCAATTGTCAAGATCTGTTGCAGATGCATCAGAGAAGGATCTTGTCACTCTAGGCTTCCAGGTTAGATATTGACTCTCTTCACTGAAAGGAATAAAACTGTTTGCCTTTTTTTTGGGGTTGGTGGTTTGGGTGGAAGAGGGGTGGGGGGTGGAGTGGATTGTGTTATTATACGTCAAGAGACAGACATCGTGCACCGTCACCTGTCTGCATGCAAAAATACACATCATCTGGTGATGGCACTTATTTTCTATAAATTATATTAAGAGAAACATCATGCTTGGGTTGTTGTTTCTTTCCACAGTGCAAAAGCTCATGAAGACCTCTTCTATGTAAATATGGAAGCATCTCTGATTAATGGCGTTTGAAAACATAGACTAGATGTCGTTTTTATAGGGATGCAAATAATGAAAAGAGATTGCTCCTTTGCTAATGTTTGAAAAGTTAATTTTGGTCTAATTCTTACTTACTCAATCTGATTGCTTTGCTTGTTTGCAGAGCCTTCGTGTTATAATGAACGACGGGCTTTCAACTTTACCAGCAGAATTCCTACCAGTGTAAATGCTGAACTTATGTCTTTGACAATCAACATTTATGTCTAGTCCATTTTTGTTGGATGCCGTTATGCAATGGCAATTGTTAGTGTAAATGCATAAAGAATTGCAGTTTACAAAAATAATTGATGAAATCTGGACATTGAGAGAAGTAAGCTGTGCAGCTAAGCTGCTGTTGATTTGGGTAAGAATTTCCCATACAGGAATAGAACCAATGGGTGCCTGGCCGTGGCTGCCACCCCCAGTGATGTCTCAATTTTATTTGTGAAACTGAAGCCAAGAGCAAGTTGGTGCAAGTTATTTTCATATAAAAAGTTGCAGTAAATATCCTGAATCACTTTGCTGTTAAGCTCTGAATTTTTGCATTTAAGAACATATGTATCTATCGAAATATTTAACCTGGGTAACAGATGGTAGCTGGAAACATTTAATGCTCGTTTCTGATCAGCGCATGTAAAAGACTTCTGCAAAAGTGTCAATTCTGTTATGCTTGAATATGTTCTGCTTTCATCTGATTTGGCAGATGTATTGATGTTACTGGAGCATATAGTGCTCAGAAGACAGAGCTGAACATTAGCCTAACAGCAATAGGCCTCTTGTGGACTGCTGCTGATTTCATAGCAAGAGGGCTTAGCCAAGAGCCCTCTGAGGAAAAGGAGAGCGAAGCAGGTCCAATTTTTAATTTTAAAGTTTTCTTTCCATCCTTTTGCATTTTCATATAGTCTAAAAGCTCTGTTCTTGTTTTCCTTGACCTTAGGACAAGGAGATGTGCAATATATTTCTATGTCAGTGGATGATGAAGAGAGTTTAGATGAGACTCGTGTTGCATCAGGCAGAGAGAATGATGAGGCTTCTTCGAAAAGTACAGAGGGTCGTGACAAGTTGCTATTCTCCGTTTTCTTGTTAATTCAGAAGCTTGGAGCTGACGAGAGACCAGAGGTATGGTGATGGACTGAATGGTGGCATATTGTTCTCAAGACTTGCCCTTTTCTTTGATTGGCTTCTTCATGTCCTATCTTCTGTTTCTTTCCTTCATTTTGGATGTCACTTTAGTTGTGCAGTCTCTTATTAGATCTTATTCTAATTGAACAAGCTATTGTGCTTAGCCAACAAAGCTTTGTGGGTTTTGGAAATCAGTTGTGATTATTACCACCCTGTTTATGGTGGTTTTGAGGAAAATGGAGGATGTGCAATTGACGAGTGGAATCAAAGAAATTCTTGCAAGTACAATAGATGAGCATTATCATAACTCCAGTCGGCTATTTGAATTTTTTTATGCCATTGTGCTTGATTTTTTTTATCAGTTTTCCGAAAATTCAAATGCTCCATATTATTCCTGTGGTCTCCTCCCATATCTTTTTAATTCTTTCTCTTCCCCTTTTAACCTTAGTCTCCGTCATATTTTAGCATCTCCACTGGACCAATGGAAAGCCTTCATTCCATATCCTTTTAGTTCTTTCCCTGCGCCTTGTAGCCTTTGTCTCCATCAACTAATCACATTTCTTCACTGGACCATCCAAAAGCCTTCATTCTCCTTGACAAACCATCTCAAGAAGCTTCTCTCGACTCATCCTTGATTGATGCCACATGAGTAAAGTTCTTTCTCCCCTACCCTTCTCTTCTTTGGGAATCTACCTAAAATTATACAGTTTCCATAAAATCGTCTAAATGTTGACTTACATTTGAGCAAAATAATCCCTATACATTTTGAATGTTATCCTGGATATTGGAGCTGGTATGCAGTATGTCTTTTTCCTTTATTTTATGTTGGGAAGCTTAGTGTTCATCGATTTTTCATATGAATGTGCCTTTAGTATTGGGGAGGTTTCCATTCAATAGTACTAGGATTATTAGATAGTGTGTTACCGGATTATTGAGGTATTTTTGAATGTGATAGTGAGATATGATGAAGTGAGTTATTCTGCGCTTGATTTGAAATACATTCACATTATTTTATCAGCAATAAACAATTACATTGGACCAGTTCAGTAACCATAAAATATATACGCATATTCAAAATGCATCTTGTTATGATATTGTAAATAAATTAATTTTTACTTGTAGAATTTTTCCTCAGTAGAAGTGGGATTCTGCAACTGAACGAGTCTTCAACTGCATTTCTCTTGGAAACTTCTGTTGACATCCACATTAGTATAAATAGATGCTACGGTTCCTTCTTACCTCGAGTGTTGTGGATTGTTTTCTGCATACAGTCTGCTTTTCATCCACTTAATTCATGGCAGGAATTCATTTTTTCATCTTGTGAACTTTTCAAAAGCACCTGTTGCTTCATTCTTTTACAGAAACACTATTATTTATAAATGTAAACCTAGGGCAGCTCAAGTTTAGTATGTAGCTTGTGAGTTAAGTCAGGAGTCTTGAAGTTTATGCTTCTGTGATGTAAGTCAACTGAAGTGACCAAAAGTTAAGGCTTGAGAGCTGTAGACAGTGGTATACTGTAAGTTGAGTCAGTTCTACTGATATAAGTAGACAAGTGCTGTTGTCCTTACAAGGATTTACCTTGTGACATGAAGACTAAAGCAGGCCACCCTATGGTTTATAGCTCTAGTTACCATTCATATCCATTTCTCTCTCTCTCTCTCTCTCTCTCAACCCTTGAATTACAACAGTGTGAAACCCCATATGTTTTGCTTCATCCATTCTTTTCAGTAGGATTTGATATTTCAATTCAAGTTTCTTAAAGGAAATAAAAACAACAATCTTCCTGAATTCTAACCTTTTAAAGTGGGATTTTGTTTTCTTAAAAAGCTCTTTGGAGCTGGTTCCTCTCATTTGAAACCTTGTAGAATCACCTTTAACACCTCTTGGTTTTAAAACCTATATAGCACTGGCTAATGCTATTGTCCACTCTTGTACATGCATCTCTCTGTCTCTGTCTCTGTCTGTCTGTCTCTCTCTCTCTCTCAGATGAAAAATGTCTTCTACAAGTGCTTTCAGGCCATTTTTGGTGATATTATCTACTTCATGGCATTTATATGATAATGCAACCAAAGCTAGAGTTTTGTTCCAATATTTGGTTCTCAGAGGCTTATTTGGATTATAGTCCTGCTGAAGAAGCTTCTAGATGTAGCCCGCCCTTCTCAGTGAGCTTGTGTGCATGTTTATTTCTTTCCATATTTTTCCTCATTGAGAATGTTTTATATCCTCCACGTATAATGTATCAAGGAAATCGGTTGTTCCTTGCACTCACATAGGTAACAATCCTGTGTTTTAGGTGAGAAATTCAGCTGTCAGGACACTTTTCCAAACTCTTGGCAGTCACGGACAAAAACTCTCCAAAAGCATGTGGGAGGATTGTCTTTGGAACTATGTCTTCCCAATGTTGGACCAAGCATCCCATATGGTAGTGTCACATGATTTCAAGGTTGTATTTAAAACATTGCCGTAGTCTCTGCTAATGAAATGTAAATTTTGTGTAGGCAGCAACCTCGTCAAAAGATGAATGGCGGGGAAAAGAACTTGGGACAAGGGGAGGAAAAGCAGTTCACATGCTCATTCATCATAGGTACCCTTCGACATTTTCATTGTTGATGAAGTTTACAGCATAGGTCATCTAGAACATCTGTACATACTAGATTTTGGTCTATGTATATGCAGTCGTAACACGGCCCAGAAGCAGTGGGATGAGACACTTGTGCTGGTCCTCAATGGGATATCCCGTATATTACGATCTTTGTTCCCCTTTCTCAGAAGCTTAAGCAACTTCTGGTCTGGTAAGATTATAGTTAACCAAATTGTAGTTTCTTTAGTCATGATTTTCAATGGTAGTTGTTACTTGGGAGTATGTTTCCCAAGTGTTCATTAATTTGAGTTATTTTAAGGGGATTTAAATTTGCAGGATGGGAGTCTTTGCTCATTATAGTCAAAGATAGCATTTTAAATGGAAGCAAAGAGGTTGCTCTTGCAGCAGTTAGCTGCCTGCAGACGACCATTGTATCTCATTCTCTCAAGGTGATCACCAATTCACTGATCTTGGTTGGCCAAAAAAATATCACTGTTTCTGGAATAATTGAAGTAGAATTAATCCTCAGTTGGCTTTCATTATTTTAGTTTCTCTGTTTCATTGAAACGCCAAGAGATGCAATGTCCTCATATTTAACTTCTGTGCAACAGGGGAACTTGCCAATGCCTTACCTCACCTCGGTACTTGAGGTCTATGAGTTTGTTTTCCAAAGGTCACCCAGCTATGGCGTTAATTCCACTAGCAAGGCAAAGCAGGAGATTTTACACGGTCTTGGTAATGTAATCCGCTATATAATAGAATCCCATCTTTGCACAAATCATGGCAATTATTACAATTATCTTCTTCTGGGGTTGATTCCAGAATATCTTTATGAGTTCCTTACAGTCCTATCAAAGTCACAAACATGACTTTCGTTGACATCTCCATGTCTGTTTGATCTTTTTGCAGGGGAACTATATGTTCAGGCACAGAGTATGTTTGACAGTCAAATGTACACACAGTTACTAGCAATTATTCATCTTGCAATTAAACAATCCATGATGGGAAGTGAAAATGTTGAAACTGACATAGTACGTTTGATATGCCCTCTTTCATTTCTCCTTGTATCTCAGTTTAATTGACTGACAACTCTTGAAGTTGCCTTCTAGTGCCTTTTCCTTTCATATATGCATGTTTTTTTTTTTTTTTTGGGGTCTTTTAAGGTGTGCATGGTGAAAACTAAAAATGAGGGATCATCATGTAGTTTTTGTGAAGCAGATGAGATAATGAATTGGGACTGAGTTTTTGTGGTTTAAAAGAATGAAATCTGGAAAAGGAAATTCAAGAGGTTTTGGTTTGCTTTACTAACTGAGAAGTCCCATTTTGTGACAGCTTCTAGATCCCTGTTTTGTAAATAAGCACTCTTTGTTCCTTTTGACTTTCTGATAGCGTTGACTTCCACCTACTCTGTGTCAAATTATTTATTTACTCTCTTCTTGAAAATTGAAAATCAAAGTTGTATTTCTATTTTTTAGAAGAAGAAATGGGTGAAATGATGGTCTTATTGTACCCCTTCGATAGGCACCATTTGTATAGGGAGGTGGATGAAACCCGTGATTTCATCCTCTTTTATAAGATGTTGTCCGTTGTAGTAAAGACTAGAAAATAGTTTAACTTATGTTCCACATGCTCCTGCCTTTTACAATCTCATTTTATGTCATCCTTCTACTTCAACTGATGGTTTTTGTCTCAGTGATTACCCTCATTTTTATTTTTCCTAGTTTTGATTATCATCCTACCATTCTCTTTGACAGCTCTGTATTCTATCATCTTTTTTCCAGGGAAATATCTCACCTATTCAACGTACTGTGCTGGAAATTCTGCCTCTTTTACGGCCAACTGAGCAATTTTCTTCATTGTGGCTGATCTTGCTTCGAGAGATCTTGCATTATCTCCCACGATCCGATGAATCACTGCGAAGTGAGGAAGAAGTTAAGAGAACCAATGCTCCTGATGGAAATCAAGGTAAATTGACTTGAGAGCTATATCGAATAGATTTGTTTGAATGTTGGAGTTGGATATAAAAATGTTTTGGTATTTATGTCTCATTTCATAGATGTTCACGCAGAGACCAGAGATGAAACACCCAATGGCATTGCTTCCCCTTCATTAAGCAAAGCAGAACTGGATAGTCATTCAAGCAAGACTAAAACGATGTGTATCTCAAGTAACGTGTTCCCAGAAAAGGTCATCCCTTTGTTGGTAGATATCTCTTTACAAGCACCAACAGTTGAGAAGCATATCATACTACCAGAAATTGTTGAGAGTCTTGGAAGGTATAAACCTTTCTGTGTGTATTTCCGTTGCATATCTTTTTCATGAGAAACCTTTTTGTGCTACTTGTTAAATGCTTTGCACTTGTTTGCGTTGATAATTATTTTGACACTTGCATCCAAGGAGGAAGGTGGGAGTTTTAAGTTTGACCAAAAATATATGTTAGGATACTCTATGCATGAACGCACTGACTAGAAACTTGAAAAATATGATATTGTATCATGTGGACCAGAGTGCCTTTTCCAGAATTTACAGATCTGCAGGTTCGATAGTCGCACAGGCTCTTTGATGGAGCAACAAACTTGGTTCTTTCTGTCATTGAACATGCAATGTGTAAAGTTGTCATTCACTTCATACTGGTTGGTAGCAGGCATGACCAAATTAAGCCAGCATAAAAATCTGTTTTCCTATTCTTTCAGGATTCATCTGTTGCTAACAAAAGAACTTGTTCTTTGCTTCTGTATTGGACATGTCAGCAATAATTAGCGTGCCAAATAATTACTTGAGATTTAGAGCAAACATAAATAATGCAGGAGCAATGTATTATTGAGATTGAGATCAGGTTAAGGAATAGAAGACCTTGTGGGTTTTATGTCTCTGCTGTTACTGTGCTTGTGTATCATTTTTGGCATCGGCAAGTCAAGTCCTGGACCTGCAACATATATTGGGCGTGATTGCTTACACTTATACAAAAGCACAAAGGAAATTTTATACTTTCCCACTGAAATTTAAATTTCAGAAAATTATTAAAAAAAATTGTATATGAATCTACGTGTTGAAAGTGATTGTTCTAAAAGATACAGGAGTTCTGGATTTGAAAAAAAGTAAAAAATGTGTGAATTGCAAGATTAAAATTAAGCAAAAAGGAAAAAGAAAATGACTATCTGGACAGATCCTTTGTATCTGCACATAGGTCTACAATTGAGGAACTGTTTATAATGCTTCTGCACAATTGCTCTCTCCATACATAGCGTCTGCTGCTATAGTGAGACCTGGGAATGACTTTGTACGAGAATCTCAGCCCACCTGAAAGATTCTTCTGTAATTACATTTTTCCAATCATGAAGCATTTGGAGCTTGATGCTTGTGTTTCAGCATCAGTCTGCCACGATGGCTAACATGGTAGAAACATATTATTTCAGGGGCTAAATTTGCCTGTGGTCATTGTTCTTTGACTTCACTTTGGTCACAGTACTTGAATTTAATTATAATTGATTCATCTTGCAATTTTGAGGTTCTATAATCGAAAGCTCATGTCCAGCATGTGCTTGCTTGTGTGTTTCTTCTTTAATCATTTTGACTGGCAGATGGGGTTGATATTATGCAAAAGAGATGCCATATTGACAGTGCATGAGTGAAAAATCCAAGGGGTGGGGGTGTGGGGGCATGAGAGCTTAAGTTAGGGTTGCATGATTCTTGCCTAACCATCGCCGATGCTTTTCATGTTCTCTGCCTTACTTCCTC